>JAZKJV010007109.1:0-576327 GCA_037367405.1 Ottelia alismoides
TTGGAGGAGCTTCATGATACTGCCTTCTCAAACAGCCTACAGTACAAGGAGAGAGTGAAGGAGTGGCATGATTCTCATATCAGCGACAAGCATTTTGAGCCTGGACAGAGAGTATGGATGTTTGATGCTAGGCTTCGTCTATTTCCAGGGAAGCTACAGAGCAAATGGAAGGGACCTTATCTAGTGAGAAAGGTACATGACAACGGGAGCATTGACATATCTGAGTTGTCTTCTGAGAGTACCTTTCGAGTGAACGGCCAGCATCTCAAGCCATTTCTAGATCATGAGTCGCGGGTCGTTGATGTTGCCCCTATTCACTTTGCGTGAGATGTAGTCTTGTGACTCACATCTATTGCATCTCACGCCTGATTATCACTGCTCTCCCGACTTGTATAGATCCAGTTGTCCATATCATTACATTCTTTAGTCCCACATCCCTTTCTTCATATTTTGATTATGCTATACTTAGGGTGTACTTTACCCTAGGTATAGGGGGGATGTAGGACTCATTGGGTATTTCTTTTGATTCTTTCTACCCCTGATTTTGCTGCCTATACTTAGGGATATTTTATCCTAAGTATAGGGGGGTAGACCATGTACATTCTTCGCTCGCTTTTCCCTTAGTGTACAGCCTGCTATACTTAGCATTATTTGATCCTAAGTATGGGGGGGAAAAGCCAAGATCCTCTTGATTTTCTATTCATTCATTCGTCTTTGTATATAGCCTTCCTTTTCGCTTCCCTATACTAAACACGAGTTATGTCTTCTTCATCGCTCTTGACTCTGAGGACATCATTCGAGCTAAGTATAGGGGGCTGTGTATATATTTCATATATACTTTAGCCATAACTCGTACTTTGTGTGAGTGTGTAAATAAAAAAATGGCTAAAAAAATACAAAAGGCATAAAAATTAAAAAAAAAATCCCTGTAAATAATGATTCTTTTATTTGCACATACATAGCTATTGTTCAAATTATTTTTGTAAAAATGTTTTCAAAAACATTTTGTGTAAAGTTTGTGTAAATATGTGCATATGAAAACTATGTATATAGTACAAAATTTTTCCAAAATGTTTTGAAAATCAAAAGTTTGCAAAAATCTTGTGTAAATTTGTGTAAATATTTTGCAAAACTTGCAGTCATGCATACATCCATGATTTCAATACATTTTTCAAAAATTTTGCATATGTGTAAATATTGTGTAAATAGCATCCTTGTATATATGTATAGTTTTTCCCGAATTATAGTTGACATTTAAACTAGCCTGGAATTAAATTGGGAAATGGAGCTTGATTAAGATCTTAATCCACCTAATTCTAAGAGGAACCTTATAGGGCTTAGGGTTAAGGCTTTTCAGGTCCATGATGACTTAATTCTTTGAGTCCACTAGGCTATGATTACATGTCATCTCAATGAGCCTAAGTAGAGCACTTAACAACACACACATGACTCATATAGACAAGGGCTTGACTTGGACCAACACTTTACAACGAGCTCTCTACGGATGAGGTGGTGAGGAGGCAGTCTTCCTTGACTTGGTGTAGCATATGAGGGTAGTACTTCTAGGCGGAACCTCTCTTCTTCTTTTAGTGAAGGAAGTGCGTCTCAACTTGGTCTGGTTGCCATGAGGTCTAACGACAGGAGTTGTGGGTTGCAATAATGCTTCAAAAGAGGGATAGTCTACTGGCTCAAGAGGAAAAACTCCTTGTGTATATATGCTGCACATGTATATGTTGTACAGATGCGCTTGAAAAAAATGCAAAAAGAAAATAACTCCAAAAAAGTGGTGGGTCTGATAGAAAATAATAATCCCACCGGAGTATGTATATAGTGCAAATAAGCAAAGCTTGAGATTCATGTCCTACCTTATGTAGCTTGCAGCAGGGAGACTTAGCTACACTAATTGAGTTTCCAAGGATACATGGCTACACTGGCCATGGTCCATTCTCTTCTCCCCCCTCTTCTTGAGCCGGTTGAACTTGAACTTAGAAGGGAATACCCCGCTCCTCGAGGAAAGAGTGGCCAGACTAGGGTCATAGAGTTACATTGATGGGGAGGGTTGTCAAGTTACTACTTCTGAGGTGGAGAGCTTACCTCACTTACACAGTACAAGGAAAGATTCATAGTCTTCAGGGTTTGTGTATGTAGACTTGTTCTGATCTGGATTGTTGAGGAGTCTTGATTATAGATTAGTGGATCTTAGAGGGTGTTAAGTTTTAAACTTAAGTCCAAATAAGGTTCCGACACATTAATAATCCAAAGATTCGATCGAGCTCCATAATTCAATTAAATGAATGCAAGTTTACTTATCAGCATTAATCCATGCATTTTCTCCTCTTTTTCTTTTTCTTTTTCTTTTTCACTTCTTTTTCAAATAAGTGTTTGCTGAGGGACTAGCAAAGTTAAGTATAGGGGGTGATGAATACCCATTCATCACTCTTTATTCTTTTATTTTAGCTACAAAACCTTTGCCAAACACATGTAGATATATGTAAACATCAATAATTAGCAAATTGCATGCCTTGTGTAAAAATAAATAATTAGCATGTTTTTGTGTATAAATAAAAGAATAAAGAGATAAAAGAAAAAGAGGGAGATATTTAGAATAAATATTGAGCGACCTAATCCCAAGGGAGGGCTCAGCATGGGCCTGACCGCATAAAAACCAAAGTAGAGAGAGATAAGGAAGCTCACATGTGTATATATCTGTAAATAAATGGATAAAAATATTTTCCTCAAAATAAGAATAAAAATAGGTCTGTATTTATTTGTATATATTTGTAAATATAAAATTAAAACAAAAATGAGAAAATTAAAAAGAAAATGAAAATGCCTTCACCCTTGTATACTCACCATGTACATAAAACCATTTATATATATTAATTTATCCCTATAAATAAATAAATAAAAATCCCATAAAAATTGTACATACTCTATATTTTATAATGTAAATAAATAAAATAAAATTATAAAAACAAAATAAAAATAAAATAAAATAAAAATAAATAAAAATAAAATCAAAATAAACATTGCACATACCATGTATATATGTACATATACGTATTTATTTACTCTATGTAAATAATTAATAAAAATAAAATAAAAATATACTTTTATTCCAAATTTTATTCTTTAAATAAATAAAATATAAAATTGGAATAAAAAATGTACAAAAATAAATAATTAAAAATCAAAAATTAAAAATATATAGTGTATATACCTATGTATATAATACTATATTGTAAATACCTAATTTTTATTTTTAAAAAAAATAAATAAATATCACAAAAAAATAGTTTATAAATAAATAAACATTTTCTATGTTTTAGCTTTTTCCAAAATCGGCCATTTGCTATTTTATATTGAATTTTCAAATATTTATGACGTGGCCACATCCCATTGGTCCACGGGGGATGTTGACCCCCCGATCAACTCCCTCCCTGGACCACAAACCCACGGATCTGCACGCCCGACCCGATTTCTCCCAATTATTGTGTCATGATCCGATCACCAAAACCTCAAACCCCGAGCTCCGATTGATCAGCACACATCTGAGACCTTCGCCCGGGGTGGGTTATGGGGATCCGTGCTCCGAATTCCATGCCCGACCATACTCTAGCCGGACCCCTAGGAGTATAAAGCTGCTGCTCCGTCGCACATTTACATCTATCTTTGGCTCCGCCCTTTCCATCCCACGACCTCCATTACCTTCGCCTGAGTGACAGCTAGCGTCTGGTGGTGTCGCAGTGAGGAGGGAGTGCCTCGGCCACTGATCCAACAGCCTAGCACCGCCGTGCGCTGCCCAGGAGCAGCGCTCGAGCCTTGGGCATCGACGGCCCTCGAGGCAAGGACCAGGAGCTTCAGAAGCTCATTCCCAGTCGACCTCAGCCATCTGGTAAGCTTAGTTTTCCCTAGTTTAATCTAATTTTCATTTACGCCCAATTTCATATCTCGCCTTCGACCATCGATTCCGATCATCCCATCCACCCATTTTGTCGATTGAACCGACCACCATCTTCGCCTTACTTCTCCGCACGTTCTTCGCCCCTTCATCCAACCCAGTTTGCCATGGAACTGGGAGTCGAGCTCCTTCGCCATCGCATCGCTGGAGTTCCTCCGCCCCGTCACATCGTTCACCCACCTCGCCTCTAATCGGGTCGAGGCATTTTGCCCTCGACCCAGGAGTCTTTCTGTGTAGCTTTGCAGGTCAGAGGAGGACCATCTGAGGTCCTCCACGTTCAGCACAGGAGCCTAAGCTCCGCCTTCGTCGCTGGAGCTCTTCGGAGCCTCTCGGTGTCATCGGAGGAGCCTCACAGATGCGGGAGGCCCTGGCGATTCTTTTCCACCTATTTCTAGCTCCCGAGGAGGTCCAGCGCCCTCACATTCCTCCGGCGAAGCTCGCCGGCGAGGAGTTCTTCCAGGACCCTCCTCCGCCATTCATTCGACCCCGAAGGCCTAGATTTGATATGGACCGTTCATTTATACAAAGAGACGCCCCGCACCAGCACCATCCGATCAGCACGTGGCATCATCTGGAGCGTCCGTTGAAGAGGAGAGGCGCCACTATTTCCAGCCGTCTGATTAGCCACGTGGCGCCGCCCCAGTCCATCTGATATTAAAGGGTAATTTACCCTTAGGCCCTTTGCCTTTTTTTTATTAAATAGTCATGTTAATACTTTATAGAGTTTATTTTAGTTTGGTAAAATTGCATAGAGGACCTGTTAGTTTACTTTTATTGCATTTTCGTCCCTGTTAATGTTGGACACGTGCATCGACACGTGATCTTTTGGTGAAATTGCACACTGTGGGCTGTGGTTTATGGTTGTTAATGAATGACAGATCTTTCTTGTTATTTGCACATATACCCCTGTGAATGAATCTTTTTTGACATGTGCCGGATTTAGTGGGCTTTTTACAACTTAGCCCCTGGACTTTTAGCACCTGTTGCTAATAGGTCCAGGGACTTAAGTTTCATTGCATATAGGTCCTCAATGCTCAGCCCACGTGTCGCGCGTGTGGGGAACCTGGTGTTTTGCACGAGGAGCCCCTGAGCTTCGATTTTTGTTGCCTTTAAGCCCCTAGGAGATACTTTTATGACAATCAGGTCCATGTGACTGTGGGCTCTTGTTTGCCTTAAATAAAATATCAAATTGTATCCAAATTAAGTGAAAATTTGATACTTGGCTCCTGCCACTGTGTATAATTTGCACTAATTTTTGGGAAAATTTTTGAGCCCTTTTATTTTTTAAAAAAATTCAAAAACCTCTATTTTTCTGCCTGTTCATTTTTAAAATTCACAAAAAAAATAAAGCCTCTTTAAAAATTACCAAAAATTCAGACATATTGTGTTTTGATGTGTTTGATTTTCTGACCAATTTTGGTTATTTTTGGATTAATATAAAATATAAAATTGAAAAACACTAAAAAACTCATAAATATTCTAGTTAATCATAGAAAATCCCAAAAATAATAAATCTTTTTTCTGAATTTTCCTTTTTGTTCATATTTTCCAGGAAAAATACCTCTAGGCCTTGATCAGACCATTTGATATTTTTAAATGGTCTGTAAAGCCTGACTGGACAGTTTTCATTTGTTTTCATATTCTTTTATTTTTATAAAATTCTATAAAAAATCATAAAATTATCAAAAATTCACCAAAAACATTAAAAATCATAAAAATTCTAAAAATATTTTTGTTTGGATTTTTAGAGCATTTTTGAGTAATTAAATAATTGTTGAAAGTTGCTTGTTTTTATTGTTTTCCTATTTTCTTTATTATTTAAAAATCCAAAAAAATATAAAAATATTAAAAATCCACCAAAAATAATTTATTTTTTTCTTTATTTTAGACTACTTCGTAGGCCGCAAGGCCAATCTGCGCTCCTTGAGTCCGACCCTAGGTGCTACACCAGGCTAATCTCATAGCCTGGGCCACTAGTTGTTTTTATTGATTTTTTTCTTTTTTTGGTGGTCTGCTCTTATATTTTTCTTGTTGACTGATTGATTTCTGAGATCCGGGTCGCAACGACCCTAGTTATACTTTATTCACCCGAGTCTCGGTGATCTTTCGGTCATCAGGAGCCCAGTCAGCTTCTACACTAGGTCCATTCATCTTGGATTTGGATCTCATTCAGAGACTGGCGACATTTTCAGGGGAGGCGCACGAGGAGCCTTATCTTCACTTTTCTGAGTTCGAGGAGTTTTGCAGAGCACAGTTATATTCAGATATCACTGCAGAGGAGTTGATGCTGAGGACCTTCCCCTTCACACTTCAGGATAGAGACATGAGATGGCACAGGCAATTGGGGAGGAGATTCGCTACGTGGGGAGAGCTACGCCGAGAGTTTCTACTGAGATACTTTCCCCAGCGTAGAGCAGAGTTTATGCGGTCTTTGATCACCGAGTTTTCAGTAGACCCCCAGGAGCCACTGCATGAGGCATGGCCGAGGTTTCTTGACCTCTTGAGGAGATTTCCAGACCACGGACTTCCACTGACAGACCTTATTGAGATCTCCATGCGGGGGATGACCGCAGAGCAGATAGCACTGGTGATTACCACATGTGGCGGTTCACACCGCAGTTCCGACATTCACCTACTGGATACCATCTCGAGCCTACTTTCACAGAGATCTTCTTCACGAGATGTCGTAGTCGGGTCAACACATGAGGACGTTGCAGTACCAGTGCGGTGTGTCGTATTACATGAGGAGACAACTTCTACACACCAGACCGAGGACTTGGATGATGCAACACCACTGACAGAGGAGATGACTGCGATTGTAGAGGTTCGGACCTAGAGTCTACTCGAGTTCCCGTTGGTCTTCCAGCTAGAGTTCGAGTCAGCCCCAGAGTTTTCAGTTGACGAGTCTTGGATATCAGATCTTCTGATACTCCAGGAGCCGGAGCAGCCGCCGCTACTACAGCCATTGTTTCATCCACTTCAGTTTCCAGTCCCGGAGGAGTCAACCTCTTTTCTGCAGAGACACTTCTCGGAGTTTGACAGCAACCATGACTCAGCCCAGCAACCACAGTTCGATATGGGACACCACTTTGAGTTGTCAGACACAGATAGTCTCGTATTCGAGCCTTTTGTCCTCCACTTTGATGAGACAGACACACTTGCTGAGGACCGGTTGGCAGCCAGCATTGCCGTAGAGCGAGGATCAGCTGCAGACACTTTGCCAGCCTCCGCGGTGTTGACCAGCAACTTCTCCTGCTTCCATATTGCCGAGAGCCATACTTCAGATGATGATGCAGCCTGGTGCACCGAGTGGATACATCACATCAGCGCAGATGCCATTCTAGATCCTGAACCTCTATTCTTCACCTCTGATCTTGTATTTTTCCCCGAGGGTTATCTGCAGGAGAATGCCATACACGAGGTGTACTCAGTTTCACCTTCTGAGAGTGTATCCGATATGGCGGATCACGAAACTGAGTCTTCTGATCCTTCTGATTCTGAGTCATCTCACCTCAATGACCCTCACGAGGATGAGCCGATCCTTGAGATATTCTATAATCTGCCTGACTTGTCTCTACTATGTGCATCGGATATCAGTTTTCTTAGAGAGTCTCCTGATCTTGACTTTCCACACCTTTTTGAGACATTGATTGATGTGGAGGATTCCATGACTGATCCATCCTTCTCCACGTTTGATTTCTTCGGCTCTACACTTCCACTCCAGTCTGATCTCGAGCCGATGATTTCTTTTGTGCTACCAGATCCCGATCACATACTTCCATATCCTTGGTCGGTAGCAGACACCTGCCTGATTTCATACATGGGTGTCATTCTTTACACTTTGGATTTTGTCGATGTTCTCATACCGAGACTACGACGACAGTACGGCATTCGCCTTATAGATGTCATCCTGAACCTTGACACAGCATTGTCCTAGCCTTTGCACCCAGCTAGGGGCGTAAAACCTAGCACTCGTTGAGAGGCTACTCAACATTGTACCCTTTTGTATATACGTACTTCGTCTTAGTTTGATCTTTCTTTCTTCCGTGTTTGTTTCCATCCCAGGTCTCGTATAGGATTATCTTTGCTATACTTAGGATATTCCTCATCCTAAGTATGGGGGGGTGGAAACACCGGGTTGTTCTTCCGTTCTGTTTCATCACTTCTGTTGTGTTGCCTATACTTAAGGATTCTTCACCTTAAGTATAGGGGGAGTGATGTCCTCCATCTTGTATATATTTGTTGTTTTTCTTCATGTCTTGCTACCCCTGTTTTTGTTGCCTATACTTAGGGATATTTCACCCTAAGTATAGGGGGGTAGACCCCGTACATTCTCCACTAGGTTTACCCTTCGTGTACAACCTGCTATACTTAGGATTATTTGATCCTAAGTATAGGGGAAAAAGCCGAGACCCTCTTGATTTTCTATTCGTTCATTCGTCTTTGTATATAGCCTTCCTTTTCACTTCCCTATACTAAGCATGAGTTATGTCTTCTTCATCGCTCTTGACTCTGAGGACATCGTTCGAGCTAAGTATAGGGGGTGTGTATATATTTCATATATACTTTAGCCATAACTCGTACTTTGTGTGAGCGTGTTAATAAATAAAAATGGCTAAAAACCTAAAAATCCATAAAAATTAAAAACTTTTCCTGTAAATAAACATTCTTTTATTTGCACATACATAGCTATTGTACAAATTATTTTTGTAAAAATGTTTTCAAAAACTTTTTGTGTAACTTGTGTTTAAATATGTGCATATCAAAATTATGTATATAGTACAAAATTTTTCCAAAATGTTTTGAAAATCAAAAGTTTGCAAAAATCTTGTGTAAATTTGTGAAAATATTTTGCAAAACTTGCGTTCATGCATACATTCATGATTTCAAAACATTTTTCAAAAATTTTGCATGTGTGTAAATAATGTGTAAATAGCATCTTTGTATATATCTGTATAGTTTTTCCTGGATTATAGTTGACATTTAAAATAGCCTGGAATTAAATTGGGAAATGGAGCTTGATTAAGATCTTAATCCACCTAATTCTAAGAGTAACCTTATAGGGCTTAGGGTTAAGGCTTTTCAGGTCCATAGTGACTTAATTCTTTGAGTCCACTAAGCTATAATCACATGTCATCTCAATGAGCCTAAGTAGAGCACTTAACAACACACACATGACTCATATAGACAATAGCTTGACTTGGACCCGCACTTTACACCGAGCTCTCTATGGATGATGTTGTGAGGAGGCAGTCTTCCTTGACTTGGGGTAGCATATGAGGGTAGTACTTCTAGGCGGAACCTCTCTTCTTCTTTTAGTAAAGGAAGTGCGTCTCAACTTGGTCTGGTTGCCATGAGGTCTAACGACAGGAGTTGTGGGTTGCGATAATGCTTCAAAGAGGGATAGTCTACTGGCTCAAGAGGGAAAACTCCTTATGTACATATGTTGCACCTTGTAAATATGTTGTATAGATGCACTTGAAAAAAATGCAAAAAGAAAATAACTCCAAAAAAGTGGTGGGTCTGATAGAAAATGATAATCCCACCGGAGTATGTATATAGTGCAATAAGCAAAGCTTGAGTCTCATGTTCCATCTTATGTAGCTTGCAACAGGGAGACTTAGCTACACTGGTTGAGCTCCCAAGGATACATGGCTACACTGGCCATGGTCCATTCTCTTCTTCCCCCTCTTCTTGAGCCGGTTGAACTTGAATTAAGAAGGGAATACCCCGCTCCTCGAGGAAAGAGTTGCCAGACTAGGGTCATAGAGTTACCTTGTTGGGGAGGGTTGTCAAGTTGCTACTTCTGAGGTGGAGAGCTGGACCTCACATACACTGTACAAGGAAAGATTCATGGTCTTCAGGGTTTGTGTTTGTAGACTTGTTCTGATCTGGATTGTTGAGGAGTCTTGATTATAGATTAGTGGATCTTAGAGGCTGTTGAGTTTTAAACTTAAGTCCAAATAAGGTTCCGACACATTAATAATCCAAAGATCTGATCGAGCTCCATATTTCAATTTAATGAAGGCAAGTTTAATAATCAATATTGATCCATGCATTTTCTCCTCTTTTTCTTTTTCTTTTTCTTTTTTACTTCTTTTTCAAATAAGTGTTTGCTAAGGGACTAGCAAAGTTAAGTATAGAGGGGTGATGAATACCCATTCATCACTCTTTATTCTTTTATTTTAGCTACAAAACCTATGCAAAACACATGTAGATACTTGTAAATAGCAATAATTACCATTCATCATGCATTGTGTAAATATGCATAATTAGCATGTTTTGTGCATAAATAAAAGAATAAAGAAATAAAAGAAAAAGAGGGAGATATTTAGAATAAATATTGAGCGACCTAATTCCAAGGGAGGGCTCAGCATGGGCTTGACCGCAAAACCCAAGTAGAGAGAGATAGGGAAGCTCATGTGTGTGTACATATACCTGTATATAAATAAAAATATATTTTCCTCTAAATAAAACAAAAATGAATTTTTGTGAATATGTATATATTTGTAAATATAATATTAAAATAAAAATGAGAAAAACAAAACAAAAATAAAATATAAAAATGCCCTTCATCATTGTCTATATACACCATGTACATGAAACCACTTATCTATTTATTTCCCCTTATAAATAAATAAATAAATAAAAATTCCATAAAAATATGTACATATTCCATATTCCATAATGTAGATAAATAAAATAAAAATCACAAAAATAAAAATAAAATAAAAAGAAATAAAAAAATCAAAATCAACATTGTATATATACCATGTATATATGTATATAAAACTATTTATTTAACCCTTGTAAATAATTAATAAAAAATAAAATAAAAATACCATATTATTCCAAATTTTATGTTATAAATAAATAAAATATAAAATTAAGATATATTGTTTAAAAATAAATAATTACAAATCAAAAATCAAAAATACATATTATATATACCTATATATAATAATACTATATTGTAAATGCATTATTTTTATTTCAAAAAAAATAAATAAAAATCACAAAAAGATAATTTAAAAATAAATAAACATTTTTATGTTTTGAGTTTTTCGAAAATAAGTCATTTATTATTTTTAAATGAATTTCTAAATAATTTAAAAATGGAATAATTTGATTGGTCCACGGGGGATTGTTGACCCCGGTCAACTCTCCCCCGCGGACCTCTTCTTCGCGGACTCGGTCACCGACCCGATTTCATCGACTTTTCCTAGATCGGTCCGCCAACCATTCTCTCGAACCCCGGGCTCTGATTGATCAACACATATCCGAGATACATGCCCGTTGTTTTGCCTACGGATCCGAGCTCCGATATATCGCCCGACCCTCATCTTCTTGGACCCCTAGCCGTATAAGATCTCGCCTCCGACCAGCTTTTCATGCATCTTTGTCCTTCCCCCTCGTTGCCAGTGAGCTCCTCCACCTCGCCTGAGTGACAGCTATGCGAGAGAGAGTCGAAGCGAGGCTCGGGCAGCCGGGAACCACTGATCCGGCGACGATCACCGCCGTGCTCCGCCACCGAGCGAGCCCAGCCTCTGGAGCTGTCGATCCATCGAGGCAATGACCCCCGGAGCTCCAGCAGCTCTAGCCCAGACGACTACGCCTGCCAGGTAGCTTAGATTTCCTTTAGGTTAACTTAGATTTAGGTTTTTAGATTTCAGCCATTTTAGCTCCGCCGCCATCGCCAGTCGTTTCCGTCCGCCCATCTGTCCATCCGACTCGCCCTTCACGTTCACAGACTTCCCTCCATCTTCTCCGCCCTTCCATTCCCCCTGGCTCGTCCCGGAGCAGGTTCCACGCCCTCCTCCACCGTCGCTTCGCCGGAGGGCGACGCTCCGCCTCACCGGACCACTTCCTTCACCCGCTAATGGGTCGAGGCACTTTACCCTCGACCCCTCTTCCATTCTGTGCAGCTTGCAGGTCCACAGGACCCCATCTGGTGGGTCAAATAGCTGAAGCATAGGTGCTCGAGGAGGTTCGTGTCGCCTGAGCATCTCTGACGCTCTCGGCCCCATCTGAGCACGCCATTAGCTGCGGACGATCTCGGCCACTCTTTTCCCTACCTCAGCTACTGTCGGCCACTCTTTTCCCCATCTGAGCACGCCGTTAGCTGCAGACAATCTCGGCCCCATTTGAGCATGCCATTAGATGCGGACGATCT
Source organism: Ottelia alismoides (assembly GCA_037367405.1). NCBI lineage: Eukaryota > Viridiplantae > Streptophyta > Magnoliopsida > Alismatales > Hydrocharitaceae > Ottelia > Ottelia alismoides. The sequence goes on from JAZKJV010007109.1 coordinate 12,135, forward strand.
CCTTCCCCCGCGTGCACGGAGCCGGGGAAACTCGCCGGCGAGCAGTTCATGGAGAGCCTTCAGTCGCGGTCCGATCAAGCCTCCTGCGCCAGATTTGATCAGAGCCATCCATTCAGCGAGGAGCCTTCACCGTTCGATTCTTCGGGGACTTGATCCGGACCGCCCATCCAGTGAGGAGGAGCCCTTGTTCCACATTCGTTGATCACCCACGTGGTGTCCTCCTTGTCATTGATCCAGACGAAGGGTTTAGCCACTGCCTTCCACTATCGGATCCGATACGTGGCAGGCCCTCAGCCGTCAGATCCGAGCTGGAGTGCTTCGTAGAGGTGCAGCGCCCCTCAGCCGTCCAATCTCGCACGTGGCGCGCCTCCAGCCCTGGGATAATAAGTGGGGTAATTTATTGTTAGGCCCCTTCGCTTATAGCATTTACTTTTTAGTCTTGTAAATATTAGATGTAGTGTTTTTATTTTGGGTTAAATTGCATAGAGGACCTCAGTGTTTTTAGATATTGCCGCTTACCCCCTGTGTGTATAGAACATGTGCCTGGACACGTGATTTGGTGGGCTTTTTGCACTTTGCATCCTGTATTCCTTGCTTGTTATGGTTTAATACTTTTTAAATAGGAATTACATCGGTATCCCTCCAAGTGCCAGTCACGTGTGCCGTGCGTGATTTCGTGGGATTTTTGCGCTTTTGGCCCCGAGTTTTATCTGCATGCTAACGTTTGGCCCCTGGACTTAGTTTTTATTGCATTAAGGTCCCTATGAACTGTGCCTCTTTGTTTGATTTTAATAAAATATTAAATCAAGTCCAAATTTTGTGAAAATTGGATACGTGGCTCCTGCCACTGTGTAAAAGTTTTACTAAAAATTTGGTACATTTTTGAGATTTTTTATTATTTATAAAAATTCAAAACCTCTATTTTTCCTTCTGTCCAGTTTATAAAATCCTAAAAAATATAAAACCCTTTTAAAAATTCTAAAAAAAATACGTTTTGTTTGTTTATGCTTGTTTGATTTTCTGTGTAAATTTGCTATTTTTGGATTTATAAAAAGCTTAAAAATTAAAAAAACCTTAAAAACTCATAAAATTCTAAAAAATTATAGAAAAACCAAAAAATCATAAACTCTTTTGCTAATTTTTTTATTTCTATTTTTCATACAAAATACCTCCAAGCTTTTTTAGGACCATTTGATATTTTAATTTGGTCCTCTAAGCCTGACTGGACAGTGTGCTTGTATTTCTGCCTTCTTTTATTTTTATAAAATTCTATAAAAATTATAAAATTCTCAAAAATTCACCAAAAATAGCAAAAAAAACATATAAAACATAAAAATATTTTTGTTTGAATTTTTGGACCATTTTTTAGCATTTAAATAATTGGTTAAAGTTGTTTGTTTTGTTGTTTTCTTATTTTCCTTATTATTAAAAATCCAAAAAAATATAAAAATATTAAAAACCACTAAAAAATCATTGTTTTTATTTTATTTTATTTTTCGACTACTTCGTAGGCTGCGAGGCCAACTCGTGCTCCCTGAGTCCGGCCCTGGGTGCTACACCAGACTAATCTCATAGCTAGGGCCACTATTTTGATTTTCTTTGATTTTATCTGCTTGATTGGTGGTCTGCTCTTTCTTTTTCTTGATTGACTGATTGATCTCCGAGATCTGGGTTGCAGCGACCCTAGTTCTATTTTATTCACCCGAGTCTTGGTGATTTTTCGCTCATGAACCACTTAGCCCCTGTTCTTTCGAGTAGAACTGCTTGTTAGGGCTCGGATTTCCGCTTGCATCATTTAGGTAGTTTTATTTCTGTCTTTCAATTCTGCGCGGATCATTTTGCATGTAGACTGTTGGAGCCAGGTACGTATTTCTTACTCTGCATGCATCATTGATTTCTTGCGCATCAGCTTTTTCGACTTCTCCCCCCAATTTTTGGACTTAAATAACTAGGAGAACCGAAAAATTCATTAGGCGATTGTTTTTATTTGAAAAATACCTAAAAATTCAAACCATAAAATTGGGACTGTTAACTCTATTTGACCCTAAAAGACACTCACCCGAAAAATTTATCTTGGGGAGAGCAACCCCCTCCTTGTCTGGTTTGCATGTGCGAGAGAGTGACCCGCACCCTAGGATAGAGCCACATCTGGACTCCTTTTAGACTACTGCTTCTGGGCTAGTCATTCTCCAGTGAGGATTGCTCCGGTCTACGGTAAAGCGGGCCACGATATCCTTAACAGAGCGAGCCAATCGGGTAGCTGGTAAACGGTCTGCGGCTTGTACTGGCTGGGAAAGATCTAGTTCGAGATCGGGCCAGTCTCCTGGGGGAACCGGATTCCCAACAAGTCACGTAATCGCTCGGCTATCTTGACTTGATCACCTAACTGACAAGATAATTGACCGAACTCTTACGGTCTTCAGCTCGCGTTGAGTAGGTGAATCAGGGGTTTGCTTGTTGATCATATTTGTTTCCAGATCCCATCCGCCCGACTCGCCAGATCAATATGATGGGCAGGAGGTCCCTTAGGCAGCCTCTGGATGCACTGATTTCCAGCACTCCAGCCCGCTCATCTAGGTTGGTTCGCGAGAGCCGAGACCCGCTCTCTGAACTCGAGTTCGATTCCGCCCTGTTCCCCCTCGATCAATATCCGACCAACCCACTATTTCAGGATTCGGACTTTGACCTTCACCAATCATTTCCACCACCGTCTCCTACACATTTCGACAACCCACTCTTCCATGAGTATCCTGACCCGGAATGTGATTTTTGTCCACACCCACCGCCCACATTCGACACATCCGATCCTGAGATCTTGGAGTCACCTTTCATGATATCCACACTTGGGACCTTGAATCAGATGATGGAGCATATGAATTCGAGGATCAATGATCTTACCCGTTTGAATAAGAACCAGGATGTCGCTCCATTCTTGTAGGATATGGATTCATTCGAGGATTTCCATGAGAGTTTGCAATCGCCAAAAATACAAAAAATGGGAAAATTTTAAAAATAAAAAAAGAGTTCGGGAGACTTTTGATCGAGTCAGACTGTGAGGAGAGCGCCCACTTGCCAGAACCTTTGACCACACATCCTTTCACACATTGTCCCACCTTTGACCCCGAGGATGTCGCTGTACAGACTGCTCTTGGCATGCCTCGTGTAGATGATGATTCTGACTTCCTCCCATGTATGGAGGAGGTCCAAAAATTCAAAAAAATGTTGACTGAACCCGAAGTGGTGGCCACTAATCATGAGATCATCTGTGCCCCCACTTCAACAGGCCATGACCGATTTATTTGCTCCTCTTCCCAAGAAGAGAAAGCAGAGGAGCAAATCTGAGCATCATATCTTGACCATGGCCACTGCCCACGCCATCACACACTGTCACATTCCTCGGAAGAGGAACACTGCCACACCTTTCATCACCTGCACCATCTCTGACCACACATGTGATCACACTCTCCTCGATGGCGGTGCGACGATTAGCATATTACCCTTCTCGCTGGTACAGTCTCTTCATTTAGGGCCTCTTAAGAAAACCAGGATGATTGTTCAGTTTGTTGATGGATCTATCAAGAGGCCGAAGGGTATACTAGAAAACGTCGTCATTTTGATTCAGGGCACGAGTTACCTTGTTGACTTTGTCGTATTGTCCATGGAGACCTCCACTGGGGAGCACTCTCCACATCCTGGGACGACCATTCCTCGCCTCTGCGAGGGTCGTTATTGATTACGGATCAGGAGAGATTTGCTTCCATCATGCTGACGTGGGCGAAGTGTCGATCACCGCACCCATTGCCGAACAGAGACCTATACCTGATGCAACTTCACCTATCTTGGCTGACCTCGAGGACCATGACCTTGATGATACTATCAGAGAATTTTGCTGCTTATTGGATTCCACTGAGATCTGAGAATTCCTCCCGGTTGAGGAAGACTCGAAAAGCATGGACCTCGGAGTTCCTTCTTCTGGGACTTGGCGTTGTGTTGATGACATCCGTGGGATTTACACGATTGACACCATTGAGCGGAGGGCAGATTTAGAGACTAGACAGGACGGACATGTTTTGACTACTTTCACTGATGTGTCCGTTCTTGTTCACGTAGATACTGATGAGCCAACGGCCGAATTTGATCTGATTGCTTTTATTCGAGAATTCAGGCCTTTTGATGAGAAAGATGATCTGGTTGAGATTATAGAGGATGAACAAAGTTCGACTACTTCCATTGATGAGTTCGTGCCTTTTGGTTTTCACCTGGATGAGACCTCGCAGGACGACTCCGATTATACTTCTTCTAATGATGATGAGTTCGTCCCATTTCACTTCGATATCAGCGAGACACCCAAAGCCAAACCTAGTTGTACTTCTTCCAGTCACTCGTCTATGCCTTCACACCCTAAGACCCCTGAGGATCTCTACTCTGTCGACCCTGATCGACTTCCGTCCACTGTGGACCCGATGCCGACCTGCACCACACTAGATCTATTCCTCAACGGTCCCGCTAGAAGGTTCGCTTTCTACCTTCTTGATCATGTGTACATCCATCCCTATTGTACATTCTCTTTTGTTCATCTCTGTCCCTCTCACGTATTGCTCATCCACCCATTTCTCGTGTCTGACTTGCTTAGGACGTACTTTGTCCTAAGTATAGGGGGTGGACGAGCCGAGTGTTCTTTCATCATTCCGTTTCATCACTCCTGTTGTTGCCTATATTTAGGGCTTCTTTTACCCTAAGCATAGGAGGAGTGGTGTGTACATTCTCACGATCTCTTCTTCCACTCTGATCTCTTTTCTTCTTTTTCTTTTCTATCTTCTGTATCTATCCAAAAGGTGTCACCCATTGTTGACAGTTTTCTATACTTAGGACATACTTTGTCCTAAGTATAGGGGGGTGTGCACCCCAAGTTTTCATTCTTTTCAATCCTCTCCATTGTCTCCTCTTCTTGTCTATACTTAAGGATATCTTACCCTAAGTATAGGGGGAGACAATCTGAGTACGATCTGTTCATTCCCACCCTTGACCCTCCCTACTTTGTGTACAATCTTCTATACTTAGGATAATTTGATCCTAAGTATAGGGGGGACGGTCAACTTCTCATACTTTTGTTCATTCGCTCATTCATTTCTTTATTCGTTTATTCTTTATATTTTCCTATACTCAGTACGAGTTATGGCTTCTCTTTTCTCTCTGATCTATGAGGGCATAGCTCAAGCTAAGTGAAGGGGGTCGTATATACTACGTATATACTTTAGCCATAACTCGTACTTTCGTATTTTCCTAATAAATATGGCTAATAATTCTTTAAAATTCATGAAAAAACCTTAATAAAAAGATGCTTTATTCCTCAAATTCTTTTTGTAGTTACTGATTAATAAATCTGGTGAAAATGATTTTTTGCAAAATGTTTGAAAAGTATTTTGAAAATCCTTGTGAAAAATATTTTGAAAACTATTTTGAAAATGTTTTGTTACATATTTTCAACCTTTGTAAAAACATTTTGTTTTGAAAAATTATTTTCTTTGTGTGAAATAAAAATGTTTGAAAAATGATTTGCAAATGGTTTGAAAAATGTTGCAAAAATATGTGAAAAATCTATCTATATTGTTTGGAAAACCTTTGCAAAATGATTTTCAAATGTATTTACATTTTTGTAAAAAGGTTTGTAAATAGTTTTCAAAATTGTTTGAAAAACCTGTGTAAAATAAGTTTAAGAAATAGAAACATCTCACCAAAATTCACTATATTTACCTATAAAATTGATCACTTACCCCTGTAAATTCCTAAAATCTGCTTCTTGTAAATCTAAGAAGCAGGACCGTGTAAATATTTTGTACCTAGTTTTTACCCAAAATCTTTTCTTTTCAAAAATCCCAAAAACATTTGCAAAATTAAAATCCAAAAATATTTGAAAAAAATTTACTTTGAAAATACAAAAAATGCATATGCATCATCATCTTTTCATAAATCCATAAAAAGTTCAAAATCTTGAAAATTGCATCACAAAAATATTTTCTGCATTTGCATAGCATTAGCATTTTTCGGATTGAGTTTGATAGTTGAACGAGTCTAAGTAAAATCCGGAGATTGGAGCTTGATTGGACCCTAAAATCTACCTAATAACAGGAACCTTATAAGAACTGGGTTTGAGGTACTTCAGGTCTAGTCGACTTAATTCTTTGAGGATCACGAGACTTGGTTCAATGGATTCTTGACTGCCTAAGTAGAGTATTTCAGAGCACACGCACGACTCTTGTCTATAATGACCTAAATTGGACACTTGCACCTATCGCATGGCTCAACTCAGTTGGAGTGGTGAGGGGATTGGATTTGCCGGTATGAGACACACACAAGTGGAAACACTTTTCCTCCTCTAGGGAGGGAAGTGCACCCCAACCCGTCCAGTGATGAGGAATTCTAAAGACAAGAGAGTGTGGGTTGTAATAAAGCTTCAAAAGAGGGATAGTCTACTGGTTCAAGAGGAAAAACTCCCTATGTAAATGTTGTTGTATATAGTATTTCAAAAAAAAAAAGGACAGGCCTGTATAAAAAAAATAAATGTCTGCAAAGTATGTATGTATGTTGTATAGCCAATAAGCAAGCTTGAGCTTCAAAGTCAAATCAGGTGAGCCTGCAGCTGGATGACTTGACTACACTGGCCTTGCATCCTAGGATAGGTAGCTACACTGGCTACCGTCCATTCTTCTCTTCACCCCCTCCTCTTGAGTTGGTTGCCACTTGAACTTAGAAGGGAATACCCCGTTCCTCGAGGAAGGATTTATTGGATTGGGGAATCAGTGGGTTTTCATACTGGAGAAGTCGGTCTCTTTTTCATTCTAGTTGGGGAGAGCCACCATCACTTACACTATACGAGTCAGATTCATAGTCGTAAGGGTTTGCGTATGAGTTGAAATACTTTTGACCTGGCTATTGAGGAGACTTGAACAGAGTTTTGGGATTCTTGAAGGCTGTTGGATTTCAAATCTGGTTCTCATTAAGGTTCCGCCCACACTAAAATTCCAAAAGTCTGACTTAAGCTCCAAACTTTGATTTTGTGAAGACAAGTTTGACAATTAAATTTAGTCCATCTTTCTTCTTTTTCTTTTCTTTGTATTTCTTTTCTGTACTTATTGCATAAGTTTTTGCTAGGGACTAGCAAAGGCAAGTATAGGGGGATGATGAATCTATGTTTCATCATCTTTATTATATCATTTTGGCCATAAAAACCCTAGTAAAAGCATGTAAATAGTGTTAATTCATGCATTTTATCATCCATGCATTATTGTGTAAATAGTGTATAAAATACGGTTTTAAAGCCAAAATTATAGAATAAGGAAAAGATAAGAAAAAGAATAAAATATTGTAAATATTTTATGACCTGAAATCTTGAGACCTAGGCATCTCGATGACTAGGTCGACAAGGAATAAAGTAGGGGGAGATAAGGGCCAAAATACAATAAAACTCCTTTTATTTCATTTATTCTTTATTCATTTTAGGACCTATTTTTGGTTCCACTTTTTGAACCTCAAATAAAGAAACATTGAACATAAAAGTTGTAGATAATTAAATAAAGAAAAATACAAAATTGATTTCACACAAAAATAATATACAGATAAAAAGTTATGATCTGAATAAGATTCCAGAATCCCAACTTCCCAGACCTGTATCTCCCAAATAAAAACTCGAAATGCATCAAACTCACCTTTAATTGTATATAATTTAAAATAATCTATTTAATGGTGGTGGTTTCGCATTTGGCGGAGCTACGGTTCGAAAGTTGAGTTTTGGACCCCTATTGTATACTTGTACAGATTAAAATATTCATTTTATTATTTATTCATTAATTTCAAAATTTATATTTTTATAATTTATTAAGTATTATTTATATTATATATGTACATTAAAACAAGAATAAAAACCTCAAGAAAATACAAAAATAAAATACGTGTATAAAATACCTAGGTATAAAACCTATAACCATACCTATATAATTAATACTTATATTTTATTAAGTCTATAAAACATTTCAAAAAAAAAAATATATTTAAGTATATGAAAATATTCTATAAATTTATAAATTAATAAACAAAAATAAATAAATTAAATATACAAAATAAAAATAAAACATTAAAATATATAGATATGTATACCTATATAGCCTATAAATGGAAACTTGTATTTTTATACCTCGAAAAAATAAATAAAAATCATAATAAAATAATTCATAATATAATAAATATTTTTTATTTAATAATCAAAAATTAGTAGCTTCATTTTCTATTTTTACATGATTTTACAAATGATTTTTCCAGGGTTTTTCCTGGTTGGTCCACGTGGACCAACCAGGAGGGTACGAGAGTTGACCGCGGGTCAACTCTCTGACCCGCCCCCTGTGACTCTGTCAGACGTGGCTTTTTCTTGGTTTTTGCCAATTTTTGGAGGCCACGTCTTACATCTTTTCAAGATGATGTTTTCTGAACTTTTTCTCCTCTATGGTTGACCTTACACGCCCTTAGCTTATCTAGGGGAATGGTTCCACGATTCGCTCGATACGCCTTGAACTTTGAGCCACGTCCGCCACTTCTTCAAATAACCCCCTGTCACTTCCCATCACCTTTGAACCCTTTTTGCCCTTGCCTAACTCTTACCCCTAGCGCCCTGGATGGAGGAAGGTGACAACTACTCTCCAGCGTTGTCACGAAGGAGTTGGGCCAGGTGAATCGCGGTCTCCACCTATCTCCGGCCACCTTGGCCGTGAGGTGTCATCTCGCGGTTTCCCCCACTGCTCGAGGCCATTCTCCTTTGATTTTGTGCTTTTTATTTAGATGTAGGTTTCAGTTTCAACTTTTTACGCTTTTAGGTGAATTTTATCCGTAACGGTAGCTTGAATAATTTCCAAATACCTTCGCCGAAGCTCTTGAGCTCTGACCACCTCAACTCACGCCATTCATCTGTCCCCTCCCCCTTCATTTGCTCTCGGAATCTTCTTCTCGTTGTGCATGCTTTTTCCTTGCAGGTTGCAGGAGCCAAGAGACTCCATCTGGAGTCAAATTTTGTAAGAACCGTGGTACCTGGGCCCTTTTCATATCTGCCCTCGTGGTTGCGCTCCGGTGCTCATCGTGCCATTTCGGTGCCGCCTACTGGTCGGGACACCTCCCAGGAACATCGTAGGACAATTTTGGACCTCGAAAAGCTTCGGAGGAGGAGGAGCACGCTCGGAGAAGAGCCCCCTCGCCGATGTTCATCCATGTTCATCCAACGGGGCTCCCAGCCGTTGATCTGCTCTTGTTCTTTCAGCTGCTGCAGCCACCGTCCGATCAACTTCGCCAGCGCTGTTCGATCAAGATCCAGGATCTAATCATGGCCCCTCATCTGCGAAGGGGTATGGGCTGTCCAGGAGACGACACGTGTCTTAAGTGGCGCAACATCCGTCGTGCGTGCCAGCCAAAGCTTTGTGTATTTTGCCAGATTCGCCCTCAGCTATTTTGTAGTTATTATTCCATACATTAAATCTTTCATCTGCACTTATAACTTTTGTAATATTTACATTTCACCCCCTCACACTTTACATTACTACGTTGAGGTCCCTGTCCCCCTCACCCCACGTTCTGGCGCACGTGGGGCGTGGCAATTTTGCGCGGGACCCCTTGAGAGTTTGGGGTATTTTGTTTTAATCCACAAACATTTATATGCAGTAATATAGTTCCAGCATTTCTGCATGTTCACCCCCTCAGGTTTTGAATATTACAAAATAGCCCCTACTAGTGGTGTACGTGGTTCCTCACGTGGTCCTTGACATTTTTGTATCGAAACCCCTGGGAGTTTATTTATTTCAATCCGATTTATAAAATATTTTTGTTGCACTATATAATTTGTGGATAATTTACATGCAGGACCTCGCACTTTTATATAATTACATTAATGCCCCTCCCTGTGTGTATTTTCTTTTTGTTATTTCTATTTATTGCATGCATCTATAAATTTCTAAAAATCACCAAAAAATACCATAGGTTCATGTTTCATTTTAATATCATGCCACATTTTTATTTCTCAATTTTATTGCATTTTATTATTTATAAAAATTCAAAAACATGCATTTTTAGCACTGTTTGCATTATAAAATCCATAAAAATTATAAAAACACATCAGAAAATTCCAAAAAAATATATTTTTCTTATTTTAGTGGTTTTAACTTCAGTCCAAAAATCACTAAAAATATAAAAGAAAACTCCTAAAAATTATAAAACCCCAAAAATCTTCCTAAAAATCTTAAAAATTTTACAAAAATCCTAAAAATACAATTTCAGATCTTGTAATTTCCCTATTTTATTGTCTTTCATTTAAAATTAATTTGGGGAATTTTTTTCACTGTTTTCTATTTTTCATTCTCCATTTTTTGCTTCAGCCTTTTAGTTTCTACACTGTTTTCAGTATTTTTAAAACATTAGAATAACATAAAAAGCCCAAAAATACTTTATTTCCTGTAATTTGAGTTTTATTCCTTATTTGTATCTCTCTCTTATCTCTAGTGTATATATATTCCTTATATCTATTATATCTTTATTAAAAGAAAAAGAAAATACAAAATATAAAATATATAAAAAAAGAAAATACAAAATCAGTAAATTAAAAATCAAAATATAAAAATATAAAATTAAAAATATAAAATTAAAAATATAAAATAAAAAACCCACAAAAAATAGCATAAATAGACAAATATTCGCATTCACACATTTTCTAGCATTTTGACCCGTTATACCTGTCTGCTCCCTGTGTCCGACCTCTACACATACTTACACCTATACACATCTTTGTTGTAGAGTTATAATAAATTTTAACTCCACGTTCACTTTCACTACCTTATTTGATTGTTATGGGTTAATTATTGTTTGAATTTAGGATTTCGTTGGAGGTCAAATCTACAACTGTTGATTCACCTTGTGAATCGACACGACCTCCGCAAAATTCGGTTCAACATAGGGGTTGATTCTGCACTAGAATGAGATACCTGGAGGTGCCTAGCTACCCCAACCTCGCTGGAGAGCTCCAGTGATTCTCTGCCCCTTGTAAAGCTCCCAGCATATAGAGAACTCCCACAGGCATCTTTCTGAGCCTTTTGGAGCATCCATGCCCAACAGAAGAGCAGTGTTTGGCCGGAGGAAGCTCACCTCGCCTGAGCTTCGTCCCTGTTTTTCCACCTTCCTCGGACACCATCGGATCAAGAACTCCTCTCCAAACATTATAGTTGTCGTCGATCACGTCCCGTCCTGACCGTCAGATCCTACCCTAGGATGTAATATCCATTGTGCATCCTCGAAGCGGCATCGTGCCACGTGGATGCTCCACGTGTCAAGTGAATGAACCTGAACCGTCTGATGGCACGCTTTAATGGGGTAAATTTCACCTTTACCCTGCCTTTTTGTATATTTATTATTTAGTTCTGTAAATAAATTATAAAGTTTAAAATAAATTGGAAATTTTGTAAATAGACCAATGTACTTAATTTAATTGTGTTTGGGTGCAGTCTAGCTCAGCTCACATGTCGTCCCACGTGAGATGGGAAAATTGCATGTAAGCCCCTGACACTCTTTGTATTTATTATTAGTATAATGATATTTGAATTACGTTGTATTATTTTGGCACATTTGCAGATGAACCCCCGATTTTTATTTTATTTGTAATTATGTCCCTCCCACCTTATGTATTTTTTGTGCTTGGATTTCATTTATTAAAAATAGCATCCTAGCTTCTAAATTTGTGAAAAAATAGGGTTAAATGCCTAGTAATAAGTACTTTCATGCCATGAATTTATTTTACATTTTTGGGCTTTTTACCTATTTATTACAAATCAAAAGGAGCTCATTTTTGTACTGTCTAGCTTGTAAAATACCAAAACATATGACAGCGTCTTGAAAAATTCCAATATATATATATATTGTCTATTTTATTATATTTTACTACAAACCAAAAATCATTAAAATTGGAAAAAGAGAACTCTGAAAAAAATGAAAACCCCAAAATCTTTTATAAAAAACTAAAAAATCATTAAAAATCCAAAATTAAGTTTTTTCTATTTTATAATTTTTCTTTATATAGATATTTATATATAAAAAATGATTTGAGTAATTTTGGACCTTATTCACTACTTTTAACATCCCAATCAATTTTGTGTATCTATTTAATCCCTAATTTAGGATACTTTTGATTTTAAAAATATATAAAAATTAGCTGAAAATCCAGAAAAATTAAAAAAATCATTAAAAATATTTATAAAATCCAAAAACAAATTATTTATTGCATTTTATTTATATTTACTAGTATTTATAAATATATTATCCTATATGACATATATAGCCTTATGTATATTATATATGTTTTATATATTTAAAAGAAAAAAATATAAAAATCTGAAAATATAAAAAGAAAATATAAAATTATAAAACCAAAAATAAAATAAAAAATATAAATAAATAAATAACATATAAAATTAGAAAACCCACAAAAACAATAAAAATGGACAAGAGCATAAGAACAAATTTTGTGCGCATTATTTTGCCCCCATCTATCGTTTGCTCCATGAGTTCAACCTCTACACATGCTTACACTATAGACACATGTTGTATAATTTTAATAAATTTTAACTCCACATTTTTGATATTTATTACTTTATTTGTATTGTGGGTTGATTGTTACTTGACCAGAGGTTTACGTCTGAGGTTGCTTCGATGACTGTCGGTCTGCCTTGTGGATTGACAAGACCTAGGCAAGAGATCTATCATCAAATAGCGCCATTGCTGGGAGAAACACCACATAGTTTGGGATTCTTTATTTATCATGTCTCTCTTGTTCATTTACTTATTTTTGCATTTATTTATTCTAATCATTTATTTATTTTCATTATTATTTGATATTGATTGTGACTGTTCTGACCACTTCCTTTATTTTACTTTGTTGTGAGGGACCACCACGCGAGGGATGACTTCCTAGGAGGACCGGTGCACCAAGCATGGCGGAGACAACCTTCAGACTTAGCAGGCAGGAGAGAGAGCAGCAAGGGCAGGCGGAGGAAATTTTTGAAGACAATTCTCTTTCTATATTTTACTTATTTTCTTCTGCATTATTATGTATATTCATGTGAGAGAGTGATAATTAATGTAATAATTTGGACTCTCCTGGACAAAGCTACCTCGCGAGGTCCATTGCCCGAGGGATTGTTCCCTTGGAGGCCTCATCGGCTTTTTCGTGTTTTCTTCTCTTTATTTTTATTTGTTCTTCGATTTTGTTTTATTTATTTTGTGTGATTGAGCCCTAGTTGTAGGACTTTCTTGATGATAGATTAGGTCCAAACACTTAATTAATCATTGCATTTGCCTATAGACTACGTCGGGACCTAGTCAAATACTAAATTGTCAATTATTTAGACTTGAGATCGAGCGCCGAGAAAAGTGAAATACAACGCTTGCAGGATCTATTGTGGCAGACACTGATGCACTTTAGAGACAGGACTTTTGGATCTCATTTATGAGTAGCTGACATTTTTGTGCTTCACGATAATAGTAATTTCTCATCTAGGACGATTTCATCGATTGCATTTGCATACAGTGTAGCTTTCAATTATGTTCTGCATCCCGCATGGAGAGAGCTAGGAAGCACTGTAAGTCTTCTAACTTTGCATGCATCATCGATTTCTGACTTGCGCAGCTTTTTCGACCTTCTCCCTCTAATTTTGCTCACATAGGATACTAAAATAGAATCGAAAACATCGTTAGGCACGTGCATTGAAAAAATAAAAAAAGTGTTAACCTAAATAAAATTAGGACTCCTAACTCTATTGGACTTTAAAAATAAAAATGTAATGGAGTCATTGCTTTGGGGAGAGCAACCTCCACATTGTACGTGCATTTTATTCCTAGGAACACGCTAAGGATTAGTGCCTAAATCCCATGCCAATCTTCGGTTTGTACAACTTTGTTGAAATCACCTAACTTTAAAATTGAAAAGATAAAAGACCAACATCTCGGTCTTCACTGTGTTGAGTAGTTGAACTGGGGGTTTTCTTTGTTCATCAATTGTGATTTTGAGTACATCTACATTTTCATCCCTCTTTGAGTTTTCAGTCCCATTAGTGTGAGCCATCATGTTTTGTCATTGAGTCCCTCTCCCTTCTCTTGTTTATATACTTCCTTATTTGCATCTGAGTCGTAATATTGGGTTTTGATCTTCATCAGATTTCGTGGCTTTTCTCCTTGCCCATATCACCCCATATATGGTCTGGTTCAAAGGAGACCTTCCACGATTTTGTCTATGTCCACTTTCATCTCGTCCACCCTCCTCATTCACTCTATATCATCCTTGTTTTTACATGGGATTGCTATGCTTATAGATAGGGGCCCGCATCAAGGTTTATGGTTTACATTGATTATTTCAGTAAGCCGGGCACGTTTTAAGGACACTAAGGTTGGTGTGCTACCTTGGGTGGCTCTGACTTTGATATGTGCATAGATACTATTAAGGATTTTGATGTTTGCACAATCATAGGTGTGATTCTTATTTGAGGATTTTTGATCTCGCACACCGGATTGAGAATGTGACTTATTTTGATGAATTGATGATGATTTCATGCGCTATGATTAAATGATCCTTTTCACGGTTACATCCGTCTTGATTCAGATGCTTGATGTACTCTATCTTTATGTGCTTCAGAGTGATGGTGCTCGGGAACCCACATGATTTCACTTATCTCCTTAACTGATCTATCCTCCATCTCCTGACTCTTCCATCCACTAGTAACACTTAGAGGATTATTGCTTACATCTCGAGCCATCTCAGCTACTTTGATTGACTTGAGGGACTATATTGCGCACAACCTGATTGACTTCTATCCCTCACATGATCTTATTCCCTCTTATTGTTTATTGATTGACTATTTCGAAGGCTTGAGAGTCGATGCCAGCAATACCATGATCTTCATTGACTTAGTTTACATTGTTCTCCGAGGACCATCTGCGGAAAAATGCAACATTTTATTTACAATCTCTTTCACCTACTATTTGTGTTGCCATCTTGTTGGAGCACGAAATTGATTCGTCAGATATATGTTTTGGTCTCACTATCGGATTGTGCGTACGATCTGTCAGAGCACGAGACCTATTTGTTCGAACACCTTTGAGTCCGCTCTCCTTGACGGTCCTCGCAAGGATGAGCCATCTTCTTCTGATTATTCTCTGATTAGTTAGTAGAATACTCCCCGAGGGTTGTCTACGGGAGGCAGGCACATTTTCTTGATCTGTCAGTCTCTTCTGCCGGTAGCTGATTTGTCGCCTACAGAGACCGCTTCTGATGATCCGTCTGGTGGATCTGAATCCTTTGAGTCCGCTCACCTTGACGACCCTAGCAAGGCTAAGATCTACTCTGATTATTCATTGCCTAGTATGTATCACTCCCCGAGGGTTATCTGGGGGAGGATACATCATTATTTAGGCACTTGGTTTCACTCTTGGTGTCTCCTCGCTAGCGGCGCACAAAGCTGAGTCTTCTGATATGTGTACTTGATCTCCTCTCTAGTTGTGTCTCCGCTTTGTTGGATCACAGAGCTGAGTCTTCTTATTATTTGAGATCTTTGACTCGTATGAGTCTGCTCACCTTGATGACCTTCGTAGGGTTGAGCCACGCCTTGTGGTGTTCGGTGTGTTCTTGTAACTTTATGACTTTACAACCACTGGATACCTTGCTGCATAGAGAGTCTCTTACTCTTCACCGTTCCAATCTTCCAGGGACTTTGATTGACTTGGAGGATTTTGTACTGCTCACTCTTCCTCCATATCTTACAGCATAGGCTCTGATCGCACATTCTTTTCTTATGGAGTTGATGATCTCCTTCATGCTACCAGATCCTGGTTTAGTTTTGGCATGTTTTGCCCAGTAGCTGACACCCACTTGATTGCATACTCGGGTGTCTTTTCTGATCACATCATTATTCTCACAGGGAGACGATGACAAGAGTACGGTGTCAATTATCAAATATCATTATGTACTTCACCAGTCTTTACTTACTGTATATACTTGTTTTATCTTATATTCCTTCTTTCTCTCGTATGTCGTGTGTACCCCAAATTATTCGTCATACATGTGTGTCTATACTTAGTACGTACCTTGTCCTAAGTATAGGGGGTACATCCAGTCTTGTTCTTTCTTCATTCTGTTTCATCACTCTTTTCATTACCTATATTTAGGGCTCTTATACCCCAAGTATAGGGGAAGTGATGCGTATGTTCTATTCGATTTTCTCCTCTATCATCATCTGTCTTTTCTTCTTTTTGTTTTCATCTTCTCTTTTTCTACCAAAGAGGTACCGACCTTTTTGCCAGCCTTCTACACTTAGGATGTACTATATCCTAAGTATAAGGGGGCGTGTACCCCAAGTTCTTTCATTATTTGATCCCCTCTACTGTCTCCTCTCTTGTTGATTTGCTCTACTATACTTAGGGATATCTTACCCTAAGTATAGAGGGAGGCAAACCGAGTTGTGATCTGTTTCTTCCCACCCTTGATCCTCCATGCCTTGTGTACAGTCTGCTATACTTAGGATTATGTGATCCTTAGTATAGGGTGGACAGTCAACTTCTTATTCATTTAATTCTTCATTATTTCGTTTCTGATTTTAGTCATTGTAGTTTAGGCTTTCCTATACTCAGTACGAGTTATGTCTTCTCTTTTTCCTTCTGATCTATGAGGACATAGCTCAAGCTAAGTATAGGGGGGTCGTATATACTCTGTATATACTTTATCTATAACTCGTACTTTCGTATTATTATTAATAAATATGGCTAACATACTATACATACATATACAATTTATTAAGGGATTTTATCACTTGTGCCCCTCCGAGATATCGCAATATCAGTTATACCCCTATCTTTTTGGTAATATCAGTTGTGCCCCTCACTTCTTTCTCCGTCATCAATTGTGCCCTTCCGTCAGATTGACCGTCAAAAAATTGAAATAACCATAGTTTACTCAAACCATGGTGTGGTTAAGAGGGGTATTTTGGTCAGAATAAAATCAGGGGGCGGAGGGGGGTCTGGACGGTGCCAGGGAGGGGAGGCGAGGGTGGAGGGGCCGCAGGGGATGGGGGAGGTCGGGGCAGCAGGGGGCGGCACCGGGGAGGGGAGAGGAGCTCGGGGCGGAGCTGGATCTGTTGCTGATATGACTAAATCAGATGCGAAGAGGTTGATTGGGAGGACGTTCAACGACCACGAGGTCCAAAACGACATGAAGTTGTGGCCTTTCAAGGTTGTGGAAGGCGCGAATGGGAAACCGATGATTGTCGTTAAATACAGAGGCAAGGAGAAGAGATTCGCGGCGGCGGAGATATCTTCCATGGTCCTTGTAAAGATGAAGGACTATGCTGAGGCCTTCTTGGGCACTTCAGTCAGGAACGATGTCATTACAGTTCCCGCGTACTTCAACGACTCGCAGCGGCAGGCCACCAAGGATGCCGGCATCATCGCGGGTCTCAACGTTCTTCGCATAATAAACGAGCCCACCGCTGCCGCTATCGCATACGGGCTCGACCAGAAGGAGGGCGGCCGCCGCGGCAGGCAGAACGTGCTCATCTTCGACCTCGGAGGCGGCACCATGGACGTCTCCGTTCTGGAGATCGAGGAGGGTATAATAGAGGTGAAGACGACAGACGGTGATACCCATCTCAGCGGGGAGGAATTCGATCAACGAATGGTGGAGTTCTTCGTGAAGGAGTTCAGGAGGCTCCACGGGAGGGACATGAGCGGCAACCCGAAGGCTGTGAGGAGGCTGAGGACGGCGTGCGAGAGGGCCAAGAGGGCTCTGTGCACTTCTGTGCAGACCATGATAGAGGTCGACTCCTTGCATGAAGGGATCGATTTCTACCGCGACATCTCGCGGGCGAAGTTTGAGGATCTCAACATGGTCCTATTCAAGAGGTGCGTCGATGCGGTGGAGAGGTGCCTCGAGGGAGCGCGGGTGAGCATCCTCCGCCACCGCGATGCGCTCCTCCGCCTCAACAGCGGTTTCAGCAACTCCAAGGTCCTCGCCTGGACACCCAATGAAGACGGCTGTCATTGGGATGGCGTCACCTGCGACATCGGAATGGGTGAGGACACCGGTCTCGGCCTCAGCTGGCGCTTCCTATCGGGTAAGGTGGATCCCGATGCCCTTTTTAGCCTCACCTCGCTCGTCTCCCTCAACCTCTCCTTCAACAACCTCACCTTCAGCGAGGCCTCATCGAGGACACCGAGGGGGTTCGAGATGCTCGGGAGGTTGGCCGCCCTCAACCTCTCCTATTCCGGCTTCGTCGGCCAGATACTGATGGGTGTTGCGAGCCTCACCAATCTCGTCTCCCTGGATTTTTTGACACTCTACTTCTCACAAAGAGTGGAGCTCAGGAACCCCAACTTTATCTCGGAAGAGGTGCGGGGAGCTCGGGGCGGAGCTGGGCAGTGCGGGGCAGGGGTGGGAGGAGTCGATGCGGGGCAGGGGTGGGAGGAGGCGATGCGGGGCAGGGGCGGGGGCAGGGGCAGCGACGGGGGCGGCGGGCTGGGATGGGGCGGGGCTGGGAGGAGGCGGCACGGGGCAGGGGCGGGGGCAGAGAGGGAGGAGGAGGAAGAGGATGGGCAAGAGGAAGAAGAAGAAGAGAATGAGGAAGATGATGTAAAATGACCTCCTAACCTTTTTTAAAAAGTAATTCCGCCTATGTCCTCAAAGTTAACGTCCGCTTGCACTGTGGATGGACGGTAACTAACCCGAGGGGCACAACTGACAAAATAACAAGAAGTGAGGGGCACAACGGATATTACCAAAAAGATAGGGGCATAACTGATATTGCGATATCTCGGAGGGGCACAAGTGATAAAATCCCATTTATTAATAATAAAAAAATGCATATTATTCCTCAAATTCTTTTTATATATACTGATTTATAAATAAGGTTAAAAATATGTTTGCAAAATGATTTGAAAAATGGTTTGATCTATTTGGAAAACATTTTGTAAAATGTTTTCAACCTTTGTAAAAACATTTTTGATTGATAAAAATTCTTTTCTTTGAGTGAAATAAATGTTTTGAAAACCTATTTGCAAATGGTTTTGAAAATGATTGTAAAAATATTTTGAAAATGTATATATAATGTTTGAAAAATCTTTGCAAAATAGCTTTCAAATGTTTGTAAATATTTGCAATAACTATTTTGTACTATAGTTTTCAAAATTATTTTCAAATAAGTTTGAGGAATATATGCATCATTAAAATTATATATATACAAATATATATATATATACAAATAAAAATTCTTTACCAATTGTATATACGTACCTATAACAATAAGCATTATTCAACCTGTAAATTCTTTAAACTTTTAATTCTTGTAAATAAATAAAAGAAGCACGACCATGTAAATAGTTGTACATATTCTATAATTTTGTGCCAAATTTCTTTTTATTTTCAAATTGTTTTTTAAAAATTGCATCATTCTTCTGCACTGTACATAGCATTTGCACAGCATTCACATTCTTTTGGATTGAGCTTTGTGATTAAACTAGTCCAAATAAAGTCGAAGATTGAAGCTTGGTTGGACCTTACTGCACCTAACTTCACTGGAACCTTATGGGAAGTCGGTTTAAGGTATTTCAGGTTTATTCAAACTTAATTCTTTGAGACTCAGGGTTGGGTTCAAGACACCTCAACTGACTAACTAGAACTTTTTGAGACACACTCATGACTTTTGTCGGTCGTGACCTAACTTGGACACTTGCACTTTTCACTTGGCTCAACTTAGTTGGAGTGGTGAGGAGATTGGATTTTCCGATTTGAGACGCATATGAGTGGAAATATTCGTCCTCGGCTAGGGAGGGAAGTATGCCCCAACCCGATCCAATTGTCATGAGGTAGAAAGACATGAGAGTGTGGGTTGCGATAATGCTTCAAAAGAGGGATAGTCTTCTGGCTCAAGAGGAAAAACTCCTTATGTAAATGTTGTTGTATATAGTATTAAAAAACTCCAAAATGTGGATACGCCTGATTGAAAATAAAATACCTACCAGAGTGTACATATGTTGTATAGTCAATAAGCAAGTTTGAGCTTCAAAGTAATATCTTGTGAGCCTGCAGCTAGATGACTTGACTACACTAGTCATGCATCCCAAGATAGGTAGCGACACTGGCTACCGTCCATTCTTCTCTTCACCCCCTCCTCTTGAGTTGGACGCCACTTGAACTTAGAAGGGAATACCCCGCTCCTCGAGGAAAGAGTTGCTGGATTGGGGAATCATTATATTGTCATTCTAGAGAAGTCACTTCTTTTGTCATTTTTGTTGGGGAGAGCCACTATCACTTACACTGTACAAGTCATCTTCATAGTCATAAGATTTGCATATGATGTAGGCTAGTTCTGACAAGGTTATTGAGCTAGTTTGAACCGAGTTCTATGACTCTCGAAGGCTGTTGTGTTTTAAATTTGGTTCCCGACCAGGTTCCACACACATCCTCACACCAAGGTCTGACCTGAGCTCCAAACTTTGATTTTGAAGACAAGTTTAATAATTAAAATCAATCCTATTTATTCTTTCTTTTTCTTTTCTTCTTTATTCTTTTTGTGTACTTATTACACAAGTGTTTGCTAGGGAAGAGCAAAGGCAAGTACAGGGGGTGATGAATCTCCATTTCATCACCTTTATTCTATCATTTTGGCCTTAAAAACCCTAGCTAATGCATGTAAATAGCATTAATTTGTACAAAATAGCATTAATCATTTATTGCATTTATTGTGTAAATAATATTGTTTTTAATGCCAAAAATTATAGAATAAAGCGAAGAAAAGAAAAAAAATGAAATATCAAAGATATTTTATAATCCTAAACCCCGAGACTAAGTCAAGAATTGAATTGGTCGACAAGGAATAAAGTAGGAGGAGATAAGGGCCAAAAATACAATAAAAATCACATTTATTTATTTCCCAATAAAGCATTTTTGACACCCATTGTATTCTTTATTATTTATACATCAAATTAAGAAACCTTGTACATGAAAGTTTTAGATAATAATATAAATAAAAATACAAAATTGGGTTTGTACAAAAGTAATACACATTATACTTTTTATACACAAAATAAAAAAGCCAAAATCCAATTTCACAGACCCATATCTTCCAAATATAAATTCAAAATGTATCAAAATCACTTTAATTGTATATAACTTCTAATAAGCAATTTAATGCAGGTGGTTTCATAATTTTTGGAGTTAAGATATGAAAGTTATGTTTTGGACCCTCATTGTATAGTATACCTAAATAAAATATTCAATTTATTCATTTTTTTAATAATTTTAAATTTTATATTTATATACTTTTGTAAATTTTATCTATAACTTTTGTACATATAGAAACCAAAATAAAACCTCAAATAAAACATTGAAATAAAATAAGCATATAAAAACATAGGTAAAAATACCTTTGATAATACATGTATATAAATAAAAGTGAAATTCATTCTTTTATTCATTTATATTTTTATACTATTGTAAATAATATTTATGATCTATTAAAAATATAAATATAAAATAAAACCATAAAAAGAATATTAAAATAAAATAAAATACAAAAATGCATATGTAAATATGCAACACATATACCTACATATTGCATACACTTATTTATTTGAGTGTACAAAATATATCATAAAAATATAATAAAAATATATTTGTGTACATAAAAATAAGTTATAAATATATAAAATAAGAGAATAAAATACTAAAATAAAATATACAAAATAAAAATAAAATATACGAAACATAGATGAATATACATATAAATATACCCTTAAAAATTAACTTACAATAAATATTACCAAAAATAAATAAAAATCACATTAAAATACTACATTAAATAATAAAAAATTTTATTTTATAATAAAAAAATAATAAAATCGTTTACTATATTTAATTATATAATTTCTATTCAATCAGGCAGATTTGTCTTATAGCATCTGATCTGGACCAATCACAGCCCGTCGATGGTCGACCCTTAGTCGACTATCCCTCCAGACATCCTGAGTTGACGTGCATGTCTTTTCCACAATTTTGTGCCATTTTTCCTGGGCGTCTCTTCCACCATTCTGCCCATTCTTTACGCCAACTTCAACCTCCATCAATCTAGATCCATGCCACCATCTTAGATCTCTTATACATACGTCGTCTTTCTCCCAATACATCGGTCAATAAGGGTTCCCAACCATGATGGTAAATAAGAACCTCCTCCTCCATTTTCTTCTTTGGTCATCACCCGAGTATTATAGCCCTTCTACCTCGTCCTAGTGTGTATCCAGGTGACAGCTGGAGTCCCCTGAGGTCTGGAGTGCTCGCGGAGGAGGGGGTGCACCCAACAGCTGCCTCTACTCCCTAGTTTCCGACCATGTAAGATATGCGCCGCTTACTTTCTTTAGGTTAGAATTAGCCATAGGATTCATTTTATGCATTTTATTTCACGAATTAGTTAGTTAATTAGGTACATTAGCAAAATTACCCTCGCCGGAGTCACCCTCCGGCCACCCTCTGTTTCACCATACCCGACCGTTATTCGACCCTCCAACCACCTCTGTTTCTTCCCCTATCGCTTCCTCACGCCTCACGCACCTTCTCTCCACCAGAGCCCTTTTGGATCTGGAATACGAGGTCTAACTCTGTCCAACTCCGCCGGACCTCTCCGCCACTCCCCACTTCCATCCACCTACGCCAAATAAGACCCAGGACCCCCTGTTTGTGTTTGCGAATTTTTCTTGTGGGCGTTGAAGGCAAAAGGACCCCTTTGGGGGGCGATTCTACACCACAACGAGATACCTGGAGGCGCCTAGCAACCCCGACCTTGCTAGAGATCTCTAGTGATTCTCTGGCCCTTCTGAAGCTCCCAACATATAGAGAACCCCGCAGGCATCTTTCTGAGCCTTTTGGAGCATCCATGCCCGATGGAAGAGCGAGTTCTGGCTGGAGGAAGCTCACCTCGCCTGAGCTTCTTCCCTGTTCTTCCACCTGCCTCGGACACCGTCGGATCAAGAACTCCTCTCCAGACGCAACAACTGTCGTTCGATCATGCCCCGTCCTGACTGTCCGATCCTTCCACAAGATCTAATCTCCATCGAGCATCCTCGAAGCGACATCGTGTAATGTGGATGCGCCATGGGTCAAGTGAATGAGCCTGAACCATTCGATGGTGCGTCTTAATGGGGTAAATTGCACCCTTGCCCTGCCTTTTATATATTTATTATTTAGTTCTGTAAAAAAAATGGAACGTTTAAAATAAATTGGAAATTTTGCAAATAGGTTCATGCACTTAATTTAATTACATTTGGGTCCAATCCAACTCAGCTTATGTGTCGTCCCACGTGAGCTGGGAAAATGGCATGTAAGCCCCTATCACTTTTGTACTTATTTTTAATCTAATAAAATTTGAATTATGTTGTATAATTTTAGCATATTTGCAAATGGACCTCGATCTTTATTTTATTTGCAATTATGCCCCTGCCAACTTATGTATTTTTAGTGCTTGGATTTCATTTATTAAAATAGCACCCTATCTCCTAAAATTGTGCAAAAATAGGGTTCCTGGTAGCATGTACTTTCACGCCATGAATTTATTTTACAGTTTTGGGAATTTTAACTATTTATTAAAAATCAAAAGGAGCTCATTTTTGTGTTATCTAGCTTGTAAAATACCAAAAATATGAAAACATCTTAAAAAATTCCAAAAAATATATTATCTATTTTATTATATTTTAACTACAGACCAAAAATCACTAAAAATGGAAAAGGAAAACTCTTAAAAGTAGGAAAAACCCAAAATCATTATAAAATTCAAAAAAATATTTAAAAAATCCAAAAATATTTTTTTCTGATTTATATTTTTTATATATATATTTATATATTAAAATTGATTTGAGTAATTTTAGACCTTATTTACTATTTTTAACATTCTAATCAATTTTGAAAATCTATTTAATCCCTAATTTAGGATGTTTTTTATTTTAAAAATACATAAAATTAGCAAAAAAATCTAGAAAAATTACAAAAACATTAAAAATATTTATAAAATCCAAAAACAATTTAATTGCTACATTTTATTTATATTTACTAGTATTTATAAATATATTATCCTATATGGCATATATAGCCTTATGTATATTATATGTGTTTTATATATTTAAAAGAAAAAGAAATAAAAAACTGAAAATATAAAAAGAAAATATAAAATTATAAAACCAAAAACAAAATACAAAAATATTAAACAAAAATAAATAAAAAAATATAAAATTAAAACCTCGTAAAAGTAATAAAAATGGACAAGAGAATACGAACAAATTTTGTGCACATTATTTTTCCCCCATCTACCGTTCGCTCCTTGAGTTCGACCTCTACACATGCTCACACTATAGACACATGTTGTAGAGTAATAATAAATTTTAACTCCATATTTTTTTATATTTATTGTTTGATTCATCTTGTTGGTTAATTGTTGATTGACCAGAGGTTTTCGCTTGAGGACGCTTCGACAACTGTCGGTCCACCTTGTGCATTGACAAGACCTAGGCAAGATATATGTCATCAAGCAACAAGGTCACAAAAAGTAGCAACAAACAAGATTACAGTGTTCTAATGTGTGACTCACGTGTGACCAGCAGCAGCTACAGGTAGCCAACCCAGCGACCACTTATTAACCACGAACGACAACCTAAGAGACGTTGATTAGTTCTCGACAACCATAGAACAATGCATCAACTATGTTGCCACTACTATGGCTATAATGTAGACACACTTATTCAGAAAAACCTGGAAAATTAGAAATATAGCAACATAACTAAGAATCACTACCATTGGTTAACACCCATCGATCACATGTGAATCACAATTTAAACATTGCAGTATGAAACTAAACATGAACGTGTACTTCAAACTTTGCCATTTGTAGACAAACCGTAAATATCGATTTTAACGCATACATTTTGGTCAATAACCTGCATTCTAGTACAATCTAACTATGCATCATTGCAATAGAAACATTAAGTTGCATTCAAACATATTCTAACACATGACAACAAATAATTAACAATAATAAAAAGATTACAACAACTCAAATTATATTTGAGTATAACTTTCATATAACACATAGCTTACAATAACTTAAAAATCATAATAGAAGAGGCAAGTTTCAAAAACTTCCATCACCACTTGCTCTTCATTCACTTGTCAAGGATATCGAACTCTTGATTTCTGTTCTTCTTGCCCTTCTCCTTGAACTTTTCTCGATCCTTACTATGTTTATCCTCACCGTCATAGATCATGATCCCCTTTTTATTTGATATCATGAATGCCTTGCAGTATCCTAGGAGTTGTACTCATCTTTTTTATTGTCTTTATCCTCTTCATTGCTTTCATCATCACTCGTTCTTCCCTTTTTACATCAATGATTAAAACACAGAGATTGTGTTTTTGCTAGATAAAGAATCTAAAACTCTTTTGTTAACAGAACATATATCAAAAAAGTAACATGAAAATTTATCTCATATTACCTCAGATTGTTGATATCCTCCCACAACGATTAAAATACATATTCAAACCAAGTTACTATGTTCCCCCACTATAGTCATCAGATCTCTCACTGATTGAGAGAGCCCCATAAACTTAGTTTAGATATATCGACCCGAGATGAATGTACATGAATTATGGGTTGAGATACTTAACATGTAAGCTCCCATGGAACGACTAGAGATGGATAAATTGGGAGCAAACCACCCAAAGCTTGCCTCCTATTTGGTCTCATCTTGCGCTTACTAATTACTTCTTTTCATAAGCTGTTGTTGAAACCCTTATGGTTCTCAAATGGTGGGTGATGAATCCATGATTCCTCACCTTTATTCTTTCATTTTGTCTAAAATCCTTAGTGAAATATATGTAAGTAACAATTATTCTAACTAATTAACACGCTAACCTCATTTGTTTGTATTGTATATTTAATATGTATCTTATCCAAAGTAAAAGAATAAATAAGGAAAAGAAGATGAAAAATGAGAAGTATGTAAATATGTACAGACTAATCCTAACCTCAAGTCTAGGTCAAGATTGACTTGGACGAGAATTGAATAATGTAGGCAAGACAAGGATCCTAATCAATAAAAATACCAAAATACAAATCACCAAGTGTTCATATTCATTACATTCACTTTGTAAATAAATTCCTATTTTTTATTTATCATCCAGATAATCTCAAATCATATTATTTTCTTCTCGAAAGTTGTTCATAAAAATATATACTAATTTATAAAAAAAAATGTAATAAAAATTATTTAATGTATAGATAATATGGTACAATAAACCGTAAAAAGCTGTAAAACAAAAATTGAAAACTAAATATCTACTCCATAGGAGATCAAAATTCACTAAACTCACTTTCATTGTATTCATAATTATATTATAATTAAACTAAAGGTGGTTTCACTAAAGTCGGATTTAAGATGTGAAAATCATCTTTTTTCGGGCACTATGGTATCTGTACAATTGTACAGTATCTTCATATTAATTTATTAATTTTATTTTCTCATTATTTTAATTTTTATTATTTTACTTATATCTTATAATAAAAATATAAGTTTCAAATAAATTTATGAAAATAACATAATACGAAAAGAATTATAAGAGGTAAACTATATATATTGTATGTATATATATTTATTTATTTATTTACCCTCGTAAATATGTTAATAATTATATAATAAAAATATACTTAAAATCTTTTAATATAATTAAATAAAAATAAATAAAAAATAAATAAAAAATATGTATAAAACTAACCGATAAAAATATGTATACTTAGTGTATATGTATAGTGTTCTTATAATGTTCGTATTACTATGTATTCATCTAACTAAATAATGTTATTTAAATAAAGCAGAAATATAATTATAATCTCTAATTTTTATATATAATTAACAAAATATAAAATATATAACTTTATTTGTAAAAAAATATTTATTAAAAATACTCATATTATTCTATATAAGCTTTAAATCATAGCCATGAATCAACCTTGGCTTATATAAAGCACCCTTGGGGAAAGTGAACATCATTCAACCCCAACTCTTGGTTTTGCATCAAAATCCTAATGGGGAGAGGAAGAACATCAAAGTTGTTCTTATTAGAAGAACAAACGACTAAAGTAGATGGTCAACTCTAGATCCAAGTTCATGTAAATATTAAATCCTTCCTTGGTTTTTCTCTTGCTCTTATACATTGATAGTATGTCATACTAGATTGGATGTGTTTAATGTAAGAATCCATAAATATGCTCTAGCGATTATGGGATTTATGGATTAATGTTATATGTTTCTACTTAACATGGAGGAGATAACCTTGAGAACAATACTTTGTCTAGAATTATGAATTTTTGTAATTGGATAGTTAACTAAATAGGGAAATAATATGGAAAAGAATGTCCTAAAAGAATTGATTTAAGAATAAATTCGTGGATTATATCATTGTCTTCATAAAAACTGCATATTAAGGATCGTCACAAAATAACTCAATTTTACTTAATGTAAAATTATGTTTTAAGATGCTTGGTTTTAGATTAAATATATGGAAATAATCTATAGAGAAGAATGCAGCAAAGATAATCAAATTCCGATTCATTTGCATGTTTTTATACCCATTTTACTAAAACTACAAACTTGGCTTCTTTTGAGATTACAATTACCTTAAAATAAATATTATACATATGTTGCTAGAATGAGTATGTCCTTGGCGTTGACTAAATTGTTATGTACGAAGAGTTGGAAACATGATTTATAAGATATGAAGCATGAATAACTTTACTAATAATAAAATTTAGATGATCCTTTATTTCTCAATAATTGTGTGTTTAATCCATTGTATGTGATGGCCTGAAATTACCATATATTTTGATGCCTTAAATATATGGTGGTTGAGTAAGTGTGATTATATGAACTTGAGGCTAATGTTTATGATATGAGCATGCATGTCATGAATGTTAATAAGGCCATACGAGTACCTGGATTGATTTTGAAATCAGTATGCTTAATCCTCGATTCATGTGATGCATTGCTCAATATTTGGTCAACTAAAATGTTATTTAGTATCTGAAAAATACATAAAATGTATCGTTGTTCTTGACTAGGGTTTGTTAAAATTAATTAGCCATTATCATGTCATAGTAACCTAATCTACTAGAATATATTAAAATTTTATAAAAGTCATATGTGATACACGTGTTAAATATGTGGAGCAATTTATATTTTGACATAGTTTCTTCTCTTTTTTGTATTCTCAGCGGGTTTTCAACAATAAGAGAAAAATAACTTTGAAATATCAAAGGTAACTAGAAAACTCTAACAAAAATGATGCTAAAATAAGCTAAAATAATGACATGTTTTTGTTAGGAATTTTAGATTTTATTAATCAATATAGTATAAATATCATATGCAACTATATGACTTCAAAAATGATAGTTAAATTATCTCAACTGAAAATAGGTTATGGCACCAAATGCATATTCTGGTGAAGTTTTTGGGAGATCTAGCTAGTAGTGACAGTTACTTGAATCGTGCAAGCTATAGATGAATATCAAGAAAGGAAGTAGAGGTACCTTTGAAGATTATGAGACCTGAGAAAGGTGTAGGACCTGATGACATTCCTATAGAGTTTTGCAGAGTTTTATGTGAGTGTGGTTTGACTTGGCTTACAAATTTATTCAATGTTATTTTGCGAAGCAAGAAAATGCTTGAAGATTGGAGGAGAAACATCGTGATGCCACTTTATAATAATAAAGGAGACATTCAAAATGGTTTAAATTACAGAGGTATCAAGCTGACGAGTCACACTATGAAAATTTGAGAACATGTGATCGAAAGAAAGTTGAGGCTAGTTTCCAAAGTAAAAGGATAACAATTCATAATAATGCAATGTTGCCCAACTATTGAAGTCATCCACTTGTTGAGGAGAACAATGGAGATTTATAGATTTAAGTGGAAGAACCTTCATTTGATTTTTATTGATTTGGAGAAGGCTTATGATCTTTTTTTTTTTGAAGGAAGAAGGCTTATGATCTTGTCCCACAAGAGATATTGTGGAGAGTTTTGGAGACGAGATAAGTACATGTCATATACATTAACCTCATAACAGATATGTATGATAGGGCTTCATCTTGTGTAAGGATACAACCTGGGAAGATTAACTACTTCGACATCAACATTGGTCTGCATCAAGGCTCATCTTTGAGTCCATTCCTTTTTACTTTAATTATGGATGAGTAGAGAAGTCACATTCAGGATGAGATACCTTGGTGTATGTTATTTGCTAATGATATTATTTTGATTGATGAGACTAGAGATGGAGTAAATGAGAAGCTTGAGGTATGGAGATTGTTTAACCACCCAAATCGAAGGAGAGAGTGACACACTCCACATAAGGTGGGAGCGAAGTTACTGAGCTGACCTCTCACAAGGACCAAATGATCAAAACAACAATCAACCCACACAATACATATCAATTAATGAATAAACAAGTGTGAATCAAAATTTATTATAAACCCTACAAATAAATGTGTATAGTGACAAACAAAGTAGGGTGTCGAACAAAGGAAGCAACACACGTATTAGCACATAATATTATTTATAAACAAATAATATCAGTATATATGTATATAATTATGCACACTATTAATCAAAGAATGTGGGGTTTTTAATATAATATTTTATAAATTATTTTTGTAAAATATATTTATATATGATTTTATTTCTTTATTTTAAAACAATTATAAAATGTTTATAATAATAGATAATATTATCACTTATATATTACTATATGTAGAGATATAATACATTATCAGATAATGTATTAGAAATATAGGTAAAATAGACAAAAAAGAGCAAAATAAAATATTTTTGTGTTTTTTTTATAATTTTTCAATGTTTTTTGATTTTTCAGTAATCTTTGCTAATTTTTAAGGATTTTGTAAGCCCAAAATATTCTAAAACATGGATTAAATAATCATGGTAAATTGATATAGCAAAGAGTTTCAAAATTTTTCCAAAACAATTTTAATATGTACTACTGTATATAAGTAACAATACAAAACAGAAAGATATATTTTGGGGGGTTTTGGTGACTTTTTATATTTTTTATAGGATTTTGGAGCTTTTTAATTTTTTATCATTTTCTGTTTCTATTTTTAGGGATTTTTGGTATGAGGGTACTAGATACTATAATGAATACACACTGTTTTTTGGGAATTTTAAACATGATTTTATACTTTTTTGAATTTTTAAGCAAATAGGGAATATCCATGCAGAATTTGAATTTTAATAAATAAGAAAAGGGTATAAAATGCAAATCTAATTATGTAACATGAAAGAACATGAATCCAGGTACCTCATCCTATTTTTTCCATAATTTTTGAAGCACGGGTGATATTTATAAAAATTCAAGAACATACAAAAAATACTTGAACTAGTAAGGGTATATTTGCAATTAAAAATAAATATGAGGGGTATAGTGCAATAACCCAAAATTTTTAACTAATATCTGAAGTTTCTATATTAAACAATAATTAAAAGAACCTGAGAGGGTTTACATGCAAATTTTACAACATAAAACGTGCTAGTGCATGTGACAGATAGGGACTAATTTGCGATATTGGAATTATTCAAGGGTATACATGCAAATTATCCACTTTAGTCATCAAATATTTACACTGCTATTTCATAAATACAAAAGAAGCAGAGGGAATCCTTGAAATTTACTCACTATGTATCTACACTTAAACAGATTCGACGGCCAAAGGGCACATCGGTCCGCTACTTATCATGTGACCCAGATTAGATTTGGGGAGGTACTTGCATCGGACAACCCTCGAGGCTGCTGGATGAACACCAAGAACAATCCTCGGGTCGAGCTTCCAATCATGATTCCTCCTTTGTTCAGGGTCAGATCGCCACGCCAAGGGGTGCTTTAATTTCATGGAACCCTTTCGCAGGTTTTAGAGCGTTCAGAAGGTCCAGGTCCTATCGGAAGAGACTAGGCAATGAATGAAGGGTTTGGGAGACTTGGGCGAGTACCTGACTGCAATTCGTATCTCCAATTGGCATGTTGGGCTATGTACAGGCACTAAGAGATTAAGCAGCTCGAGAGCAAGCTCTCGTCCCAAAAAGAGAGATCTAGGACCTCTTGGATGAATGTGATGGTGAAGCTCAGGCGATGCGGAAGAGGGTCCTTGATCCCCCTCGAATCACGGTGATTCAAGGTGGTGATGAATCTCCATTTCATCACCTTTATTATATCATTTAGGTCTTAAAACCCCTAGATAATGCATGTAAATACCCTTAATTTGCACAAATTAACATTCACTCTTTGTTGTATAAATTGTGTATAAAATACTATTTTTAATGCCAAAATTATAGCATAAAGAAAAGAAAAGAAAAAGAAAAAATACCAAAGGTATTTTATGATTCAAAACCCCAAGACCTAGGAATCTTGATGACTAGATCGATAAGGAATAAAGTAGGGGAGATAAGGGCCAAAAATCCCCAATAAATCCCATTCTTTAATTCTTCATTTATTCATTTTTAGGACCCATTTCATTGTCTACTTTTTATATCTCAAATAAAGAAACTTTGAACATGAAAGTTGTAGTTAATAATATATAGAAAAATACAAAATTGATTTCATACAAAAATAATATACTGTATAAAATTTATAATCTGAATAAGATTTCAAAATACCAACTTCCCATTTCTTTTAAATAAAAACTCAACATATATTAAGGTGGATTCATATTTTTTGGAGTTAAGGTGTTATAGTTAGGTTTTGGACCCTTATTGTACAATATACCTGAATAAAATATTCATTTTATATATTCTTTATTAGTTTTATAATTTTATATTTTTATAATTTTGTAAATATTATTTATAATATATGTACATATTAAAACTATAATAAAATAATAAATAAAACATTAAAATAAAATATGTAACTAAAATACATAGATGAAATACTGATGACACGAAAGCCCGAGCAACTAAGGTAAAGGTACTAAATCAATGGTCGTTGCGACCTCAATCACTCGGGTGTGTCGATCAAGAAAAATCGAACCACTCGCGATAAATAAAATCAATCAAAGCAAGGAAGCGGTCCTACTATGTGTTTAACCTGGTATAGCTCCCAGGGTCGAACTCAAGGAGCACGGGTTGGCCGAAGGCCTATGAAGTAGTAAAAACAAATAAAATAAAGAAATAAAATCTTTTTAGTGGTTTTTAATTATTTTTATATTTTTTTGGATTTTTAATATGTAAAGAAAATAAGAAAGACAAAAACAATCACACTTCAACAAATTATTTAAGGCATCAAAAATCAAGCAAAAATTCAAACAAAAATATTTTTGTGTGTTTTATTATTTTTTATGTTTTTGGTGAATTTTTGGGATTTTTCTAATATTTATTTTAATTTCTAAAAATCAAACAGTAACAAAAACAAGGGGTACTGTCCAGCCAAGCCTAAAGTCCCTAGATAAAATACCTAAGCACCTCAAAAAGGCCTGGAGGTAATTTTCCTATAAAATAGATGAAATAAGGAAAATTTAGGTACCAGATTTATTGTTTTTGGATTTTTAATGTACTTATTAGAATTTTTATGGGTTTTTTGGGGTTTTTAAGTTTTTAAGGTTTTTAAGCAATGAAAAATAGCCAAAATTGGCTAGAAAACAAAACAAACTAAAATAAACAGTACCTAATTTTTGTAGAATTTTTAGAGGTGTTTTTATATTTTTTATGATTTTTAAATCTAAACAGTAACAAAAAAGATGGTTTTTGAATTTTTAAAAATAACAAACGAAATCAAAAATGTCCTCAAAAATTCACAAAAATCCTACACCATGGCAGGAGCCATGTGTCAAATTTTCATCGAACTTGGAGGTGATTTGGTATTTTATTCAAAAATGACAAGAGGGTACTGTGCACAAGGACTGGAATGCAAATACCCAAAGTTCTGGGGGTCCAGGTGCAATTAACCCAGCCAATCACGCGCCAAGCGCGTGCCTGGGGCACTCAGGGACCTATTTGTAAAGAAAATAAGTCCCGAGGACCTATTGGTAACCCGTACCAAAAGTCCATGGGCCTTAGTTGCAATTTACCCAAAAAATAACGCACATGCGTAAATCAACCACGCACAGGGGTATAAATGCAATTAATCAAAAAGTTTCATTCATTCATAAACATCCAAAACTACAAGGGCCTCAACTGCAAATATACCAAAATAACACGTGACGAAGCACGTGGCTCACACAGGCAGGGGTATAAATGCAAATATCTAAAGCACGAGGTCCAACATGCAAATTACCCTAAAACTAAACAACTGACTAAAATATTTACAAGACTAAAACGAAATAAAGGACAAGGCAGGGCCTAAGGGCAAATTACCCTTTATTAATGCGGCCGATGGATGCGCGCCACGTGGTGCATCTGACGGTGTGGATCAGGTGGCGCTCCAACGCTGAGGTCCTCGCAGCGATCGGACGGTCGAGGGTACGCCACGTGGGGGATCGAACGGGTGAGGTTCTCGGTGGCTAAACCTCGTGCAACGGACGGTCCAGATCCCCTCTCCAAGATCTGACGGTGGCTGGATCTCCTCAAGTGGACGGTCAGGATGAGAACTGGAGGTCGAGGATGATCGGACGGTCGGGGAAGATGCTGGAAGAACAGTTGGCCGGCGAGTTTCGCCGGCCTCGTGCGTGCATTGGGATCCTCCCCTGCTGCCTCTAGAGATCGGAGAAGCTCCGCGATGATGCTCCGCAGCTGATGGTGGGTTCCGATGACCCAGCCGAGCCCTGGAAAGCTCCGGCGAGGTCGGCGGAGGTGAAGCTCCTGGCCCGAATGACCCAAGTCCTCAGATGGGCTGGGAAGTACCTGCAAAGTAAACCAGAAGACTCACGGGTCGAGGGCAAACTTCCTCGACCCCGTTAGGCGTGGTGAAAGTGGTCGGGAAGGCGAAGTGGTCGAGGGTACGGAGAACGTGCGTGGGAGGAAGGCGGAGGCGATGGTGGATTCCGATGGTCGAACGGGAGGGTGAGGCGGTCGGAATCAGCGAAAATCGATGGCGGCGCGAATTGGGGCTAATCGTAAATTAAGGAACTAGAGACAAAATCTAAGCTACCTGGGTGGATGGGTCGACTGGGGGCGAGCTTGGGCAGCTCTGGATCCTCGCCTCAAGGAGCGTCAACGTCCGAGGCTCTGGCTCCTGCTCGGGGCGGAGCTGCAGCGGGTGTATCGCCGGATCAGTGGAAACCTCCTCCTCGCCTCGCTGCAACAGGTGGAGATGCTCGCTGTCACTCGGGCAATCGCTCTGGAGCTCACAGAGAAGAAGGGGAATGACCAAAGATGGCGCGGGAAGGCGGCTGAGCTCCAGCTTTATATGGCTAGGGGTCCGAGAAGAGGGGGGTCCGGGCAAGCTCAGGAGCGCGCGGATCCCGAGGGAGCGGCTCCGGCGAGGATGCCGGATGCAAGGGGAGCCATTCGGACCCGGGGCTTGGTGGATTGGTGATCGGGTCGAGCGGGTATAAATCCGAGAAGATGGGTCCGATGCTCAAGTCCGTGAAAAGTGGTCCTGGGGGGGCCAGTTGACCGGGCGGTCAACATCCCCAGGACCCAATGGGATCAGGCCACGTGGCAGGATTTTAAAGCTCAAAATTAAGGTAGTTATGGCCCGATTTTGTAAAAACTCAAAACACAAACTATTTTTATTTTATTTTTTTCTATTTTTTGGTGATTTTTAATTAATTTTTGGAAATAAAAATAAGGTATTTACATTATATAGCTATATATAGGTATATATACAATATGTAGGCTTTTGATTTTTTATTTTTAATTATTATTTTTGTACAATTTTATTCCTATTTTATATTTTATTTATTTATAGAATAAAATAAGGAATAAAAGGGTGTTTTTATTTTATTTTTAGTATTTATATACATAGGTAAAATAAATAGTTATGTACAACTATCTACAAGGTATATGTACAATGTATTTTTGTATTTTTAATTTTGTTATTTTTATTTGATTTTTGTTTTGATTCTTTTTATTTTATTTATTTACAATATATAGTATAGAGTATTTACAAAAAGTTTGGAAAATAACCTTATTTATTTACAAGGTCAAATAAATACATAGATGTGATATATGTACATGATGAAGGGGTCTTTTTAATCTTTTTGATTTTTAACTTTTTATTTTGTTTTTATCTTTTATAAATATATACAAGTATTTACAAGCATATTTTTGGGTGAGGAAAACATTTTTCTTTTATTTATATAAATATATACACATGAGTCCCTATCTCCCTCTACTTGGCTTTTATGCGGTCAGGCCCATGCTGAGCCCTCCCTTGGGTTAGGTTGCTCAATATTTATTCTAAATATTTCCCTCTTTTTCTTTTTAATCTTTATTCTTTTATTTTTGCACAAAAACATGCTAATTATAGGTTTTTACACAATGCATGCTTTTGCTAATTATTCCTATTTACACATATCTACATGCATTTGCAAAGGTTTTTGTAGCTAAAATATAAGAATAAAGAGTGATGAATGGGTATTCATCAAATACCTATGCGTATACCTATATTTTTAGTATACCTATTTATTTAAGTGTATATACTATTTCAGAAAAATAAAATAAACATATATTTAGGTATATGAAAATAAGTTGTAAATATATAAAATAAGAAAATAAAATAATAAAATCAAAAATAAAAAATAAAAAACAAAAATAAAAGATTTAATACATAGACCCTAAAAATTAACTTGTAAATAAAAGGTTCTAAAACATAAATAAAAATCATAAAAATCTACATAAAATAATAAACATTTTTTATTTTATAACTTAAAATTAAAATAATCCTTTAATATTTATTACAGAATTTCAAAGTATTTTCGGGTTGGTTTTTCTGGTTGGTCCACGTGGACCAACCAGGTGGCTTGGAGAATTGACTCTGGTCAACTCTCTGACCCGCCTCCCTAGCCCTTGTCAGACCTAGTTTTGACCTGCATTCTCGATTTTTCCCCCTTGATACATCAATCGAGGGGATGCGGACCCTTCATGAAAAATTTCCTATGTACATCCACCATCCGCACCGTATCCATTACTTCCACCAGATCTCCTTCCTGCACCCATGATCTCTTCTCGAACTTCGCTCCTTCACATCTTGTGCTAAACCACGCTTGTCACCGTCCTCCATTTTTCGAACCCCTTTTGATCGAGTTTAGCCCCCACTTTATGGAGCTCTGAATCGAGGAGGGTGACAACCTCCTCTCCAACCCTTTTTACGACGACATGAGCAAGGTTTGGGTGTGTTCCACCCACCTCCGGCGGAGCTCCACCGTGAGGTATCATCTCGTCGGTTTAGGCCGACTTGAGGTTATTTTCTTCGTATTTGTTCTCCGTTTTAGCTTTCATGTTTATTTCCTGTATTTTTTTATGTTTTTGCTGCGTGACTGAGCTGTACATAGGTTCTTCGTACTTCACCGAACCTGAGCTCTAGCAAATCCATTCATTGTTCTCGCTTGTTTTCGACCATGCCACCGCCCTCACTCTCTTCCCCTAACATTTCCTCACGCTCCTCCAACTTCCATTCAACCGCCTCCTCCCTGGAGCCGGATCTCGGAGGCACGTCCTCCTCACTTCGTTGGAGCCACCACCACCTCGACCCCCATGCTTTCATTTCACAACCTGGAGGGTCGAGGCAATTTTCCCTCGATCCTTTGACCCTTTTGTAGGTCTTGGAGCCTCCACGCCAGCTGGAGTTGATTTTGAGGTCCACCTGAGGCTCCTGGAGCTTTGCGGCTCCACCGACCTCTTGGGAACCCTCTGGTCAGTGCTAGAGTATTTTGAGGCATCCAGTAGATAGAAGACGCCCTCAGGAACGTCTAGGCCATTTTACAGCCCCAAAGAACGTCGGAGAAGCCCGATCTCGTCGGAGAAGCCAGATTTCATCAGAGGAAGCTCGCCTTGCCGGAGCTTCCTCCCTGTTCTTACCTATCACCTCTCCATCATCTGATCGAAGGTCCGCTCCAGTTCCTAATCCAGTTGTTGGATGCGCCAGCTCCCCATCGTTGATCCTCTGTAGATGATCTGATCCTGGTCCTTTAAAGTAAATCGGTATAGCGGGCTCCTGTGGCTACAAGTGTTTAAGCGGATAGATCTCGACCGTCTGCTCTCGCAAAGCACGGGATAATTTGCACTTTAACCCGACCACTTTTTTGAATTTAATAATTAGTCCAGAAATTTTCCTCTATCCTTATATAGTTTTTTGTGAAAATTGAATAATACCCCTCAAACTTTTTTAACTGCAAATTAACCTACACCAGCTCACCTCATGTGTCGTCCCACGTGAGGTGGATATTTTGTAGGCGGGCCCTTGGGTTTTATGGATTTTAATTTAGCCTAGAACATTTTTTCGTTATATAATTTTATGGAAATTAAAGAAAGGCCCTGGCTTTTATTTTAATTATATTTTCCCCCACCGGTAATGAATTTTTGTGTGTTTGTCCGATTTATTAAAAATAGCTATTTTACTCCGAAAAATCCCAAAAAATAGATGTAGGTTTCTGATGGCTCCTAGTTCCATGCCATTATTCTATTTTCATTTGGACCATTTCATTATTTATTAAAAATCATTTTGAGTACATTTTTACCCTATCTATAGTATAAAATACCAAAAAATATATAATACTTTTTGAAAAATTCTAAAAAATATATTTTATTTATTTATTTATTTTCTAACTCCAGAAATTAAAAACCCTAAAAATAATAAAAGAAAATCCATAAAAATCAAAAAGCTCCAAAATCCAATATAAAAAGATAACAAAATCCCCAAAATCCCAAAGATATATTTTTTATCCTTGAATTTTTT
Source organism: Ottelia alismoides (assembly GCA_037367405.1). Classification (NCBI taxonomy): domain Eukaryota; kingdom Viridiplantae; phylum Streptophyta; class Magnoliopsida; order Alismatales; family Hydrocharitaceae; genus Ottelia; species Ottelia alismoides. The sequence continues at coordinate 50,122 of JAZKJV010007109.1, forward strand.
TATATTATTATCTATTAAAATTGATTTGAAGAATTTTGGACATCAGTTAATGTTTTTTTCTTCATTTCAATTTTGGTTATTTATTTTGTCCCTGTTTTGGGGTATTTTTACTTTAAAAATATATAAAAATTAGCAAAATTCATTAAATATTACAAAAATAGTAAAAAATTATTTAATATCGAACAATATTCAATTATGTACTTTCTAATTATTTTTAGTTATATTTATATCTATATTATCTAATATTGTATATATGGTATATTATATTCTATATTACTAATTTAAAAAAAGAATATTAAAAATTAAAAAATATTAAAAAAATACAAAATATAAAAATAAAAATAATATAAAAATATAAAACAAAAAATAAAGTATAAAAATATAAAATATAAAACCCTCCTAAAATAGACAAAGAATCACACAATCATTTTGTGCATTGATTTGCCCTGATTTATCCAGTTTTGCTCCATGTGTTCGACCTATACACATACTTGCACCTATACACATCTTTGTTGTAAAGTTATAATAAATTTTAACTCCACCATTTATTTTGCATTGCTTTATATTTATTTGTGGGTTAATGGTTGTTTGAAGTTGGGTTTCGTGAGCGGTCACCACATCGACTGGATCTCTCGCCTTGTGAGATTTCTAGACCCTCGCAAAATCCATTTCAACAAATGGCACCGTTGTCGAGGATCAATTGCGTATAGATCGGCTCTGTTTGATTGTCTTCTTTGTCTCTTTGTCTATATTTTCTTTTATTTATTTTCTCTTTTATTTTATATTAATTATTGATTTGTCTAATCATCGATTCTTTGTTGACTTTGTTACGAGGGACCGTGGACCGAGGATCGCCTAGGTAATTCTAAGCAACCTTGGGAAGTGGGGTCGGCTATCTACCCTAGCCAGTAGGAGAGAGCATCAATGGATACTTATATGTTTTTTTGGGAGACACCTTCACTCTACTTTTTGTTTCATTTATTTTTGCAATTTAAAATGACAGAGACAACAATAATTGTAATATACAGGACTCTCAAGACACTACGACACTTCACGAGGTCCACTGCCCGAGGATTGTTCCCTTGGGGTCCTCATCAGCTTTCCATCATTTTCATTGCTTTCTTTTATTTTGTTTTTCGAGTTTTCGCTTTTCTTTATTTTGTGTGATTGAGCCCTAGCATAGGAACTATTTGTCGATAGATTAAGGCCAAACACCTAATATCATTACAAGAACCTATAGTCTCGTTTGGACTTAATCAAATTTTGAATTGTTATTGAGACCGAGAGAGGTCGTATATAGTTCTTGCAGGACCTGTTGTGGCAGGCACCGATCGGCATCGAAGACCAGACCTTGGTCTCATTCCTGAGTAGTTGAAATTTTGTGCTTCATGCTAATAGCAATTCCAGTACTTAGGGCGAGCTTGCATTTGTATATAGATAGCTTTCAATTCTGCTTAGCATCCTTGCATGTAGAGAGCTGGAGGCAAGGTGAGCATTTACGCTTTAGCATGCATCATTGATTTTGCCTCGCATTTCTTTTCTGACTCTCTCCCTCTTATTTTGTCATTTAGGAGCTAAAAGGAATTGACTCCTCGTTTGGTGTGTGTATTTCTTATTAAAATACAAAAAAGTGATAACAAAAAAATTTGCACTGTTAATTGCTTGACCCTAAAATAGACCAAAAAGAAAAATCATATCTTGGGGCAAGTAATCCCCTCATTGTCGTCTCTTTTACTTACTAGCATACACACTAAGGATTAGTGTCCAAATCCAATAAGCCTTCTTAAGTATTTGTACAATTTTGTGATTCTCACCTAACTCTAAAATCGAGAAGATAAAAAAATGCACTTTTACAATCCTCACCATGTTGAATAGGTGAATTGAGGGGTTGTGTTTGTTTTACGTGAGTTTGTTTGTGATTTCTTGTGTATATACTCGATCTCTCTACACATTTGCACCTTTTTCTCACACCTTTTGATTTGACCATCGTGCTCTCTCGATTGTTTCTCTTTTGTTTCGGAGATGGTAGGCTAGAGTGGTTATTGTCCATACGTTGCATATCCTTCGTAACCTCCAACCGGTCCACCTCTATTTTTCCAGGAGGATTTTTTCTCCTGATTTTGGTACATATCCGCCTCAGCCACAGTATTAGGCCTCGGAGCTGTATCTACCACCACCTTCCCACTTTCCATCACCACATCCACCGAAGACTGATCTGTTGGAGTCGCCTCTCATGGACATCGCACTTGAGTACATGGCACGATTAATGGAACAAATGAATTCGAGGATTGATGATCTTACTAATCTGAATAAGAACCATAATGTCGCCTCACTATTTGAGGATATGGATTCATTTGAGGATTCCCATGAGAGCCTGCAATCGCCCAAAATACAAAAAAATGAGAAAAATTTAATCCAAAAAGAATTTGGGAGACACAGCGTTGATTCACTTTGTGAGAAGAGGGCACACATGTCAGATCCTTTTTCACACATTCATTCACACCTTGTCCCATCTTTAACCCCGAGGATGACATTGTACAGACTGCTCTTAGTCGTCCTTATGTATATGTTGATTCTGACCTCCTCCCTTGTATGGAGGAGGTCCAAATATTCAAAAAAAAATGTTGACTAAACCTGAAGTGGTGGCCGCTATTCATGAGATCATTCAAGCCCCACTTCACAAAGCTATGAGCCATTTATCTGCTCCTCAAAACCCAAGAAGAGAAAGCGAAGGAGTAGATCTGAGCATCATATTTTGACCATGGCCACTGCTTACGCCATTATCCATCATCCATCTTCTAGGAAAGGGAACACTTGTACACCATTCATTAGATGCACCATTTCTGATTTTTCATGTGATCTCACTCTCCTTGATGGTGGTGCTTCAATTAGCATCATTCCCTTCTCGCTGGTACAGTCTCTTCACTTAAGGCCTCTCAAGAAAACCAGGATGATCGTTCAGTTTGTTGATGGATCTATCAAGAGGCCAAAGGGTATTCTAGAAAACGTTGTCATTTAGATTCAGGGCATGAGCTATATTGTCGACTTTGTTGTATTGCCCATGGAGACCTCCACTGGGGACCATTCTCCAATCATCCTGGGATGACCCTTTCTCACCTCTGCGAGAGTCGTTATTGATTATGAATCAGGAGAGATTCACTTCCGTCCTAATAACGTGAGAGATGTGGTCATCACTAGACCTACTACCAACCATAGCCCTGCATCTGATGTGACTACACCTATCTTAGCTGACCCCAAGGACTACGACCTTGATGAGACGATCATAGATTTTTATTGTATGTTGGATTCTACTAAGACCTGAAATTCCTCTCCAACGAGGAAGACTCGGAAAGCATAGATCTTGGAGTTCCCTCTTTTGGTACTTGACGATGTGTTGATGACATCTGTGGGATTTACATGATTGATACATTTGAGCTGAGGGCAGATTTAGATGAGACTGAAAAGGTCGAATTTGATCTTGTTGCGTTCATCAATGGATTCAGGCCTTTTGATGAGAATAATAATCCAGTAGAGTCCTTGCACGACGAACATGACCTTACTTCTTTCGATGATGAGTTCGTCCCAATTCATTTTGATGATGACCTAGTTGAGACTCATAAGGTCGGACCTAGCCACACTTCTTCCAATGCCCTGTTTGTGCCTTCTCACACTAGGACCACTGAGGATACCTTCCAGGTCGACTCTGATCAATTTGTGTCATCTGAGGACCCTGATGTCGACCTACACCTTGTCAGAACTATTCCTCAACGGTCTCGCAAGAAGGTTCTCTTTCTACCTTTTGATCTTTGTATATCCATCCTCTTACATATTCGCTTTCATTTACCTCCGTACATCGCCTGTATCGCTCATCCACCCCATTCTCGTGTGTGCCTTGCTTTGGACATACTTTGTCCTAAGTATAGGGGGTTGGACGAGCCGAGTGTTCTTTCTTCGTTGCGTTTCATAACTCTTGTTGTTGCCTATACTTAGGGATCTTTTACCCTAAGTATAGGGGGACGGATGTGCACATTCTTTTAGATCTCTTTCTTCTATATTCATCTGAATTTTATTATTTTCTTCTTTTCATTTTCATTTTTCTTTTTCTATTGAAAATGTGTCGTCCCTTTTTGTAAGGCTTCTATACTTAGGACGTACTTTGTCCTAAGTATAGGGTGGTGTACACCCTGAGTTCTTTTATTCTTTGATCCTCTCCATTGTCTCCTCTTCTTGTCTATACTTAGGTATATCTTACCCTATGTATAGGGGGAGACAGTCTGAGTATGATCTGTTCATTCCCACCCTTGACCCGCCCTACCTTGTGTACAGTATGCTACACTTAGGATTTTTTGAACCTAAGTATAGGGGGGATGGTTGACTTCTCATTCATTCATTCATTCATTCATTTGTTATTCTTTAGGCTTTTCTATACTCATTACAAGTTATCTATTCTCTTTTTCTCTCTGATCTATGAGGACATAGCTCAAGCTAAGTATAGGGGGTGAGATGTATTGCATATATACTTTAGTCATAACTCGTACTTTTGTATTTTTAATAATAAATATGGCTAAAATACTGTATAAAATATACTATAAAATTCATTAAAAATGCTTAATAAAAAGATGTTCATCATTCCTCAAATTCTTTCTATATATACTGATTAATAAATTAGGTAAAATTATTTTTTGTTAAATGTTTGAAAAATAGTTTGAAAATATTTTTGAAAAATCTTTTGAAAAATCTTTTGTTAATATTTTCAACATTCTAAAAAATATTTTGCTTGTAAAAATTCTTTTTTTTTGTAGAATAAAAATGCTTGAAAAACTATTTGCAAATGATTTAGAAAATAGTTGCAAAAAATATTTTGAAAAATCTATATATATTGTTTGAAAAACCTTTGCAAAATGATTTTCAAATGTGCGCAAATTATTTGTAAAAAAATAGTTTGGACTATAGTTTTCAAATTTATTTGTAAAATGATTTTCAAATATGTTTAAGGAATATATACATCACACCAAAGTTCTTTATTAATTATATATACATTTCTATAAAAATAATCTCATATCCCTTGTAAATTCTTAGAAAGCCCAACTCTTGTAAATATAAGATGCATCCCCGTATAAATATTTGTACCTATTTTATCCAAAATCTTTTATTTTAAAAAATCACAAAAATATTTGCAAAACCAAAAATCCAAAATCATTTGCAAAAACTTTTTGAAAAATACCAAAACTAGTCGCAAAACCTTTTTCAAAAAATCCATAAAAGGTTCAAAATTTTGAAAATTGCATCACAAAAATATTTTTCATTGCATTTGCATAGTATCTGCATTTTTTGGATTGAGTTTGGTAATTAAACAAGTCTAAGTAAAATCTAAAGATTGGAGCTTAGTTGGACCTTAAATTTAACAGATCACAAGAACCTTATAGTAACTGTAATTGAGGTACTTCAGGTCTAGTTGACTTAATTCATTGAGAATCGTGAGACTTGGTTCAATGTATTCTTAACTACCTAAGTAGAGTATTTTGGAGCACACGCATGTCTCTTGGTTATAATGACCTAGCTTGGACACCTGCACCTTTCACTTGACTCAACTCAGTTGGAGTAGTGAGGGGATTGGATTTACCGGTATGAGATGCACACAAGTGGAAACATTTGTCCTCCTCTAGGGAGGAAAGTGCACCCCAACCCATCCACTAGCAGAAACGTCTAAAGACAAGAGAGTGTGGGTTGCAATAATGCCTCAAAAGAGGGATAGTATACTGTCTCAAGAGGAAAACTCCTTATATAAATGTTGTTGTATATAGTATTTCAAAAAAATTGAAAAAAACGAAAACTCCAAAAAAAGTGGACAGGCCTGGTTGAAAATAAAATGTCGGGCGGAGGGTACATATTTGTATAGTCAATAAGCAAACTTGAGCTTCAAAAATCATACCATGGGAGCCAACAGTCAGATGACTTGACTACACTGGTCATGCATCCTAGGATAGGTAGCTACATTGGCTACCGTCCATTCTTCTCTTCACCCCATCCTCTTGAGCTGGTTGTCACTTGAACTTAGAAGGAAATGCCTTGCTCCTCGAGGAAGGAGTTGATGGATTGGGGAATCATTGCATTGTCATGCTGGAGAATCAATCTCTTTGTCATTTCAGTTGGGGAGAGCCGCCATCACATACACTGTACAAGTCAGATTCATAGTCGTAAGGGTTTGCGTATGCATTGAAGTATTCTGACCAGGCTATTTGAGGAGACTTGAGAAGAGTTTTGGGATTCTTGAAGGATGTTGTATATCAAATCTGATTTCAAATAGGTTCTTACCGCACTAAAATTCCAAAGGTCTGACTTAAGCTCCAAACTTTGATTTTGTCAAGACAAGTTTGAGAATTAAATTTAATCCACTTTCTTTCTTTTCTTTTCTTTGTTTTTCATTTTATGCACTTATTGCATAAGTGTTTGCTAGGGACTAGCAAAGGCAAGTATAGGGGGTGATGAATATCCATTTCATTACCTTTAGTCTATCATTTGGCCTTAAAAACCCTAGCTAATGCATGTAAATACCATTAATTTGCACAAATTAACATTCACTCTTTGTTATATAAATCGTGTATACAATATTGTTTTATTGCTAAAATTATAGAATAAAGAAAAGAAAAAAAGAAAAACAATAAAATACCACAGGTATTTTATGACCCTAAACCCCGAGACCTAGGCAACTTCATGACGAGGTTGATAAGGAATAAAGTAAGGGGAGATAAGGACCAAAAATCCCCAATAAATCCCATTCTTTAACACTTTATTTATTCATTTTTTAGACCTATTTTATTTTCTACTTTTTATACCTCAAATAAAGAAACCTTGAATATGAAATTGTAGATAATAATATATAGAAAATACAAAAATGATTTCATACAAAAATAATATATGGTGTAAAAGTTATACTCAAAATAAGATTCCAAAATCCCAACTTCCCAGACCTATTCTCTCAAATAAAAACTCAAAATATATCAAAATTACCTTTAATTGTAGATAACTTTTAATTAGCTATTTAATGAAGGTGGTTTCATATTTTTTGGATTTAAGGTGTGAAAGTTAGATTTTGGACCCCTATTGTACAACAATATATTCGAAGAAAATATTCATTTTATTTATTCTTTATTATTTTTATGTGTTTATATTGTTGTAAATATTATTAATAATATATTCACAAAAACTAGAATAAAACAATAAATAAAATATTAAAAACTAAATATGTAACTAAACTCCATCGATGAAATATCTATAATTATACCTATATTTTTAGTATACCTATTTATTTAAGGGTATATATTATATTAGAAAAATATAATAAAAATATATTTAGGTATATAAAAAAGTTACAAATATATAAAATAATATAACAAAATAATAAAATCAAAAATACAAATTAAAAATAAAAGACTTAATACATAGATAAATATACCTATAAAGAAACCTGAAAATTAACTTGTAAATAAAATTTTCTAAATAAATAAATAAAATTAATGATAAAATTCTACATAAAATAAAAACATTTTTTATTTTATAACTTAAAATTAATAAAATCATTTAATATTTATTATAGAATTTCAAAATATTTTTCAGGATGGTTTTTCCTGGTTGGTCCACGTGGACCAACCAGGTGGCTTGGAGAGTTGACTATCGGCAACTCTCTCACCCGCCTCATTGTCCCTTGTCAAACCTAGTTTTAACCCGCATTCTTGATTTTTTCCCCTCGATACATCAATCGAGGGGATGTCAACCCTTCATGAAAAATGTCCTATGTACATCCACCATCCACACTGTATCCATTGCTTCCACCGGATCTCCTTCCTGTACCCATGATCTCCCCTCGAAATTCGCTCCTTCACATCTTGTACAAAACCACACCCATCACCTTCCTCCATTTTTCGAACCTCTTTTGACCGAGTTTAGCCTCCCCCCTTATTTGGAGCTATGGATTGAGGAGGGTGACAACCTCCTCTCTAACCCTTTTTGCGGTGACGTGAGCAAGGTTTGGGTGTGTTCCACCCACCTCCGATGAAGCTCCACCTTGAGGTATCATCTAGTCAGTTTATGCCATCTCGAGGTCATTTTCTTCACATTTTTTTCTTTATTTTAGCTTTTAGTTTTATTTCCTGCATCTTATTTACATTTTTTTGCGTGACTAAGTCATACATAGCTTTTTCGTCAGCTCCGACGATCCCATTCACTGTGCCCCGCTCATTTTCGACCACGCCACCTCCCTCACTCTCTTCCTCTGACATTTCCTTACGCTCCTCCACCTTCCATTCAACCGCCTCCTCTCAGGAGCCAGATCTTGGAGGCTCGTCCTCCTCACTTCACCGGAGCCACCGCCACCTCGACCCCCACATGTTCATTTCACAACCTGGAGGGTTGAGGAAATTTTCCCTCGACCCTTTGACCTTTTTTGCAGGTCTCGGAGCCTCCATGCCAGCTGGAGTCGATTTCAAGGTCCACCTGAGGCTCCTGGAGCTTCGCAGCTCTGCCGGCCTCTTGGGAACCTGATAACGGGCATTTTGCGAGGGTCAAAATGTAGTGTCGCTGAGGCGACCGCTCACAAAACACCAGTTGATCAGCAATTAACCCACATTAAAGAATAAGTCAATTAAGTCCCAAAATTTGTGAATTAACATTTATTACTCTACCATAAAATGCATAGTGAATAAGCATGTAGAGATCGAACCACAAAGAGCAATACAAAAATTGAGTAGCCTATGGTGTTTATTAGGGGTGCACATGGATCGGATTGGATCGAATTTTAGCTCAATCCGTGTCCAATCCACACTTAACGGATTTTTTATTTTTCCAATCCAATCCAATCCATTAAACATGCAAATCCAGTCCAATCCGATCCACCGGATTACGGATTGGTTCGGATTTTTAATACTCACCTAAGTTATGATTAAGTTTGAAGCACATTAGACCTCGGTATTTAAATCATGATTCTAAAATTGAGATTATGGATAAATGTAAAGAAAATGATAGTTACTTTTTGGAAAGCAAAAATTATGCTTGTTACGAATATAGTACGAACAATCACTTATAACTAAATATAAATAACATAATTGTAATCCATAGAAACCATAAAAGCATCACCTTGACTTTGACTAAAATACAAGTTCGTATATATCAAATAAGAACTACAACTAACCCGCTTGGCTACGTATTACGGGATAGAGGATCGTACACGATGGAGGTCTGGGACAAGAACCATGCACGACTATGCGATGTGGGGTGAGGTTCTTGGTTGCACGTACACGAGGGAGGTCTGGGAGAGACAAAGATGATGTTTGTATGTACATGTGTGAGGGGAGTCTAATTATGCATGCGAGCGGCTGTGGATGAGGTGGGCGTAGCTGAGGACGAGACGGTAGATGGCTAAGGTGGAGATCTTGCTACACGTGTACGAGAGAGGTCTGAGAGAGCCAAGGACGAGGTCTGGTCGAAAGATTGGGTTGTGCATGCACGCAACTAGGGACGATGACAACATCCGGCGGAGATGTATGCGCCTAAGGGTAGAGATGTGTGCGGCACGAGTGGATGTCTTGTTTAGAAGGTTCCCAAGGTTGTTTAGGATTAGGTATTATTATTTTTAAGAAGAGTGTTTTGTTTAGAAAATTGGAAGGGCTCGAAGGACATTGTGGGTAGGTAACGCTTTTTCAAAACCAACAAGTGAGGTGGGTAAGGAGGTTTCCAGCAAGTGGTGTGGAGTAAAGCTTGAGTTGGAATAGATTTTAACTATAAAGGGAGTATCATGGATATTTAATATAGCTTTCAAATAAAATTAAATATATAATTTTCTTTAATGATAAGAAATAAATTATTATATATTATTTATCAACGGATTAACAGATTGGATCAGATCGGATTTTGATAATAATCCGATCCAATCCATAGATGAACGGATTTGCAAAATATCAATCCGATCCGATCCATTGAACTTATAAATCCAAACCGATCCAATCCAATGACGACGGATTGGATCGGATTACGGATTTTATCCGATCCATGTGCACCCCTAGTGTTTATGTACAACATGGTCATCCTTGCATGATTCCTCTTTTGTGGGTTTTTGGGGTTTATATATTTTTTTATTATATATTTTTTCTAATATATATATATATATTTAATATTATATACTTATATATATTTATATATATATATATATATTATTTATATAATATAGGTATATAAATATATGCACCCATAAAGAGCTATGTATAGAGAATATAATACATATATATATATTAATATATATATATATTTTAATTTTTTTTTGAATTTTCATTTTCTGATTTTATATTTACTTTTTATGTTTTATATATTTTTTTTATTTTTTTCAATACTGGAATATATAAACTCCATAATAAAAGAGGTGCTAAAATATTTATAAAAATATGCAAAAATAATCAAAAATTTAGAAATAAAATATTTTTGGTCTTTTTATAAATTTTTACTATTTTTGTGATTTTTGGGTATTTTTCAGAATATTTTTGACATTTTTAAAATGGCAAAATAAAGGAAAACAGGGAATAATCCACTGGCTGAAGGTAAAATAGGAATGAAAAATATCAAACAACGACAAAATTTTTCCAAACTAATTTTAAAATAAAGATACTAAAATAAGGAACCTACAGAATTTGAGTTTGCATTTTTTGGAGTTTTCTATAATTTTTTTGATTTTTTTTAAAGTTTTAAGGTGTTTTCTAATTTTTAAGGTCTTTGTTTGGAATTTTTTTAATAATTTTTGGACTAAAACTAAAGTATGATAAAATAGATAGTATGTAACTTTTTTGGAATTTTTTTAGGCGTTTTACTATTTTTTGGTATTTTCTAAGCTAGACAGTAGATAAAATGCATGTTTTTGATTTTTAATAAATGTTAAACCTCAACAAAAATAAAATGCAAAACTATGGCGTGAAAGTGCAAGTTAACAGGAGCTTGGCATGATTTTTGTGGAATTTTTCAAGTTAATATGATGCATGACATAAATGGAGTAAGCAAGCAAAAATATATGGCCTGGTAGGGGCATTTTTTCAAATGAACACAAAGGCAGGGGCTGCAGTGCAAAAACACCAAAATATATGAACGTATTCTGTAATTTTAAGGACTAAAACCAAATAAGCAAACCCGACAGGGCCCCCTTGCAATCTGACCATCACGTGGGACTACACGTGATCCGCACCCATAGGGACCAAAATATAATTTCAGAAAGTTCAAGGTCCTTAACGCAAATTTTCATAAAAATAATACACTTGAAAGTTTATTTTATGGACTAAGGATAAATATATAAACATACAGGGGGTCTTGTGCAATTTAACCACCCCATGTGGGACGACACGTGAGGTGACGTGGATTGGACCTAAAAGTAATATCACAAACGTACAGGGGGGTCCATGCAAAATATCCACATTACTTTGAACTTCAACTTTTATTTACAACAGTAATCAATAAATACCAAAAATCTGGGGTGAAGGTCTGCAATTTACCCATAAGTGCGCGCTGGTGGACGGCGATGATGATCTCACTTGGACACGCATCGCGCATCCAACGGCCGGTACCGCTTCGCCGATGAAGGGCTGAGATTAGATCAGCCGAGCTGATCTGACGGTCGGTGTAAGGCTTCATCAAACGGCTCTGGTGTGATCTGGGGGTGCCATCCTGATCGGACGGTGATGGAGCCTCCTGGAAGAACAGGGAAGAAGCTCGCGCGAGGCGAGCTTCGATCGTGAACTGCAGGCTCCTCTGGGCTTCTCCTTCGCGTCTGAGATGTTCTGATCGTAGCTGGAGGCGTCCCGCATCTGTCGGTGGTCTTAGCATGGCTCCTGGAGGTCCAAGGAGCCCAGGCGAGGTCGATGAAGGTCGGGACCTCCAGGAGCCTCTTCCTGGATCAAATCGAGTCCCAAGGGGCTCGGTGCTCTGCGATACCTGCACAGGAAGAACCAGGGGACCGAGGGCTATCTCCTCGACCCTGGGTTTTGAAGCTTGGCTGCAAGATGAAGTGAAACGGAGGAGCTCCGATGAACAACGGAGGTGGAGCTCCGATTCGCGAGGACAGAGGGTCCTCGGTTGAACAAATGGGATCGAGAGATGGAGAAGATGATGGGGAATGAAATGGGATGTATATGGGCATTAGAACTAGTCGGAAGCACTGTGGAGAAGTCGCCGGATCAGAGCTCCGGCGAACTTCGATTTGGCTAAATTATGCTACTCTACTGATCTAAAGACTAAACTAAGGATGGAATTGAAATGCAGGAATCGAAAACTACCTAAAGAACATAAAAGGCACAGCTCTTATACCTGGGGACCTCCAGGGAGCAGGACGGAAGCCGGAGCTCCGCCGCGACAAAATTGATCCCTCCTCCGGCCGATTCGCGTTGCTGAAATGCTCCTCCTGTCATAAAGAACCTCCCAGGAACGGATTCGAGGCTTTTGGGTGGATGTAAATTGGCCAAATTTGTGGAGGAGGTCGAGGGCTCTTATTTATAAACATTCTGGGCGCCCTACTTGGCCCGCATATTCCGGCGAGTACAATGATCATTTTCTCGATCCAACAAGCATGCGTGATAGATGGATGATCCCTCTACAGATCTCGTGAAGGCGGCGAGCGAAAATAAGGGACGAGACGCCCGAGAAAAATGGCGCAAGTCATGGAAACAGCAAGGTTCAGAGGCGCCAGGTCCCGATGGGACAGTTGACCAGAGGTCAACGAGGGCTGGCTCCTCATTAGTCCACATAGGACGCTAACGGACAAAATAGGAAAACTTATTTGAAAGTGATTTATTTAACATAATAAATGATATTAGAATTTGCTTATAAAATAAAAAATGTTTATTATTTAATGTAGTATTTATTTATGATTTTTATTTATTTTTTTTGATGTATTTTATTATGGGTTTATTTTAATGATATAATTTTAAGTGTATTTACATGTATTTTATATACTTTTATTTTTATTTTGTTTATTTTATTTTATTATGTTATTTTCTTATTTTATAAATTTATAATTTATTTTTGTTAGTGTGAATATATTTTTATTTAATTTTTATGAGTTGATTTTCATATTTAAATAAATAGGTACATATATATGTAGGTATACCTATAGGCAATTTACCTATATTTTATATACACTTTATTTATTTAATGTCTTTTATTGGTTTTTATTTTGGATTTGTATTTTTGATATATTATTTGTAATATTTACAATATTATAAAAATATGAAAGAATAAAATAATTAAAGAATGTTTTCCCTTTTTATTTATGTACATACTTAACATAGGTATTTTACCTATGTCTTGCATAGACTTATTTTATTTTACAAATTCTTTTTGGTTTTATTCTAATTTCAATATGTACATGTATTATATACATTATTTACAAAATCCTAAAAATAGTTTTGTAAAAATAATGAATAATGAATAAATTGAATATTTTAATCAGGCAGATTGCACAATGAAGGCCAAAAACCTAACTTTCACAGATGAACTCCAAAAATTATGAAACCAAATTTATTAAATACTTCTTGAAGAGCTATATACAATTAAAGGTGATTTTGGGTGATTTTGAGTTTTTATTTGCAAGATATGGGTCTGTGAAGTTGAGATTTTGGCTTTTTATTCTGAGTGTAAAATGTACAATATGTATCATTTTTGTACAAACTCAATTTTGTATTATTATTTACATTATTATCTACAACTTTCATGTAGAACGTTTCTCTATTTGATGAATGAATAATTATATACAAAATAGGTGTCACAAATGCATAAGTAAATGAATAAATAAATGAGGTATTTATTGTACTATTGGCCCTTATCTCCCCCTACTTTATTCCTTGTCGACCAATTCCGTGCTGGCCTTGGTCTCGGGGTTCGGGTCATAAAATATTTGCAATCTTTTATTCCTTTTTCTTTTCTTCTCTTTATTCTATATTTTTGGCATTAAAAACCTTATTCTATGTACAATTAGTACAACAAATAATGAATGCTATTATGAGTGAATTGGTGACATTTACATGCATTTGATGGGGTTTTTAAGGCCAAAATGATAGAATAAAGGTGATGAAATGGGGATTCATCACCCCCCCCCCTATACTTTCCTTTGCTAGTCCCTAGCAAATACTTATGCAATAAGTACAAAAAGTATAAAGAAAAGAAAAAGAGAATTGAAGAAGGGTAGAGTGAATAGGGTTGCTTTCAGTGCAATGCGTGTCTTTACAAAATCTGAATTTGGAGCTTCTGTCAGACCTTGGGTGTAGATGTGTGTGGAACCTAGTCGGGAACCAGCTTTAAAACACAACAGCCTTCGAGAGTCACAGAACTCGGTTCAACCCACCTCAATAGCCTGGTCAGAACTGGTCTACATCATACGCAAACCCTTATAACTATGAAGCTGACTTGTACAGTGTAAGTGATAGTGGCTTTCCCCAACTGAAATGACAAAGGAACTGACTTCTCCAGAATGACAACCCAATGATTCCCCAATCCAACAACTCTTTCCTCGAGGAGCAGGGTATTCCCTTCTAAGTTCAAGTGGCAACCAGCTCAAGAGGAGGGGGTGAAGAGAAGAATGGATGGTAGCCAGTGTAGCTACCTATCCTAGGATGCAAGACCAGTGTAGTCAAGTCATCCAGCTGCAGGCTCACATATTTGATTTTGGAACTCAAGCTTTCTTATTGGCTTTACAACATATGTACATACTTTGCAGGCATTTTATTTTTGTACAAGCCTGACCGATTTTTTTTGACATACTATTCACAGCAGCATTTACATAAGGAGTTTTTCCTCTTCAGCAAGTAGACTATCCCTCTTTTGAAGCTTTATTGCAACCCACAATCTCCTGTCGTTAGACCTCGTGGCTATTGGACCAGGTTGGGGTGCACTTCCCTCCCTAGACGAGGACGAATGTTTCCACCCGTGTGCGTCTCAGACTGGCAAATCCAACCCCCTCACCACTTCATCTGAGTTGAGCCAAGTGAAAGGTGCAAGTGTCCCAGTTAGGTCACGGTCGACAAGAGTCATGCGTGTGTCTCGAAAAGCTCTAGTTAGTCAGTTTAGGTGACTTGAACCCAGCCCTGATTTCTCAAAGAATTAAGTCTGCATAGACCTGAAGTACCTTAAACCTAGTTCCCATAAGGTTCCAGTGCAGTTAGGTGCAGTAAGGTCCAACTAAGCTCCAATTTTAGACTTTATTAAACTGATTCAATCATCAAGCTCACTCAAAAAGAATATGAATGGTATGCTCATGCTATGCACAATGAATGATGCAATTTTTTTCACAAAGAATTTACAAGAATCAAAGAATCTTTTTACACAAAGAATTTTTGCAAATAAAAAGCTTGACACATACAAAAAGTACATACAATTATTTACACGGGCGTGCCGCTTTCTTTACAAAATGTATGGATTTTAAAGACTTTACAGGTTTTAGTGAAGTAGTTTATTCAGTTTGTATAGAAAGAATTATATGTATTTTATTTATGATTTACAAGTATTTGTAATGATGCTTTTTATTCCTCAGATCTAGTTGAAAATAATTTTGCAAACTATAGTACACGATAATTTTTGCAAGCATTTACACACATTTGAAAACTATTTTTGCAAAGATTTTTCACACTATATATATACATTTTCCACAATAGTTTTGACGAACATTTTTCAAAACATTTGCACATAGGTTTTTCAAATCCTTTATTTCACACAAAGAAAAAGTTTTTCAAACAAAGCAATTTACACAGGTTGAAAATATTTCACAGCAAATTTTTCCAAACAGTTCACACTATTTTCAAATCATACTGTAAAGGTATTTAACCTGATTTTATAATCAGTATATACAACGAAAAACTGTATTTTATGTACAACATGGTTTAAGCTCTTATAAGTTTTATTTGGGATTATTGCTTATTTTTGTATGAGAGATTTTTGTGCAGACTCCTCAGACTTATTCGAGAATCATTTTCAAAAGATTTTTGAAAACTATAGTCCAAAATAATTTTACAAACATGTACACATATTTAAAAATGATTTTTGCAAAGGTTTTTCACACAGAATAGATAGATTTTCAAAACAATTTGACAACCAAAATTTTCAATCATTTGCAAACTAATTTTCACACATTTTTATTTCACTCAAAGAAAATAAATTTTACAACCGAAACTTATTTACAAAGGTTGAATATTTGTACACACTATTTTTCAAGCATTTTTTTCAAAAGATTTTTCAAAGAAAACATTTTGCACCAAACTCTTTTCCTGACTTATTAATCAGTGTAAGTACAAAGAGTCTGAGGAGCTCACAATCATCTTTTATTATTATAGAACTACTTTTTACATTACTTTTTAGCTTGAAGTGATGTTTTATTTTCCAGTATGAGTTATGGCTTATAATATATACATAGTATATACGACCCCTATACTTAGCTTGAGCTATGTCCTCATAGGTCGAAGAGAAAAGAGAAGACATAACTCGTACTGAGTATAGACAAGTCTAACGAATATATATATATGAATAAGAAATGAACGAATGAGAAGTTGACCGTCCCCCCTATACTTAGGATCAAGTAATCCTAAGTATAGCAGACTGTACAGAAAGCAGGGAGGGTCAAGGGTGGGAATACACAGATCGTACTCAGATTGTCTCCCCCTATACTTAGGGTGAGATACTCCTAAGTATAGACAAGAAGAGGAAACAATGGAGAGGATCAAAGAATAAAAGAACTCTTTCTGCACACCCCCCTATACTTAGGACAAAGTACATCCTAAGTATAGAAGACTGACAAAAAGGAGCAGCACCTTTTTGATACAAAAATGCAGAAAAAGAAGGAAAGAAGAAAAGAAGAAAATCAGATAACAGTTTTTGGGGTGCATCGTCTGAATCTTCTGATGCTGCCACTGTTGTGGATATGTCATCATGGTGCACGAGCTGAATGGAGTCTACAACGGCCAAGAATGTATCTGGTTCGAGGTAAGGCTTCAGGAGTTGACCGTTGACGATGAATGGATGTGCATCAGGAGACAATTATGATATAGCAATACTTCCATTGTCACGCACTTCACAAACTCGGAATGGCCCTGTCCACTTACTTTTTAATTTGCCCGGGAAGATCCGCAACTTTGCATCAAATAACCACACCTTCTGTCCAACATCAAAGGTCTTTCGTCTGATGTGCCGGTCATGCCAGCGTTTTACCTTCTCCTTGTACATCAATGTGTTATCGTATGCATAGTCTCGGAACTCCAAGAGTCTGTTCCGATCATCCTTTCTTTTCTGACCACTTTTTTTTGAGTCCAAATTGCAACTGTTAACTGCCCATAAAGACTTGTGAATTAATTCGACGGGCAAATGGCACGGGCTTCCCGTATACAAGACGATAGGGTGACATGCCCAAGGGAGACTTGTAGGCGGTTCTGTAAGCCCATAGGATCGAGTCCAAGAGTTGGGACCAGTCTTTCCTGTTTAGCCTGACAAGTTTCTGCAGGATAGTCTTGATTTCTCTGTTTGATAATTCTGCCATGCCAATGGTCTGAGGATGGTAAGGAGATGCGACACGATGATCGATGTCGTACTCCTTCGTCATTTTCTTGACCTCTTTGTTAATAAAAAGGCTACCCCCGTCTGATATGAGAATTTTTGGTATCTCGAACCACGAAATGATGTTCTTCTTCAGGAACTGACACACTGTTCGGCTGTCGGCGGCTCGAGCAGGGATAGCTTCAACCCAACGACTCACGTAATCGACGGCAAGAAGGATGTGCTCAAAACCTTGACTGTTAGGGAAAGGTCCCATGAAGTCAATACCCCATGCATTGAAAACGTCTGCTATCTGAATGATTTTCAGAGGCATCGAATCTTTTGCAGTGAGTGTACCCTTCAATCTCTGACAGTCAATGCATCGTTTGACAAATTCTGCGGCATCCTTAAATAATGTGGGCCACCAGAGGCCACACTGAAGTACTTTTGCTGACGTACGGTCTCCAGAGTGGTGTCCACCAGATTCGAGCGAGTGACAATGCTCGAGGACATTGTAATGCTCCTCATGAGGAATGCACCTGCGCCAAATGCAATCCGCCCCTTCCCTGAATAAAAGAGGATCCTCCCAATGATAGAATCGGATGGTCGACATAAATTTATTCTTTTGATTCTTCGTCCAGTCCGATGGTGTTACCCCCGAGGCGAGGTAATTGACTATATCAGCATACCAAGGAAGGGAATCCACTGCTAAGATTGATTCGTCAGGAAAGGTTTCTGTGATGGTTGCACTATTCAGAGGAGGCTCATGCTGCTCAATTCTGGAGAGATGGTCTGCTACCACATTCTGAACTCCAGGCTTGTCCTTGATTTCCAAATCGAATTCCTAGAGGAGAAGGATCCATCGAATCAGTCTCGGCTTGGCATCCTTCTTCTGCTGGAGGTATCGGATAGCAGAGTGGTCGGTAAAAACGGCGACTTTTGATCCAAGCAAATAGGATCTGAACTTTTCAAGGGCGAAAACCACAGCCAGCAACTCTTTCTCTGTCACTGTGTAATTTCTTTGTGCTTCATCTAATGTTCTGCTGGCGTAGTGAATGGAATAGGGTGCTTTCTCTTTCCTCTGTCCAAGAACAGCCCCGACTGCAAAGTCTGATGCATCGGTCATTATCTCAAAGGGAAGAGACCAGTCTGGCGGCTATAGGATCGGAGCCTGAGTAATAAGCTCCTTCAGCTAATTGAAAGCAAGGAGAACCTATTGATATACATTGAACTCTGTTTCCTTGCACAGAAGTTTCGTCAAAGGTCGGGCAATGCGGCTAAAATCCTTGATGAATCGTCTGTAAAATCCCACATGCCCCAGGAATGATCTTACGTTTTTCACTAACTGAGGTGGCTCGAGATTGGCAATAACATCCACCTTCGCCGGGTCGACTTCCATGCCACGTTTGGAAACGACGTGACCCAGCACAATGCCTTCAGTAACCATGAAGTGTCTCTTTTCCCATGAAAGCACTAGATTAACTTCACGACACTTCTGAAGCACTCTGTCTAGGTGCTCAAGACAAGAATCAATACTATCACCATAGACAGAGAAGTCGTCCATGAACACCTCGAGAAAACTGCCTACCATCTCGGTGAAGACTGCTAGCATGCATTTTTGGAAGGTTGCAGGTGCATTGCATAATCCAAAGGGCATTCTCTTGAGGCGTAGGTGCCGAACGGGCAAGTGAAGATTGTCTTCTCTTGATCTTCAGGAGCGATAGCCACTTGGTTGTACCCGGAATACCCATCCAAAAAGCAGAAGAACTCCTTGCCTGCTAGTCTCTCCAAAACTTGATCAATGAATGGCAAGGGGAAGTGGTCCTTCTTAGTTGCTGCATTAAGACGGCGGTAGTCAACACACACCCGCCAGGATGTTGGTACCCGAGTGGATATTTCCTCTCCTTTATCATTGGTAACCACGGTAAGCCCGGATTTCTTTGGAACTACATGCAGTGGGCTTACCCATTTTGAATCAGAGATGGGATAGATAAAGCCTGCATCACACCATTTGGTTATCTCTTTCATGATGACGTCCTGGAGGTTAGGGTTCAACCTTCTTTGGAATTCGCGGGACGGCTTGGCATCTTCTTCCAGATAGATGTGGTGTGAACACAAAGCTGGATTTATCCCTTGGAGATCTGATATGCACCAACCAAGTGCCTTGCGGTTCTTTTCTAGAACCTCGAGAAGACGAGATTCTTGATCTGGATTCAGCCTGCTGCTGATGATGACCGGATACATTTGTTCTTCACCTGCAAGGAAAGCATACTTCAGGCCTGCGGGAAGTGGCTTGAGTTCTGGTTTTGACCTGTCCAACTTGTTGGTCACTTCAGACACTATGCTGGTGGTGGGATGTACTTCTTTGAGGGGGCTACCATCCTCATCATTCTGTTGAGATCTCAGTGAGGTGCCAAACAGTTCTGCGCTAGGCTGATCGTGTTTGGTCTGAAGTAAATGATCAAAGAGATGCGCCTGCATCTGAGAATCTGTCTCCCAAGAATCATCGGAGCATAGGGTAACTGTGCTTTCCAAGTCCTCCTCGAGTGTGAGGATTTCTCGGGTCCATGAATCATTCAATGACAAGGATGAATCTCTGATCTCTGCAATAAAGTCACAGTCTGCTTCGGATGCTGCATGCCTCTCATCAGTCGTGGCGTTCGGCTCTCTGCTCATGTTTATAGTGATATGCTTGGTGTTCGAGCTAAAAGTAATCTTGCCAGACCCGTAATCAACCACGGCACCTGAAGTACGTAGGAATGGTCGACCAAGGATGATAGGGGCCTGGAGCAGGGGTGCTGGTGAGTCCATATAAAGGACTACAAAATCAGCTGGGAATTGCATCTCCTGCACTTTAACTACAACATCTTCCAAAAGACCCCGGGGCCGCTTGATGGATCGGTCAGCGAACTGAAGGATCATTCGTGTCTGCTTGAGCGGACTCAGCCCAAATTCTTGCATTATTGATGATGGCAAAAGTTTTATGGAAGACCCACTGTCGAGGAGAGTGCGCTCGAAGACCTGATCAAAAATTTCACAACTGATAGGAGGTGTTCCTGTGTCTTGTTTCTTTTGTGGGAGGTTGCTGATAGCTGCAACAGTGGCCATGGAGAGCACGTGCCTTTCTACATCTTTGCGTCTGTTCTCTGGTGCTGGGCGACGCTTGCTCGTACAAGCTTCTTTCAGTCCTTTCTTGACAGCTGGCATGTACTCCACGGCCTTCATTAAGGACATCTCAACAGTTAGATTGTCTAGTATTTCCACAACTCCAGGATCAGACAAAGCACCTTTTCTTTTTGCAATTTTTTTGGATTTTTGTATGGCATGAGGGAAAGGAATATGTACATCTCTAGCAGGAAAAACAGAGTTCTTATTTACATCAAAACCATCGCCCATAGAATGTTGTACATTTGAATTACAAAAAGGAGTACAAACTGTATCCTGGCATTTTGGTACTGAGGGGCTAGCAAAAAGTATAACGTCTGCTCCGTCGACTGGCAAGGGATCGGCTGCTGCTGGCGGCTCCTCCAAGGTTGTCCCGGCTTCACTTCGGCTGCAAACTTCTTTTTGTTGTTTTTGATTTTGCTGATTTTTTTTATTTTTCGTTGGGGGATGCTGGCACTGCACGACGGCTGGAATGGCTTCTCCTTCGTCTTCCTCCTCACCCGCCCCTGTGGCTGGCACGGCTGATGCGGAAGACGACGATTCACCTGTTTCTTTATTCACCCCATTCTTGGTAGCAGGCGAAGGCAAGGCCCTACCGCTCCTGAGAGTAACAGCATTAGAATAAATAGTAATATCATTTTCAAACACGGACAGGACATCACATTCTACCTGCTCTTTCTTTTTGAAGTTATTGGGGTTGACCTCGACCTGAGCTGGGATAGTGGTTCTGGTGGCGGTCAAGTTGTCGAGCCTCTTGATCATATCCGCCAGCCCGTTGACGAGTTGGGCCAGACAATCCAGAGTAGGGTTCACAGGAGGTACCTCGGTGGGTTCAGCGTACAGACCACGCTGTTGTTGCATGGGTGGGTGTGGAGGTTGTTACTAGTGGTGTTGGGGTGGTGCAGGAAGTTGAAGCTGCTGATAAGAGGGGGGAGGATACTGTTGATATTGCTGAAATGGAGCAGCCGCATATTGATGAAACGGCTGTGGATGGAAGTATTGCGGCTGCTGGTATGGCTGATTCTGCCTCCATTGATTTGCATACTGGGGAGGCTGATGAAACTGTTGTGGTGTTTGAGAGGACTGCCCAAAGCGACCACCCTGAGGTTGGTGGTATTGTCGGTTGGCAAGTGGCTGACCCTGAGGTTGTCCCATAGGACGGGTCGGTTGCGCGTCATTACTCCATACCCCGTTCACTTCCTGAATCAGGGATGGTGGTGGGAAGACTGGATCGGATCTTGAAATAAACTCTGGTTGGTACACAACCATCTGCTGCTGCGGCTGGCCCTAGTCGGGAACCTACACATAGTACAAGTGCTGGACTGCCGGTGGCTGCTGGCTCGGTTGAGGCTGATGCTGCGGTTGCTGCTCGTCCTTCTTCTCAGCTGGAGCTTCTGATGGTACTGCCGGTTGAACAGAGTTGATGGTGCCCACCAACAGTTCAATATGCTTGGTGATTTGATCAAGCTTGTCAAGATTTTGGGTCCTCTTCTCGATCACAGCGAGTTTCTCAAGGTCCTATGATCGCTTCTCAATGATATCAACTTTAGAGAGATGGCCCTCGATGATACTGAGGTTGGAGCTCTCATCTCTCTCTGCTTCTCTAGACGCTGCCATGTGTACTTGTTTCTGGAGGATCTGGGGCTGCTTCTGGTAGGCTTTTGATGAAGAGAGAGTGGCCTCTCCTTCAGCCATTTCTTCGAATATCTGCCAGACCACGTCTTTATCCTTGTTGAAGTGCGAACCCCCACATGCTGCGTCAACGAGCCTTTGGCTCTCGATGTTCAGTCCCCCAAAGAAGTGTTGGACCAAACTGGTCTTCGGAATCTCATAATGGGGACATTTCTCCTGCAGATCGGTGAATCTCTCCCATGCTTCGTGTACTGACTCGTGAGCTCCTTTGGAGAAATTACTGATTCGGGCTCGCATCTGGTTGAGCCGACCGAGAGGGTAAAACTTATGTAGGAAAGATGACTTTAGCTCCTCCCAGGTCGTCACAACCTTCCCCAGATGGTTGACCCAATAGAGGGCCTTGTCCTGTAAGCTGAAGGGGAACGCCATCATTTTGACAATGTCCAAAGGGACATTGGGATAGTGAGTGGTGCGGCAAATGCATGAAAACTGCTGCAGGTAGATGTACGGCTCTTCACTAGTGTTTCCATGGAATGCAGGAAGAAGAGCAAGGAACTGGGGCTTCAGCTCAAAGTGAGCGTGTACTGGTGGAATGAGGATCTACTCGGTCATATGGCTGTCTCCCGGATTGTACGTCTCTTTTAGTGTAGACTTGGGTGGCGGTAATTCTGGTCCGTCATCGTCATTTGGATCACCACCTCCACCTCCACCTCTGCCTCTGCCTCCACCTCCTCCTCCCTCAGCTCGGTTCATCACATCGTTCAACATATCCTGAAAAGCTGTTTGTGCTAGGGCCTGCTCGGTCAGCTGTTGTTGGATGGCCTGGATAGATGCCAACAGTTGTGCATTCACCTGATTCTGGTCTGGCATCTGTCCTTCTGGTTGGGGTGGCTGCTGACCCTTGCCCTTTCCTTGGGGAGCCATATCGGGGTCTGAATCGGACGAAATGAACTCCGGAGTAGTCTCCAGGGCTTGATCTGGCTTCTATCTGCAGAATGAGATAGTCTACATCAGACCACTTGCAATAATGTTCAGCTGTCATGATGAAGCTGGAATTCAAGTCAACCCCAGCATGTTGTGAATGGAAAAGGATGTGGACTGTAATCGACTTCCATTCACAACGGCGAAGGCGGGACAAAAGTGATCCTAGTTTATTGGGTGGCCAAGAGAAAGGTAGAAAATGAGGATTCTGGAGATCAATCCACAAAGTCTGGATCGGGTTCTCGGGAATCGCCTCGAATTTATTGGCGGAGTTGAGTCCATGGAATCGATGTGGGTGTCGGCGAGGTCCCGACGGAAAACCATCCATGGATCAACTTCGCGAAGCACAAAGGAGGATTGGATTTTGGAAGAAGGATACGGTGGTCAACGAGGAATGAAAAGGAGTGCAAAACAGAAGAAAGGCTCGGCTGAGCGAGGCTCAAAGGAGAATGACACAATGACTTTTTGCGCAAAGGCGCGGGACTTGATCTTTGAACCTTAATCTAGATCCATACAAATGCAATACAAAATTGGGTTCACCAACTCACGCCATGTGAAGCCGTAAAGGTTCGGCTATTTATTATCTTGTCAAGTTTTAGAGTTGTTATTTCAGGCATATCTTGTAACAAGTCCTTAGTACGCTACCCTATAGGAGAGAGAGTACTGCCAGAAGAGTATCCCGTACTTGTCCTCCTCCTGTATAACCTATAGTCTGTACTTTTTTAGGTCCTTGTAACCCTTCCTGGATCCCTACTCAGCCAAAGAAATAGAGAGAGGAAGCCGATAGGCGAAACCGCTACTTCGGTCCTTGCTCGCAACGGAATCACCCGTGAGCGTACAAAAACCTACTCGGACGCAGGATGATGAGACAGACACCCCCATGAAGGCATGGCATATGCTCGATACTTCGGACAGGGTCGATGCTCTACACAACAGAGAGTCATCATTGGTGACCAAGTCCTACTCGCCTACGTACGATAGAAGCGCCATTACTTCGGAAATCCAGGCGATACACAAGGCAGTTGCAGACTGGGTTTTTTGCCTCTAATCCTTATGGGGTCGCACTCGCTCAAGGGAGTAGGGTTTTGGTCCCCCTCCAAGGTACCCGAAAACAATGAGGGATTTATGAACTCGGTACAATGATAGTCCATTACATATTTTAATTAAGGTCAAAGTTTATTTAACAGTCCCCTTGTTTTAGCTTTTTGGTTTTCACTTTTTTTTGAGTCTGTTTTCATACCAGTGCCTAACGTTTTGTAGATTTTCATTTAAGTCCTAGGTGCTCAAAATCAGAGGGAGATAGCGGAAAAGCCATGCAAGTGGTTCCATGATGGAAATCTCACCATTGAACCGAATGATGCATGCTGAGTTAGAAGACTTACAGTGCATCCTAGCTCTCTCCATGTGGTATGCAAAATAGAGTTTTTAAACATATCTACATGTCGGTATGCAAGGCACAAAATCGCCCTAAACATTAGCTGCTATTAGCGTGAAGAACCATAAGTCGCTCATTCATCTTTAGTATGAAAAAGTTCGGTCTTGGCTCACCCCTCCTCAACTCAACACACTTGAGTTAGGAGATAGCGCTTTATGGGGCTTGTTGCGGCACAAGGGCTAAGAGACAAATGAACAGCTTGTTTAAGTTTGACTAGATCCATACGAAGTATACTATAGGAACACGCATTCTTATTAATGTTTGGACCTAGCTACCGAGTCAAGCAACCAATATCTAGGGGCTCCAAGCACACAAAACAAAGTAAAATAAAGGTGGAAAGCTCAAAACTTCAGGAAACAAAGAAAAGAAAGCGATGGAAAACTCGAAAAACCACGATGAGGCCCCTAGGTGAACAATCACCCGGGCACTGGACCTCATTGTGAAGAGTAGAGTCATGTTAATTATTACATGCCAAAATTTCTCTCTCTCACCATAAATTACAAAAATAATCCTAATTGCTTGAAGCATATCTAATTCACATCTCCTTGAATCCTTGGTGCTCTCTCCAGCTGGTCATGAAGTGAAGACCAACCTCCTCCAAGCTCGGCTGCCTTGGCTCCCTAAGAAACCATCCTCGCGTGGCGGGCCCTCGCAACAAAGTCACAAAGAGATTGAATTAGTATAAGCTTAATCAATAAAATAAAGAAGATAGGAATTAATCACAACAAATAAATAAATCAAGCATGGTGATCAATTGCAAAAGAAACAGCTGCTCACAAAATCAATGATAAACAAATTTCCAAACAAGAATGACAAAATATGATAGGCTACGCTCATTGCTCCCCGGCAACAGCGCCATCTGATAACGGGCATTTTGCGAGGGTCAAAATGTAGTGTCGCTGAGGCGACCGCTCACAAAACACCAGTTGATCAACAATTAACCCACATTAAAGAATAAGTCAATTAAGTCCAAAAATTTGTGAATTAACATTTATTACTCTACCATAAAATGCATAGTGAATAAGCATGTAGAGGTCGAACCACAGAAAGCAATACAAAAATTGAGTAGCCTATGGTGTTTATATACAACAGGGTCATCCTTGCATGATTCCTCTTTTGTGGGTTTTTGGGGTTTTATATATTTTTTTATTATATATTTTTTTCTAATATATATATATATATATAATATTATATACTTATATATATTTATATTATTTATATAATATAGATATATAAATATATGCACACATAAAGAGCTATGTATAGAGAATATAATACATATTTATATATGAGGATGGGGAGTATGCACCCTGGTGCATGTAATTTTACATGCACCGGGGCTTATATCTCTCATATTTTTTATTTTTGGAAAAATATTACCGTGTATATTAATCTATATATCCCTCCAATATGCCATTCGAATTTCATCAGAAACAGAAACTCATATGCCCTCCATCTATAACAGGTTGATTACAGCAATTCTAAGACCTTTAAAATTATCTGTTCTAGATGGAGGGCATATGAGTATCTGTTTCTGACGAAATTCAAATGACTTATTTGAGGGATATATAGATGAATATATACGGTGATATTTTCTCAAAAAATAAAAAAATGTGGGAGATATAAGCCCCGATGCATATAAAATTACATGCACCAAGGTGCATACTCCCTTTTCTCTTTATATATATATATATATATTTATATATATATATATATTAATTTTGTATTTTGAATTTTCATTTTCTGATTTTATATTTACTTTTTATGTTTTATATATTTTTTTATTTTTTTTCAATATTGGAATATATAAACTCCATAATAAAAGAGGTGCTAAAATATTTATAAAAATATGCAAAAATAGTCAAAAATTCAGAAATAAAATATTTTTGGTCTTTTTATAAATTTTTACTATTTTTGTGATTTTTGGGTATTTTTCAGAATATTTTTGACATTTTTAAAATGGTAAAATAAAGGAAAACAGGGAATAATCCATTGACTGAAGGTAAAATAGGAATGAAAAATATCAAACAGCCACAAAATGTTTCCAAAATAATTTTAAAATAAAGATACTAAAATAAGGAACCTACAGAAGTTGAGTTTGCATTTTTTGGAGTTTTCTATAATTTTTTTGATTTTTTTGAAGTTTTAAGGTGTTTTCTAATTTTTAGGTCTTTGTTTTGAATTTTTTTAGTGATTTTTACTAACACTGAAGTATGATAAAATAGACAGTAGGTATTTTTTTTGGAATTTTTCTAGGTGTTTTACTATTTTTTGGTATTTTCTAAGCTAGATAGTAGATAAAATGCATGTTTTTTTATTTTTAATAAATGTTAAACCTCAACAAAAATAAAATGCAAAACTATGGCGTGAATGTGCAAGTTAACAGGAGCTTGGCATGATTTTTGTGGAATTTTTAAGTTAATATGATGCATGACATAAATGGAGTAAGCAAGCAAAAATATATGGCCTAGTAGGGGCATTTTTGCAAATGAACATAAAGGCAGGGGCTACAGTGCAAAAACACCAAAATATATGAACGTATTCTGCAATTTTAAGGACTAAAACCAAATAAGCAAACCCGCTAGGGCCCCCTTGCAATTTGACCATCACGTGGGACTACACGTGATCTGCACCCACAGGGACCAAAATATAATTGCAGAAAGTTCAAGGTCCTTAACGCAAATTTTCACAAAAATAATACACTTGAAATTTTATTTTATGGACTAAAGATAAATATATAAACATACAGGGGGTCTTGTGCAATTTAACCACCCCACGTGGGATGGCACGTGAGGTGACGTGGACTGGACCTAAAAGTAATATCACAAACGTACAGGGTGATCCATGCAAAATATCCACATTATTTTGAACTTCAACTTTTATTTACAACAGTAATCAATAAATACCAAAAAGCTGGGGCGAAGGTCTGCAATTTACCCATAAGTGCACGCTGGTGGACAGCGATGATGATCTCACTTGGACACGCGTCGCGCATCCAACGGCCGGTACCGCTTTGCCGATGAAGGGCTGAGATTAGATCAGCCGAGCTGATCTGACGGTCGGTGTAGGGCTTCATCGAACGGCTATGGTGTGATCTGGGGGTGCCATCCAGATCGGACGACGATGGAGCCTCCTGGAAGAACAGGGAAGAAGCTCGCGCGAGGCGAGCTTCGATCGTGAGCTGCAGGCTCCTCCGGGCTTCTCCTTCGTGTCTGAGATGTTCTGATCGTAGCTGGAGGTGTCTCGCATCTGCCGGTGGTCTTGGCATGGCTCCTGGAGGTCCAAGGAGCCCAGGCGAGGTCGATGAAGGTCGAGACCTCCAGGAGCCTCTTCCTGGATCAAATCGAGTCCCAAGGGGCTCGGTGCTCTGCGATACCTGCACAGGAAGAACCAGGGGACCGAGGGCTATCTCCTCGACCCTGGGTTTTGAAGCTTGGTTGCAAGATGAAGTGAAGCGGAGGAGCTCCGACGAACGACGGAGGTGGAGCTCCGATTCGCGAGGACAGAGGGTCCTCGGTTGAACACATGGGATCGAGAGATGGAGAAGATGATGGGGAACGAAATGGGATGTATATGGGCGTTAGAACTGGTTGGAAGCACTGTGGAGAAGTCGCCGGAGCAGAGCTCCGGCGAACTTCGATTTGGCTAAATTACGCTACGCTACTGATCTAAAGACTAAACTAAGGACGGAATTGAAATGCAGGAATCGAAAACTACCTAAAGAACATAAAAGGCACAGCTCTTATACCTGGGGGCCTCCAGGGAGCAGGACGGATGCCGGAGCTCCGCCGCGACAAAATTGATCCCTCCTCTGGCCGATTCGCGTTGCTGAAATGCTCCTCCTGTCACAAGGAACCTCCCAAGAACGGATTCGAGGCTTTTGGGTGGATGTAAATTGGCCAAATTTGTGGAGGAGGTCGAGGGCTCTTATTTATACACATTCTGGGTGCCCTACTTGGCCCGCATATTCCAGCGAGTACAATGATCATTTTCTCGATCCAACAAGCATGCATGATAGATGAATGATCCCTCTACAGATCTCGTGAAGGCGGCGAGCGAAAATAAGGGACGAGACGCCCGGGAAAAATGGTGCAAGTCATGGAAACAGCAAGGTTCAGAGGTGCCAGGTCCCGATGGGACAGTTGACCAGAGGTCAACGAGGGCTGGCTCCTCATTGGTCCACATAGGCCGCTAACGAACAAAATAGGGAAACTTATTTGAAAATGATTTATTTAACATAATAAATGATTTTATTAGAATTTTCTTATAAAATAAAAAATGTTTATTAATTAATGTAGTATTTATTTATGATTTTTATTTATTTTTTTGATGTATTTTATTATGGGTTAGTTTAATGATATAATTTTAAGTGTATTTACATGTATTTTATATACTTTTATTTTTATTTTGTTTATTTTATTTTATTATGTTATTTTCTTATTTTATAAATTTATAATTTATTTTTGTGAGTGTGAATATATTTTTATTTAATTTTTATGAGTTGATTTTCATATTTAAATAAATAGGTACATATATATATATGTAGGTATACCTATAGGCAATTTACCTATATTTTATATACACTTTATTTATTTAATGTCTTTTATTAGTTTTTATTTTGGATTTGTATTTTTGATATATTGTATGTAATATTTACAATATTATAAAAATATGAATGAATAAAATAAATAAATAATGTTTTCCCTTTTTATTTATGTGCATACTTAACATAGGTATTTTGCCTATGTCTTGCATAGACTTATTTTATTTTACAAATTATTTTTGGTTTTATTCTAATTTCAATATGTACATGTATTATATACATTATTTACAAATAAAAATAATGAACAATGAATAAATTGAATATTTTAATCAGGCAGATTGCACAATGAAGGCCAAAAACCTAACTTTCACAGATGAACTCCAAAAATTATGAAACCAATTTTATTAAATACTTCTTGAAGAGCTATATACAATTAAAGGTGATTTTGGGTGCTTTTGAGTTTGTATTTGTAAGATATGGGTCTGTGAAGTTGAGATTTTGGCTTTTTATTCTGAGTGTAAAATGTACACTATGTATCATTTTTGTACAAACTCAATTTTGTATTATTATTTACATTATTATCTACAACTTTCATGTAGAACGTTTCTCTATTTGATGAATGAATAATTATATACAAAATAGGTGTCACAAATGCATAAGTAAATGAATAAATAAATGAGGTATTTATTGTACTATTGGCCCTTATCTCCCCCTACTTTATTCCTTGTCGACCAATTCCATGCTGGCCTTGGTCTCGGGGTTCGGGTCATAAAATATTTGCAATCTTTTATTCCTTTTTCTTTTCTTCTCTTTATTCTATATTTTTGGCATTAAAAACCTTATTCTATGTACAATTAGTACAACAAATAATGAATGCTATTATGAGTGAATTGGTGACATTTACATGCATTTGATGGGGTTTTTAAGGCCAAAATGATAGAATAAAGGTGATGAAATGGGGATTCATCAGAACCCTATGGTCAGCACCGGAGTATTTTGAGGCGTCCAGTAGATAAAAGAACCCCTCCGGAGCGTCTAGGTTGTTTTCCAGCCCCAAAGAACGTCGGAGAAGCCATATCTTGTCGGAGGAAGCTCGCCTACCCGAAGCTTCCTCCCTGTTCTTCCCCATCGGCTCCTCGTTGTCCGATCGAAGGCCCGCTCCAGTTCGTATCCCAGTCGTTGGATGAGCTAGCTGCCCACCGAGGATTCTCCGCAGATGATCTGATCATGATCGTCTGAAGCGAAGCGGGATCGCAGGCTCATGTGGTGATATGTGTTTAAGTGGATAGATCTCGATTGACTGCTCCCGCAAAGCGCTGGGTATTTTGCACTTTTAACCTGGCCATTTTTTATTTCATTATAAGTCCAAAAACTTTCCTCTGCCATTATATATTTTTTGTAGAAATTGTAGAATAGCCCCTGAACTTTCGTTAATTACAAATTAACCCACGCCATCTCACCTTATGTGTCGTCCTACGTGAGGTAGGCATTATCTAAGCGGGCCCCTAGGGTTTTGTGTATTTCAATTTATCCCTACAAATTTTTATTTCTCTTATATAATTTTGTAAGAATTGCAACAAGACCCTGGCTTTTATTTTAATTACATTTCTGCCCCTGCTAGCAATTGAATTTTTGTGTGTTTGTCCTATTTATTATAATTAGCTATTTCACTCCGAAAAATCCAAAAAAATAGATGTAGGTTCATGATTGCTTCTAATTGCATGCCATATTTTTATTTTGTAATTTTGGACCTTTTTATTATTTATTAAAAATCATTCTGAGCACATTTTTGTCGTATATACAGTATAAAATTCTAAAAATATATTTTTCGTTTATTTATTTATTTGCTAACTCTGAAACTAAAAAACCTAAAATAGTAAAAGAAATTCCATAAAAATAAAAGGCTCTAAAATCCAATATAAAAAGATTAAAAAAATCCCCAAAACCCAAAAAATTTTATTTTTTCTATCCATGATTTTATTTATTTTATTATCTATCTATTAAAATTGATTCGAAGAATTTTGGATATCATCTGTTATTTTTAATCTTTATTTTAATTTTGTCTATTTATTTTATCCCTATTTTTGGGTATTTTTACTTTAAAAATATATAAAAATTAGCAAAATTACTTCAAAAAGTAAAAAATAGTAAAAAATTATTTAAAGTCTAAAAATATTCAATTCTATAATTTAGTTATTTTTATTATATTTATATATAAATTATCTATTATTATATATAGTCTATTATATTCTATATTACTTATTTAAAAGAAAAAGAATATGAAAATATGAAAATATAAAAAGAAAAATACACAATATTAAAATAAAAACAAAATATAAAATATAAAATATAAAATATAAAATATAAAATATAAAATATAAAACCCACCTCAAAATAGACAAAGAATCACACAATCATTTTTGTGCATTGATTTTCCTGATCTAGAATGAGGTGATCATATAGATCGTTCATGGATAGTTTCATGTTGATCGAGATATGGATCTAATCTCCAAACCCTACGCCTAATTTGGAATCAATGTTAAACAAACAACTGGAATTAAAATCTAACTAAAGAAATAAAATCTACACTAAAGATTACCTAGGAAACACTAGAAGATGGGGCTCGACTCGATCGAGGTGAGGAGCTAGACCTCACGACCACTGGAGGCTGGAGATGGGGGGCGCACTACTGGAGCCCTCCTCCTCACTGCATACTCACTCAGGTGGCTCGTTGTCACCAAGCTCATGGAGAGAAACAACATCTAAGGGGCTAGAATTGGCTGAAGAGGGATCAAAACGTCAAAAGGGGTGGAGGTGGCTTTTTATAGGCAAAGAAGATGATGACTTCAAGGATGGATAGCGTGATCGAAGGCATTAGTAGGTGGAGATTTGAGGATGTGCGAGGGTCATGGATGGGGAGGCTACAATGTAGTGGAAGGCTCGAGGTGAAAAGAGTCATGGAGGTTGTGTCATAATTCGGCAAAGTCAGGCACCCTATGAGGTTCTGATAGAAGTCAGACCTAGGGCAGGCAGTTGACTCGTCGGTCAATGAATACTCGCACCTGGTTGGTCTACGTGGACCAACTAAGAAATTTCAAGGTAAAAAATCCTTGGAAAATGAATATATACTATTTAATTAATTTTTCATTAAATCATAAAAAAATAGTTTGAGTTTAATGTAGTATTTATTATCTATTTTTATTTATTTTTATGAGGTTATATATTAGGATTCTATATTTAAAAGTATAGGCATGTGTATATTGACATATATTTTGATTATTTTATTTTCATTTTGCATTTTAAATTTTATTACTTTATGCACATATTTTATATATTTAGAACTTATTTAAATACACTTAAATATATTTTTCTTGTATTTTTCTGATATAATATATATACTTAAATGAATAGAAGTATTTATTATATAAGTATAAGTATAGTATATTCATCTATGCATGTTTATGTACTATTTTATTTTAGTGCATTTTTATGGTTTTATTTTATTCTAAATATGTACATGTACTATATAGAATATCTATAAAATTATAAAAAAAATGTAAAAATGTAAAAATGTAAAGAATAAATAAAATGAATATTTTATTCAGGTATATTATACAATAGGGGTCCAAAACCTAACGTTTACATCTTAGCTCTAAATTAAGTGAGTCACCTTCATTAAATAGCTTATTAAAAGTTATATACGATTAAAGGTGATTTTAATGAATTTTGAGTTCATATGGAGGAGATAAATGCCTGTGAAGTTGGGGTTTTAGGTTTTTATTCCGAGTGCAAAATGCACACTGTGCATTTTTTTGGTGAAACCAATTTTCTATTTTTCTTTGTATTTTTATTTACAACTTTCATGTACAAAGTTTGGTGATTTGATATATAAACAATTAAGAATAAAATAGGTCCTAAAAAGGTAATTATTGGCCTATTTTCATAGGGTTCTTAGATTGTGTTTTCTGTATAATTTTGTCTTATCTCCCCCTACTTTATTCCTTGTCGACTAAGTCATCATGATGACTAAGTCTTAGGGGCTAGGGACACTCAACACCTATAGTGCCTCATTTCTTTTTCTTTTATTTTCCTTATTCTTTTTTTGACAATAAATGCAGTATTTCGACAATATTTTCTACAGTATTGTGTACAACTTATAGAGTATTTATTTTGGTAAAGGGATATTTACACTCATAACCCTCAGTAATATCGTAATTACCCCAAGTACCCTCGATAATCACGAATTACATCCAAGACCTTGAGTAATGCTTAATTGTTACACTCATAACCCCGTGTTAAGTTTCATCCAATTTTCTGTTAACAATGACGGTATCCGTCACGTATTTTATATTTTGTACCATTTAACTTTCAATTATTTACGAATAAGACCAATCTCTTCCTCCTCCTTCCCCCTTCGTCCTCCAAACTGCACATCCGCCTCCCCCAGCCCGTCGGCCGTCCCGTTTCCCCCCGCCCGCTGGCTGCACCGTCTCCGCCGCCCACCGCCACCCCCTCCTCCGGCTGCAACCCCACATGGAGACCCTCCCCCCGCCTACCGGTCGCCCTGCCACCAGCTCGTCCGCCTCGTGCACACCCCACCGCCCCCTTCTGCGCCCCTCCTTGCCCCACGTTGCGCCCCACCCTCCCTCCCTGCCTGCGCAGCCCCCTGCCTGGAAGGTCTCCCCGTCATGTAGGTTACGGTCCGCACACCCCGTGCGCAACCCATACCCCCCCGGATGCCTCCCCTCCGCGGAACCCAATCCCCCCCCCGGACGCCTCCCCTCCGCGTAACCCAATCCCCCATGTTCGGCTTCACAGCTTCCGCTTCCTCCCTCCCCCCGGACGCCTCCCCTCCACAAAACCCAATCCCCCCCTGTGCGGCTTCACAGCTTCCGCTTCTTCCCCCCTCCCCCCGGACGCCTCCCCTCCGCACAACCCAATCACCCCCCCCCCCTCCGCACCACCGCCCCGTACAGCCACAACTTCACCCCTCGCAGCTCCCTGCCTGCACAGCCCCCCCCACCCTCGCATCTCCCAACCCATAGCCGCCCTGCACAGCCACAGCTTCAAACCCTCACAGCTCCCTGCCTGGACAGCCCCCCGCAGCTCCCAACCCAGTGCCGCCCCACACAGCCACAGCTTCACCCCTCGCAGCTCCCTGCCTGCATAGCCCCCCCCCCCCACGGCTCCCAACCCAATCGAGCCCCCCCAAGCCCCTCCATCACGTCGACCCTCCCCTCATACCGCCTTAGACGCCTACAAGATACGATCTGAGAGTCGCTTGCCGAGGAAGAAGAGCTGGTCGGTACGGGTTGGGTTCCTGGATGAGGAAGGGGAGCTAGTTGGAGGTGGAGGGGGACCTGCTAGTTTAATTTATTTTTAACCGTTGGATTGGAGTTAGGTTAGAATAACTCGATGGTTTGGTTTAGATTAATGGTTGTAACTAACAGAAGGTTATGGGTGTGAGACGGAGTAATATTCGGGGTTTCTCATGTAATTCGTGATTATCGAGGGTACTTGGGGTAATTACGATATTACTCAGGGTTATGGGTGTAAATATCCCTTTGGTAAATTATTGTTATATACATGCATTTAGCTCAGGTTTGAAGGTCAAAATTAAAGAATAAAGGTGATGAAATGAGGATTCATCAGAGACACGCATTGGAGAATAAAGGATTTCATATAAGTAGGGATAATGCTGAATATATAGAGTGCACTTCTGATGGAAGCCATGGTGATAGAGTCGAGGCGAAGATTGGTGATGATAACATTCAGAATAGAGATTATTTTAGATACTCTGGATCTATTTTGCAACATGATGGAGATATTTATGGAGATGTTACTAATAGATTAAATGCAGATTGGATAAAGTGGAGAGGAGCCTCTATGATAAGAAAATTCCTTTCAAAATTAGAGGAAGGTTTTACAAAGCATATGCGAGTCATGCTATGCTCTATGGATATGAATATTAGCATGTGAACCACAGGCATGTGCTGAGAATAACTGTAGAAGAAATGAAAATGCTAAGGTGGATAAGTGGACACACACACGTAAAGATCTGATTCGAAATGATGCAATCAGAAAGAAAGTTGGTGTAGCTCCGATGAAGGATAAGATGCAAGAAAATCACTTCAAGATGGTTTGACCATTTGCAAAGGAGGTTAGATGATGCATGAGTTAGGAGATGCGAGTTTTGGGATGTTGAGATGGCTAAGAGAGGACGAAGAAGGCCCAAGAAGTGTTGGAATGAGACTATAAGAAGGGATCTTAGTTTATTAGATACGGGCCCAAGAATAACCTAAGATAGATCTAAATGGAGGTAATGAATCCATGTAGTCGACCCTACTTATGTGGGAAAAGGCTTTGTTGTTTAAAGGGGTTTATTATTCTCATGGGTTTTCAAGTGAGTAGCTCTAAATAAGGTTAAGCTAATTATCCAAAGCATTCTATTGCCACGATTTTTTAGTAGAATCAGATTAAGCCCAAAACTAAAAAAGAGATAGAAAACTCAAATAAAAGTATTAATAAATAAAGAGATATTTTTGGGAGGATATTGACTTTATAGCCATTTTAATTTAGATATATTTACACCCATAATCCCGAGTAATTTTATAATTACCCCAAGAACCCTCGATAGTCACAAATTACATACAGAACCCAGAATAAGCGCACCATCCTACACCCATAACCCTCCGTTACTTTAGTCCATTAACTCAACCAGACCTTTACCTCGATCTAACGGCTAAATTAAATGAAAAGAAAAAAATAAAAATAAAACCCCTTTCCTAATCTCTCCCCCAACCCCCAGCCTGCCGAACCACCTCCCCCCTCCCTCCCCACCCCTCCCCTCCCTCTTCCCTCCGATGCATTTAGCCCTCGACATTGCTGATGAGCATGGAATTCGCCTCTTTAATAGTCGTAAATTCAAGGTAAAGATTAGGGTACGAAATCAGAGTCGAATTGAGCACAAAAATATGAGCAATCATCAATTCAGGGCAAAGACATGTAGAGCAAGAACATCATCTAACATAAACATTCATTTCATTTAAAAAGGTGTCAGATGAGAAAATTAAACATGCCATGAAGTAGATGATGAAATAAGGAACAAACGGCACTAAATCATGCAATTTGGACCTAAGATGCTCAAGTTATGAAGAAAACAATGCAGGGGCATAAATGTAAATAAAATACGGGAAATAAAATGAAAAATAGTTGCAAATAGATCCCTAGAGGGACCTAATTGCAATTTGCAAAAAACCAGCGGGAGTCCTTTGTAATTTTCGCATTGCGAGTAAGGAGCAAATTGTAATTTCTAGAAGTGGTGAGGTCCTCCCTATAA
Organism: Ottelia alismoides; assembly: GCA_037367405.1. Taxonomy (NCBI): domain Eukaryota; kingdom Viridiplantae; phylum Streptophyta; class Magnoliopsida; order Alismatales; family Hydrocharitaceae; genus Ottelia; species Ottelia alismoides. The sequence continues at coordinate 86,758 of JAZKJV010007109.1, forward strand.
AATACCCAGGCCCGCACGTAAGGCACACGCTTGGGGACCAAAATGCAATTCCCTAAAACCTCTAGGTCTTTCTTGCAATTTACCTAAGGCCCTCACGTGTTCGACGCGTGAGGAGCTAGGCTCGGGAGGCATCGTCAGTTCTGGTCAACGTAGCAGGCATCTGTGGCTCGGTATGAGGCTCGGGGAATTCAAGCCTATAGACTAGGCATGAGGCTCAGATGAGCTGCGTGTCTTTGTTTGAACCGTCTGATCCAGATGATCGGATGGTACATGTACTCTCGTGTCCCACTACAGGCCACCGGAGAAGGCGGGGCTCCCGCGATCTGCTCGTAGCTCCTCCGTGCGCCAATCACTCGCCTGAAGGTTGTAGAAGATATATGGCATCTTGGCGAGAAGGTTGGAGGTGCAGCGAGGTTCCGGGGATGATTGAAGCTGGAGTTCGATGAAGCCTCGTCGGAGGAGAATCGCTCGATGGAGCTCCGATTCAAATTCTAGAAAATCAAGTTCCTGCAAGGTCAGTGCAGCTGAAGCATGCATTTATGATCGTGGGTGAGTGCTTGGTGAGTAAGATGGAGGTTATGGAGGCAACAGGAGTAGTGGCCTCTAGATTCTTCTCTGGCGAGACGAGAAGAAGGGGGGTCGGAGCGAAGTGGTTCTAGAGAAGGGAAGGTGGGTTGGCGTGGATGTATGCTTGATGGTGGAGCTATTTAGATGGTTGGAGGATGGTGAATGATGTTGTGTAGGTTGGAATGATTTGGTGATAAAACAAAGAAAAACAAGTAATAGGTACATGGCCGGAGCCAGATGATTGATGGAGGCTATGGCTTGGGCAGAGCGCTTGAGAGGCATTCCGGTCGTCTCCCGGTAAGGTCATCCAGACCTCAGAGCTTGGCGGTGCGTGGTGGCGCTCGCAGCAAGGTCAGGTGACCATGGATCTCACCGGGGGCATACGACCATCGTCGCCTCGACAAGACCGCCCCTCGCTATCACCAAAGGGCAGAGGAGGCTAGGGCGGAGCCCCATGAAGTGGTGGATGGAGGTGACAACGGTGGGGCGGAGGTTTTTATAGGTGTCGGGGCTCGGAGGTTACGTGATGGAGTGGGAGGGTTAACGACGGTTTAATGGTGAGGGATTAATGGAGGTGGTGCATCTATGGAGGAGCGAATATGGTAGGGTTAACGACTACAAGAAGACGATGTTACAATACAGAGGGAGTGTCTCTGGTGCCTTCCAAAATTGGAAGGGGTCAGTGCATCAGTGAGGGTAACGGCTGGGCTGGAGGCTGGGGATGAATCCCTAGCCGTTGGATCTTGTGATCCAATGGCTAGGATGGGAACGTGGGCAGAGGGTGGAGATTAAAACAAGGATCTGATCCAGTAGCGGAGAGCAAGGCACTGACGGATGGCTAGGATTAGATCCGGAGTCGCATCCTACGGTGGGGGGAGTGGGGATGATGTGGCGAGATGAGAGGCGTGGGATGAGAAGAGATCGGATGGTTGTGATTAGAGCAGAGGCGGGCGGCGGTGATCTGACCAGGATCAGATCCAACGGATGGCGATGAAGGCGGAGATCGACGGTTGTGATGGAGGTGGCTAGAACAAGATATGACGGCTAGAAAAGGAGGCGGGAGGCAAGATGAGAAGGCAGTCACGTGGGCGGCCCATAGGGCGCCACGTGGCTGCACCAGAAAATTCGAAAAAGCGAAAATAAAGAAAAATATAAAAGAATTAATTAGAGGCAAAATTATGAAAAAAGTTAAAACATGAAAGTTGTAGAACCCGATGAGATCTACAAGTTTCATGTTGGATAAAAAGCCAAAAGAGGTCATTTGTACAAAAGGTTTTTCAGGGGTATTTTCAAGGGGATAAATATACATGCTTTTTGGTTTTGATTTGTTTTTGTATTATTTTAGTTCTTTTAATGGTTAATACATTATAGACAATTATCAACCTAATTTCTGTGGGCTTTTAGTAATAAAATAGTTACAATAATAGTAATTAAATACAATAATTATAGGTCAATTATACACAATATAATACAAGTTAATAAAGAGGATTTATTAGTGATTTTCATTGGTTTATTTAAGCAAGGAGTTTAATAAATGACTATTAGCATGATGAATACGAGATTCGTCATACCCCTATACTTAAACCATGCTTGTCCTTGAGCATCGAAATAAAGAAGGAGTCGAATTAATTCCTGACAGTGTAAGTGAAGAATTCAAGGCTCAATCTTTTGAAGACCCTCAATTTAAGTAGTCCTAAAATTCCGGGCTTAACCATGCTCTAGTCAGAAGAAATCCAACATCTCTAATTTTCAGACTCTCTTTTTGTACATAAAATATAAGGATATGACTTTTAGTGTGCTACATTCCTGAGAGTTGAATCTAGGCATCACCAGAAGTTCCATTCCAGGAGACTCTCTTCTAGACCTAATCCTCAACACTAGGGAATAAGTCTATTCTTGCTTCAGCCATCCGTCTCATTAGTTTGTCAGTCTTGAAATGTAGATGGACGGCCAGATGATGGATGGCATAGGATTGTGTCTATTTTTCTCTCCCTCACATTGGAATAAGGGGCCTCTCGAGTGCCTTATTACTCAACACATTTATATTTTTATTTTTTTTTGATCAATGTGTCCGTCAAGAGAATTCGACGTTGTCTACACTTGTTTTTTCTGGGATTACACCGAGGTGTGTCTTTTTTGAGTATCTAAGATACCTTCGACACCCAGACTTGTATTGCTAACGATGCAGAGCCCTTTTATGGTGTCATCCCGACTCCTTGGTCCATATTAGCGCTTGGTCCAAGAGGACACTTTTAAAAATGGTTGGGAGCGCTCGCCAATTGTGGAAGCTCTTTTATAACTTGACTTTGGAGGATAGAGATTTTCTTTGACATTCTTTAATTTTCTTTTCATTTGTTGGCTAGCTCCACTGCTTTTACCAAAAGTTGGCGCACGCTGATCAACAATTGAAATTAAGTTTCGTCACACCCTAGCACATAGGTAAATATAAAAGAGATAGCATATGAACTTGTTCACATAGTGGCTAGGGATTTACTGACACTCTGGTTTCTTGAAGCCTTCATTAACTTAATCCCATCCTCAAATATTATTAGATCGGGTCCAGACTTAAATCTCTAGTCCTAGTTCCTCAAGTGATAACTCAACTCATTTCATCAATCATGCAGTTGTGAAAGTAATGTGTTAATCATATTCTTTAGAGGGTAGAGATGAAGAGTACAATATAGCGCTCAATTCTTTCAAACTAGGGAAGAGTGGATTATTAAGTTTAAAAACCCTAATGACTAAGGCATGTTAACTCGGACTGTCAAGATCACAGAAATCAAGTGTCCTCAACCTTGAGTGAATGTGAATGTGTTAGGAATACACTAACTCCTTATGTTAGTGATTTTTTTGTGATTTTTGGTTTTTTTATTTAAAACATCATCAACTTTTTTAATCCTTTTGAGAGACAATGACTGGCCTAGACTCATAAGAATAGAAGTATCTACTTTAGCTAGTATGGATGTAAGTACGGGTCGTTAGACAGATCCGTATTACTTGAAGACAGAGCCATATACAATGTCCTCTAAACCACCCACTCTGCTGAGAGAGACCGAATTTTCCTCACTGAAAGTTGCTACTAAGCCTAGTATTCAAAGTCTCATTCAAAGAAAGGTTCTTAATTTTTCAAATTTTTGTGGAGTTTTTTTAAAGGGTTATTTACAACAAGTTAATCCCTCAATTTTTAAGAAAATATTTTACAGGATTTTTACAAAACTCAGTTCACAGGTTTACTTAAACCAAGCCGAAAAAGATTTTCCAAAAAGGTTTAAAAATACGAGCTATGGCTAATGTAAATATACAGTAATATACAGTATACCTCCCTATACTTAACATTTGCTATGCCCTCGTAGCATAAGTGATATGAAGCCATGGCTTAGTTAAATATAGGGTGATATAGCGGAACTAAGGAGGAGGGTCCCCCTATACTTAGGTCAAAAATTGACCTAAGTACAAGGAGACTCAGAGAGGGAGGGTGAATGAGTCGGGTCCCCTTATACATAGGCTAAAAATAGCCTAAGTAGAGGGTTTGAGTTAGGGGGGTTTGTGCAATGTGTACAATTTAAGGTGTGAAGGGGGGAAGAGTGATTGTGTGAAATATACAGAGAGGAGGGAGATGGGTGTGGAGTGAGTGTATATGTGCAAGTGTGTGTATGTGGGGCGGGGGGGTTGATCATCTAGTGATCTACTCTCTTTTTTCAGCATACGAGCCCTCTAATGAGGACTATTAAAAATGCACATGCAACACTTTTTTTACAATATGAAAATGCAAGCAGAGCTGGTAAAAATCCCTAAAATTCTTCACAAATTCTTTTACGGCCTCTTCAGCGGGAGCTCCCAACTCCACGCCTCCATGGAGATCGAGCGTCCTCGATCTTCATGGGCCCTGCCATAAAAAAGAAATATTAGAAAAATGGAAAGGAAATTATCCAACAAAAATAATGCAAAAATAATGCATGAAAAGAAGACCTGTGAATTTTGAAAATATTCAACACAAAAATAAATCAAAATTCAATAAATAAATATAGTTGAGCTGGGTACTGACAATGGTGTCATTTGATGAACACAGAATTCGCCTCTTTAATACTCGTAAATTGTAGTATAGGAGATGATCTTCAATTCAGCAAAAACCACAATCATTTGAATGTTGTGTAGAATTTATACTTGGCATGTCTACCAAGGTCGAACACAGGGACACAAGCTACTCTATCTATTTATCGAAGCTTGGTCAATTAAGAACATGTGTGAATAACTTCTTAATTCTACGGTCTTCGTGAAAATACACAAAAAAAGGCAAGCAGAGTAATGCATGTATTTTTAGTTGCTTTTTTCAATGAAAATTTAGAGTGATGCATGAAAATAATGCAAAGTTAAATGCATGCAAATAGTTAATTACAAATATGCCCTAAAAAGATCACTTAAATTGAGCAACAGGTTAGGGTATGAAATCAGAGTCGAATTGAGCACAAAAATATGAGCAGTCATCAATTCATGGCAAAGACATGTAGAGCAAGAACATCATCTAACATAGAAATTCATTTCATTTAAAAAGGTGTCAGATGAGAGCATTAAACATGCCATGAAGTAGATGATGAAACAAGGAACAAACCGACACTAAAATCATGCAATTTAGACCTACGATGCTCAAGTTATGAAGAAAATATTGCAAGGGTATAAATGTGAATAAAATGTGGGAAATAAAATGATAAATAATTACAAATAAGTCCATGGAGGTACCTAATTACAATTTCCAAAAATCGGTAAAGGTCCTTTATAATTTTCCCATTACGCGTAAGACCAAATTGTAATTTCTAGAAGTGGTGAGGTCCTTCCTGTAAAATATCTAGCGCATACGTGAGGCACGTGCCTGGGGACCAAGGTGCAATTCCCTAAAACTTCTGGGTCTTTCTTGCAATTTACCCAAGGCCCTCACGTGTTGGGGATGTGAAGAGCTAGGCTCGGGAGGCGTCGCCGGCTCGAGTCAATGTGGCAGGCATCCATGGCTCAATATGAGGCTTGGGAAATCCAAGCCTGGAGACTAGGCGTGAGGCTCGGATGAGCCGCGTGTATTCATCTGAACCGTCTAATCCAGATGATCGGACGGTACATGTACTCTCGTGTTCCACCGCGGGCCACTAGAGAAGGCGGGGCTCCGGCGACCTGCTCGAGCTCCTCCACACATCAATCACTCGCTTGTAGGTTGGAGAAGATATTTGACATCTTGGCGAGAAGTATGGAGGTGCGGCGAGACTCCAGGGATGATCAGAGCTGGAGGTCGAAAAAGCCTCGTCGGCGGAGAATCGCTTGACAGAGCTCCAATGCAAATCCCGGCCAATCAAGTTCCTGCAAGGTCAGTGTAGCCGAAGCGTGCATTTGTGACTGTGGGTGAGGGATTGGTGAATGAGATGGAGGTCGTGGAGGCGACAGGATAGTGGCTGGTAGCTTCTTCTCTGACGAGACGAATAAGAAGGGGGGTCGGAGCGGAGTGATTCTGGAGAAGGGAAGGGGGGTTGACGTGGATGTATGGTTGATGGTGGAGCTATTTGGATGGTTGGAGGACGGTTAATGATGTTGTGTAGGTTGGAATAATTCGGAGATAAGTCAAAGAAAAACAAGTAAGAGGTACATGTCTGGAGCCAGATGATTGATGGAGGTTGTGGTTTGGGCTGAGTGCCTGAGAGGCATTCCGGTCGTCGCCCGGCGAGGTCAGCCGGGCCTTAGAGCTCGGCGGTGCGTGGTGGCACCTGGAACATGGTCAGGTGATGATGGATCTCACCTGGGACGTGCGACCATAGTCGCCTTGACAAGACTGCCCTCCGCTATCACTAGAGGGTGGAGGAGGCTAGGGTGGAGCCTCGTGAAGTGGTGGATGGAGGTAACGACGATGAGGCGGAGGCTTTTATAGGTATCGGAGCTCGGAGGTTATGTGATGGAGGGGGGGTTTTAACGACGGTTTAATGGTGAGGGAGTAATGGAGGTGGTGCATCTATGGAGGCATGAAGATAGTGGGGGTAACGGCTACAAGGTGGCGGCATTATGAGACGGAGGGAGTGGCTCTGGTGCCTTCCAAAATTGGAAGGGGACGGTGCATCGACGAGGGTAACGGTTGGGCTGGAGGTAGGGGACGAAGCCCTAGTCGTTGGATCTCATGATCCAACGGCTAGGATGGGAACATGTGAGGAGGGTGGAGATTAGATCAGGGATCTGATCCAGTGGCGGAGAGTAAGGCATTGACGGGTGGCTAGGATGAGATCTGGAGTCTCATCCTATGGTGGGGGTGTGGGGATGACGTGGTGAGATGAGAGGCTTGGAAGGAGAAGAGATTGGATGGTTGTGATTGGAGTGAAGGCAGGCGGAGGTGATCTAACCAGGATCTGATCCAACGGCTGGCGATGAAGGCGGAGATCAATGGTTATGATGGAGGTGGCTGGAAGAGGATCTGACGGCTGGAAAAGGAGATGGGTGGCAAGATGAGAAGGCAGTCACGTGGGGCGCCACGTGACTGCACCAAAAAATTCGAAAAAGCAAAAATAAAGAGAAATATAAAAGAAATAGTTATATGCAAAATTAGGAAAAACTCAAAACATGAAAGTTGTAGATCTCGATGAGATTTACAAGTTTCATATTGGACAAAGTGCCAAAAGAGGACATTTGTACAAAAGGTTTTTTGGGGGTATTTTCAAGGGGTTAAAAATAGCTGCTTTTTGGTTTTGAGTATTTTTTGTATTTTTTTAATTCTTTTAAAGGTTAGTAAATTATAGACAATTATCAACCTAATTTTTGTGGGCTTTTAGTAATAAAATAATTACGAATTAAATAATAGTAATTAAATACAATAATTACATGTCAATTATACACAATATAATGCAAGTTAATAAAGAGGATTTATTAGTGATTTTCATTGGTTTAATTAAGCAAGGAGTTTAATAATTGACCTTTAGCATGATGAATATGAGATTCATCACACCTCTATGCTTAAACCATGCTCGTCCTTGAGCATCTAAAGAATGATGGAGTCGGATTAATTCCTGACAGTGTAAGTAAAGAATTCAAGGCTCAATCTTTCTAAGACCCTCAATTTAAGCAGTCCTAAAATTATAGGCTTAACCATGCTCTAGTCAGAAGGAATCCAACTTCTCTAATTTTCTGACTCTCTTTTTGTACATAAAATATAAGGATATGAATTTTAGTGCACTACATTCTAGAGAGTTGAATCGAGGCATCACTAGAAGATCCAGTCCAGGAGACTCTCCTCTAGACCTAATCCTCAACACTAGGGAATAAGTTTATTTTTGCTTCAATCATCCATCTGATTAGTTTGTCAGTCTTGAAATGTAGATGAACGGCCAGATGATGGAGGGCATAGGATTGTGTCTATTTTTCTCTCCTTCACAATGGAACAAGGGGCCTCTCGAGTGCCTTATTACTCAACACATTTAGATTTTTATTTTTGTTGATCAATATGTCCGTCAAGAGAATTCGGAGTCGTCTGCACTTTTTTTGGGGGGATTACAGCGGGGTGTGTCTCTTTAGAGTATGTAAGATACCTTCGATACCTAGACTTGTATCACTAACGATGCAGAGCCCTTTTATGGTGTCAACCTGACTCCTTGGTCCTAATTAGTGCTTGGTCCAAGTGGACACTTTTAAAAATGGTTGGGCGCGCTCGCCATTGGTATAAGCTCTTTTGTAATTTGACTTTGGAGGATATAGCTTTTCTTAGATATTTCTTTCTTTTCTTTTCATTTGTTGGTAGCTCCATTGCTTTTACAAAAGTTAGCGCACACTGATCAACAATTGAAATTAAGTTTCATCACACCCTGACACATATGTAAATATCAAAGAGATATCATATGAACTTGTTCACATACTGGCTAGGGTTTAGCTGACATACAGGTTTCTTAAAGACTTCATTAACTTAATCCCATCCTCTAATATCATTAGATCAGGTCTAGACTTAAATATCTAGTCCTAGTTCCTCTAGTGATAACTCAACTCATCTCATCAATCATGCAGTTGTGAAAGTGATGTGCTGATCATATTCTTTATAGGGTAGAGATGAAGAGTGCAATATAGTGCTCAAATCTTTCAAACTAGGGAAGAGTGGATTATTAAGTTAAAAAACCCTAATGACTAAGGCATGTTAACTCAGACTCTCAAGATCACAGAAATCAAGTGTCCTCAAAATCCTTAAGCCTTGAGTGAATGTGAATGTCTCAGGAATACACCAACACCTTAGGTTGGTGATTTTTGTGTGATTTTTGGTTTTTTTATTTAAAAAATCATCAATTATTTAATCCTTTTGAGAGACAATGACTGGCCCAGACTCATATGAATAGAAATATCTACTTTCAGCCAGTATGGATGTAAGTGCGGGTCATTAGACGGGCCCGTCTTACTTGAGGATGGAGCCATATAAAGTGTCTGCAAAACCACCCACTCTGCTAAGGGAGACCAAAGTTTTCTTACTAAAAGTAGCTACTAAGCCTAGTAGTCAAAGTCTCATTCAAAGAAAGGTGTTTAATTTTTCAAATTTTTATGGATTTTTTTGAAAAGGGGTTATTTACAACAATTTAAACCCTTAATTTTTAAGAAAACCTTTTTACAAGATTTTTACAAAACTCAGTTCACAGGTTTACTTATACCAAGCTGAAAAAGATTTTTCAAAAAGGTTTAAAAATACGAGCTATCGCTAAAGTAAATATAGAGTAATATACGGTATACCCCCCTATACTTAACATTTGTTATGTCCTCATAGCACAAGTGATATGAAGCCATGGCTTGGTTAAATATAGGGTGATATAGCGGAACTGAGAAGGATGGTACCCCTATACTTAGGTCAAAAATTGACCCAAGTACAGGGAGACTCGGAGAGGGAGGGTGAATGAGTCAGGTAACCTTATACATAGGCTAAAAATAGCCTAAGTAGAGGGTCTGAGTTAGGGGGTTTTGTGCAATGTATACAATTTAAGATGTGAGAGGGGGGATGTGATTGTGTGAAATATACAGAGAGGAGGGAGATGGGCATGGAGTGAGTGTATATGTGCAAATATGTGTATGGGGGGGTTGATCATCTAGTCATCTACTCTTTTTTTACAACATGCGAGCCCTCTAATGAGGAATGTTAAAAATGCACATGCAACACCTTTTTTTACAATATGCAAATGCAAGCAGAGATGATAAAAATCTCTAAAATTCTTCACCAAGTTTTTTGCGGCATCTTCAGCAGGAGCTCCCAACTCCACGCCTCCATGGAGATCAAATATCCTCGATCTTTATGGGTCCTGCCACAAAAGAGAAATGTTAGAAAAATAGAAAGGAAATTAATCAACAGAAATGATGTAAAAATAATGCGTGAAAAGAAGACCTGTGAATTTTGAAAATATTCAACACCGAAATAAATCAAAATTCAATAAATAAATACAGTTGAGTCAGGTCCCTGGCAACGGCGCCATTTGATGAACACGGAATTCGCCTCTTTAATACTCGTAAATTGTAGTATAGGATACGATCTTCGATTCAACAAAAACCACAATCGTTTGAATGTTGTGGAAAATTTATACTTTGCATGTACACCAAGGTCGAACATAGGGACACAAGCCACTATATCTATTTATCGAAGTTTGGTCAATTAAGAACATGTGTGTATAACTTCTTAATTCTAAGGTCTTCATGAAAATGCACAATAAAAGGCAAGCGGAGTGATGCATGTATTTTTAGTTGCTTTTTCGATGCAAATTTAGAGTAATGCATGAAAATAATGCAAATTTAAATGCATGCATATAGTTAATTATAAATATGCCCTAAAAAGATCACTTAAATTGAGCAACAGATTATGGTACGAAATCAGAGTCGAATTGAGCACAAAAATATAAACAGTCATCAATTCAGGGCAAATACATGTAGAGTAGGAACATCATCTAACATAAAAATTCATTGCATTAAAAAAGGTGTCAGATGAGAAAATTAAACATGTCATGAAGTAGATGATGAAATAAGGAACAAAACAACACTAAAATCATGCAATTTGGACCTACGATGCTCAAGTTATAAAGGAAAGAATGCAGGGCATAAATGTAAATAAAATGAGGGAAATAAAATGATAAATAATTACAAATAGGTCCCTGGAGGGACCTAATTGCAATTTACAAAAATTGGCAGGGGTCATTTGTAATTTTCCCATTGCGTGCAGGGACCAAATTATAATTTCCAGAAGTGGTGAGGTCCTCCTTGTAAAGTACCCAGGCGCGTCCGTGAGGCACGCACCTGGGGACCAAAGTGCAATTCCCTAAAACCTCCAAGTCTTTCTTGCAATTTAACCAAGGCCCTCACGTGTTGGGCACGTGAGGATCTAGGCTCGAAAGGCGTCGCCGGCTCGGGACAATGTGGCAGGCATCCGTGGCTTGGTATGAGGCTCGAGGAATCCAAGCCTGGAGACTAGGTGTGAGGCTCGGATGAGCCGCATGTCTTCATCCGAACCGTCCGATATAGATGATTGGACGGTACTTGTACTCTCGTGCTCCACCGCGGGCCACCGGAGAAGGCGGTGCTCCGACTACCTGCTGGTAACTCCTCTGCGCTCCAATCGCTTGCCTGAAGGTTGGAGAAGATATTTGATGTCTTGGCGAGAAGGCTGGAGGTGTAGCGAGGCTCCAGGGATGATCAAAGCTGGAGGTCGACAAAGCCTCATCGAAGGAGAATTGCTCGACGGAGCTCCGATGCAAATCCCGACCAATCAAGTTCCTGCAAGGTCAGTGTAGCCGAAGCGTGCGTTTGTGACTGTGGGTGAGTGCTTGGTGAGTGATATGGAGACCGTGGAGGCGACGAGAGTAGTGATCGGTAGCTTCTTCTCCGGCAAGACGAAGAAGAAAGGGGGGTGTGAAGCGGAGTGGTTCTAGAGAAGGGAATGAGGGGTCGACGTGGATGTATGGTTGATGGTGGAGCTATTTGGATGGTTGGAGGATGGTGAATGATGTTGTGTACGTTGGAATAATTCAGAGATAAGTCAAAGAAAAACAATTAAGAGGTACTTGGCCAGAGCCAGATGATTGATGGAGGCTGTGGCTTGGGCTGAGCACCTAAGAGGCATTCCGGTCGTCGCTCGGCAAGGTCAGTTGGGCCTCGGAACTCGGCGGTGCATGGTGGCGCCCGCAGCATGGTTAGGTGACCATGGATCTCACCTGGGGTGTGCGACCATCGTCGCCTCGACAAGACCGCCCTCCACTGTCATCGGAGGGCGGAGGAGGCTAGGGCGGAGCCTTGTGAAGTGGTGGATGGAGGTGACGACGGAAAGAGGAGGTTTTTATAGGTGTCGGAGCTTGGAGGTTACGTGATGGAGGGGGGTTTTAACGACGGTTTAATGGTGAGGGAGTAATGGGGGTGGTGCATCTATGGAGGCGTGAAGATAGTGGGGGTAACGGCTACAAGGTGGCAGCATTACGAGACAGAGGGAGTGGCTCTGGTGCCTTCCAAAATTGGAAGGGGACAGTGCATCGGTGAGGGTAACGGTTGGGCTGGAGGTAGGGGACGAAGCCCTAGCCGTTGGATCTCACGATCTAATGACTAGGATGGGAACGCAGGCGGAGGGTGGAGATTAGATCAGGGATCTGATCCAGTGGCAGATAATAAGGCATTGACAGATGGCTAGGTTGAGATCCGGAGTCTCATCCTACGGTGGTGGGTGTGGGGATGATGTGGCGAGATGAGAGGCATGGGATGAGAAGAGATCAGATGGTCGTGATTTGAGCAAAGGCAGGCGGATGTGATCTGACCAGGATCAGATCCAACGGCTGGCGATGAAGGCGGAGATCGACGATTGTGATGGAGGCGGTTGAAAGAGGATCTGACGGCTGGAAAAGGAAGCGGGTGGCAAGATGAGAAGGCAGTCACGTGGGGCGCCACGTGGCTGCACTAGAAAATGAGAAAAAGCGAAAATAAAGAAAAATATAAAAGAATTAGTTAGAGGCAAAATTAGGAAAAAGTAAAAACATGAAAGTTGTAGATCTCGATGAGATCTACAAGTTTCATGTTGGACAAAAAGCAAAAAGAGTTCATTTGTACAAAAGTTTTGGGGGGGATATTCCAAGGGGTAAAAAATACATGCTTTTTGGTTTTGAGTTGTTTTCTTATTTTTTTAGTTTTTTTAAGGGTTAGTAAATTATATACAATTATCAACCTAATTTTTGTGGGCTTTTAGTAATAAAATAATTACAAATTAAATAATAGTAATTAAATATAATAATTACAGGTCAATTATACACAATATAATACAAGTTAATAAAGAGGAATTATTGGTGATTTTCATTTGTTTATTTAAGCAAGGAGTTTAATAATTGACTTTTAGTATGATGAATACGAGATTCATCATACCCCTATACTTAAATCATGCTCGTCCTCGAGCTTCTAAAGAATGAAGGAGTCAGATTAATTCTTGATAGTGTAAGTGAAGAATTCAAGGCTCAATCTTTCGATGACCCTCAATTTAAGTAGTCCTAAAATTCTGAGCTTAACCATGATCTAGTCCGAAGAAATCCAACTTCTCTAATTTTCAGACACTCTTTTTGAACATAAGATATAAGGATATGACTTTTAGTATAATGCATTCATGAGAGTTGAATCAAGGCATCACTAGAAGTTCCAGTCCAGGAGACTCTCCTCTAGACCTAATCCTCAACACTAGGGAATAAGTCTATTCTTGATTCAGTCATCCGTCTCATTAGTTTGTCAGTCTTGAAATGTAGATGGTCGGCCAGACGATGGAGGGTATAGGATTGTGTCTATTTTTCTCTCCCTCACATTGGAACAAGGGGCCTCTTGAGTGCCTTATTGCTCAACACATTTAGATTTTTATTTTTGTTGATCAATGTGTCCGTCAAGATAATTCAGAGTCATCTGCACTTATTTTTCTGGGATTATACCGGGGTGTGCCTCTTTTGAGTATGTAAGATACCTTCGACACCCAGACTTGTATCGCTAACGATGCAGAGCTCTTTTATGGTGTCAACCCGACTCCTTGGTCCTAATTAGCGCTTGGTCCAAGTGGACACTTTTAAAAATGGTTGGGAACACTCTCCATTGGTGGAAGCTCTTTTGTAATTTGACTTTGGAGGATAGAGCTTTTCTTTGACATTTCTTTCTTTTCTTTTCATTTGTTGGTAGCTCCACTGCTTTTATCAAAAGTTGGTGCACACTGATCAGCAATTGAAATTAAGTTTCATCGCACCTTGGCATATAGGTAAATATCAAAGATATAGCATATGAACTTGTTCGCATACCGGCTAGGGTTTTGCTGACACTCAGGTTTCTTGAAGCATTCATTAACTTAATCACATCCTCGAATATCATTAGATCGGGTCCAGACTTAAATCTCTAGTCATAGTTCCTCAAGTGATAACTCAACTCATCTCATCAATCATGCATTTGTGAAAGTGATCTGCTGATCATATTCTTTAGAGGGTAGAGATGAATAGTGCGATATAGCACTCAAATCTTTCAAATTAGGGAAGTTTGGATTATTAAGTTTAAAAACCCTAATGACTAAGGCATGTTAACTCAAACTCTCAAGATCACATAAATCAAGTGTCCTCAAAATCCTTAAGCCTTGAGTGAATGTAAATGTGTCAGGAGTACACCAACTCCTTAGTAGTGATTTTTGTGTTATTTTTGGTTTTTTTATTTAAAAAATCATCAATTTTTTTAATCCTTTTGAGAGACAATGACTGGCCCAGACTCCTATGTAGGGGTGTAAATGGACCGAACCTGAGCGAACCTATATTTTTTAGGTTCGATTCGTTTATTTAATCGAGCCTAAACTTGTGTTCAGGTTCGGCTTGTTTATTTTCGAATCGAATCCGAATCGAACCTATTTTTAAACGAATCAAACCTAAGCGAATATCGAACTTAAGAATTCTCTAATAAGAGGGAGTGAAAAGAAGAGAAATGGAAAAATATATATATATATATGTATATCTACAATTAGAATAAATATTCATTTAGTTTTTTCTATATCTAACTCATCTTCATCTTTTGAAAAAATTAGATTAATAAGGATTTGACTCTTAGAGAAAAGTATAATTATAATATATTTTACATCTATTCGGATGGGGTTAAGGAATAAGAATAATGCGGAGATATTCAATAAGTAATGTTTGTACTTGTTCTGTTGATTTGAAGATAAAGAAGGGAAAAGTACTAGACACATAGATGATAGATGTTGTAAACACAACGCGACTATTTATTTTCGGATAGTTTATACTGAGATAAAACCTACTTATCCAGTAAATATCTAGTTATCTCTAGACAAAATTCACTTACCTGGGATAAAAACTACTCATCTCAAAATAAGTCCACTTATACGGATAAGGATTTGTAAATATGTATATGTGTATGTTTATCGAGCTTTTAACGAATTGAACCTGAGCGAACCTATGATTTTTAGGTTCGGTTCGTTTATTTAATCGAGCCTAAACATGTGTTCAGGTTCGGTTCGTTTATTTCCGAACCGAATCTGAATCGAACTTTTAGCGAGCCGAACCTGAGCGAATATCGAACTTGAGATATTTCTTACACCCCTACTCATATGAATAGAAGTATCTGCTTTCAGCCAGTATGGGTATAAGTACGGGTCCTTAAACAGACCCGTGTTACTTGATGACGGAGCCATATAAAGTGTCCTCTAAACCACCTACTCTGCTAAGGGAGACCGTAGTTCCCTCACTGAAAGTAGCTACTAAGCCTAGTAGTCAAAGTCTCATTCAAAGAAAGGTTTTTAATTTTTCAAATTTTTATGGAGTTTTTTTTTGAAAAATGGTTATTTACAACAAGTTAATCCCTCAATTTTTAAGAAAATATTTTTACAGAATTTTTACAAAACTCGGTTCACAGGTTTACTTAAACTAAGCCGAAAAAGATTTTTCAAAAAGAAATGCAAGATATGGCTAAAGTAAATATATAGTAATATAAGGTATACCCCACTATACTTAACATTTGCTATGTCCTCATAGCACAAGTGATATGAAGCCATGGCTTGGTTAAATATAGGGTGATATAGTGGAACTGAGGAGGAGGGTCCCCCTATACTTAGGTCAAAAATTGACCTAAGTACAGGGAGACTCAGAGAGAGAGGGTGAATGAGTCAGGTCTCCTTATACTTAGGCTAAAAATAGCCTAAGTAGAGGGTCTGAGTTAGGGGTTTTGTGCAATGTGTACAATTTAAGGTGTGAGAGGGGGGAGAGTGATTTTGTGAAATATGCAGAGAGGAGGGACATGGGCATGGAGTGAGTGTATATGTGCAAGTGTGTGTATGGGGGGTGATCATCTAGTGATCTACTCTCATTTTTTACAACATGCGAGCAGTATAATGAGGACTGTTAAAAATGCACATGCAACACTTTCTTTTTACAATATGCAAATGCAAGCAGAGCTGATAAAAATCCCTAAAATTCTTCACCAATTCTTTTGCGGCCTCTTCAGCGGGAGCTCCCAACTCCACGCCTCCATGAAGCGTCCTTGATCTTCATGGGCCCTGTCATAAAAGAGAAATATTAGAAAAATAGAAAGGAAATTAATCAACAGAAATGATGCAAAAATAATGCATGAAAAGAAGACTTGTGAATTTTGAAAATATTCAACACAGAAATAAATTGAAATTCAATAAATAAATACAGTTGAGCTGGGTCCCCGGCAACCGTGCCATTTGATGAACATAGAATTTGCCTCTTTAATACTCATAAATTGTAGTATATGAGATGATCTTCGATTCATCAAAAACCACAATCGTTTGAATATTGTAGAAAATTTATACTTGGCATGTCTACCGAGGTCAAACACAGGGACACAAGCTACTCTATCTATTTATTGAAGTTTGGTCAATTAAGAACATGTGTGAATAACTTCTTAATTCTAAGGTTTTCATGAAAATGCACAATAAAAGGGCAAGCGGAGTGATGCATGTATTTTTAGTTTCTTTTTCGATGCAAATTTAGAGTGATGCACGAAAATAGTTAATTACAAATATACCCTAAAAAGATCACTTAAATTGAGCAACAGATTAGGGTACGAAATCAGAGTCAAATTGAGCACAAAAATATGAGCAGTCATCAATTCAGGGCAAATACATGTAGAGCAGGAACATCATCTAACATAAAAATTCACTTAATTAAAAATGTATTAGATGAGAAAATTAAACATGCCATGAATTAGATGATGAAACAAGGAACAAAAGGACACTAAAATCATGCAATTTGGACCTACGATGCTCAATTTATGAAGAAAACAATGTAGGGGCATAAATGTAAAAAAATACGAGAAATAAAATGATAAATAATTACAAATAGGTCCCTAGAGAGACCTAATTGCAATTTGCAAAAACCTACATGGGTCCTTTGTAATTTTCCCATTACGTACATGGACCAAATTATAATTTCCAAAAGTGGTGAGGTCCTCCCTATAAAGTACCCAGGCGCATATGCGAGGCACGTAGCTGGGGACCAAAGTGCAATTCCCTAAAACCTCCAGGTCTTTCTTGCAATTTACCCAATGCCCTCACGTGTTGGGCACGTGAGGAGCTAGGCTCAGGAGGCATCGCTGGCTCGGGTCAACGTGGCAGGCATCCGTGGCTCGGTATGAGGCTCGAGGAATCCAAGCCTGGAGACTAGGCGTGATGCTCAGATGAGCCGTGTGTCTTCATCTGAACAGTCCAATCCAGATGATCGGACGATACATGTACTCTCGTGCTCTACTGTGGGCCACCAAAGAAGGCGGGGCTCTGACGACCTGCTGGTAGCTCCTCCGCGCGCCAATCACTCACTTGAAGGTTGGAGAAGATATCTGATTTCTTGGTGAGAAGGCTAGAGGTGCGGTGAGACTCTGGGGATGATCAGAGCAGGAGGTCGACGAAGCCTCGCCGGAGGAGAATCGTTCGATGGAGCTCTGATGCAAATCCTGACCAATCAAGTTCCTGCAAGGTCAGTGTAGCCGAAGCATGCATTTATGACCGTGGGTGAGTGCTCGATGGGTGAGATGGAGGCCATAGAGGCGACGGGAGTAGTGATCGGTAGCTTCTTCTCCTGCGAGACGAAGAAGTGGGGGTCGAGCGGAGTGGTTCTGGAGAAGGGAAGGGGCAATCAGCATGGATGTATGGTTGATGGTGGATCTATTTGGATGGTTGGAGGAAGGTGAATGATGTTGTGTAGGTTGGAATAATTCGGAGATAAATCAAAGAAAAACAAGTAAGAGGTACTTGGTCGAAGCCAGGTGATTGATGGAGGTTGTGGCTTGGGCTGAGCACCTGAGAGGCATTCCGACCGTCGTCCGACGAGGTCAGCCGGGCCTTGGAGCTTGACGGTTCGTGGTGGCGCCCACAGCATGGTCACGTGACCATGGATCTCACCTAGGGTGTACAACCATCGTTGCCTCGACAAGACCACCCTCCGATGTTACCAGAGGGTGGAGGAGCCTAGGGCGAAGCCCCGTGAAGTGGTGGATGGAGGTGATGATGGCGGGCCAGAGGTTTTTTTATAGGAGTCGGATCTTGGAGGTTACGTGATGGAGGGGGGGTTTAACGACAGTTTAATGGCGAGGGAGTAATGGAGGTAGTGCATCTATGGAGGCGCGAAGATAGTGGGGGTAACAGCTATAAGGAGGCGGCGTTACGAGATGGAGGGAGTGGCTCTGGTGCCTTCCAAAATTGGAAGGGTGTGGTGCATCAGCAAGTGTAACAGCTGGGTTGGAGGTAGGGGACGACGCCCTAGTCGTTGGATATCGTAATCCAACGGCTAGGATGGGAATGCGGAAGGAGGGTGGAGATAGATCAAGGATCTGATCCAGTGGCAGAGAGTAAGGCACTGATGGATGGCTATGATGAGATCCGGAGTCTCATCCTACTGTGGGGGGTGTGGAGATGACGTCGTGAGATGAGAGGTGTGGGATGAGAATAGATCGGATGGTTGTGATTGGAGCGGAGGCGGGCGGCGGTGATCTGACCAGGATCAGATCCAACAGCTGGCGATGAAGGCGGAGATCGATGGTTGTGATGGAGGCGGCTAGAAGAGGATATGACGGCTAGAAAAGGAGGCGGGTGGCAAGATGAGAAGGCAGACACGTGGATGACCCATAGGGCGCCACGAGGTTGTACCAGAAAATTCAAAAAATAAAAATAAATAAAAATATAAAAGAATTAGTTAGAGGCAAAATTAGGGAAAAGTTAAAACATGAAAGTTGTAAATCTCGATGAGATCTACAAGTTTCATGTTGGACAAAAATCCAAAAGAGGTCATTTGTACAAAAGGTTTTTTGGGGGTATTTTCAAGGGGTTAAAAATATCTGCTTTTTGGTTTTGAGTTATTTTTGTATTTTTTAGTTCTTTTAGGGTTAGTAAATTATAGACAATTATCAACCTAATTTTTGTGGGTTTTTAATAATAAAATAATTGTAAATTAAATAATAGTAATTAAATACAATAATTATATGGCAATTATACACAATATAATACAAGTTAATAAAGAGGATTTATTAGTGTTTTTAATTGGTTTATTTAAGCAAGGAGTTTAATAATTTACTTTTAGCATGATGAATACGAGATTCATCAGTTGCTCCCTCCAGCCCACGTGCCCCCTCCAGCCATCTATGCGGCTCTGCTGCCTCCTCCGTCGCCTCCTCCATTGCTCCCTCAACATGGCTCTGCTGCCCCTTCCAACCCTCAACAAGGCTCTGTCGCCCCCTCCGTTGCCCCCTCCGTTGCTCCCTCAACGTAGCTTCGCCACCCCCTTCAGCCCTCGACGGCTATGTTGCCCCCTCCGTCACCCCCTCTGCTTCTCCCTCGACACGGCTCCGCTTCCCCCTCCAACTCTCGATGTCGCCCCCTCCAACCCATGCGCCCCCTCCAGCTCTCGGCGGAGCCCCATAGGGGGATGGTGTGATGGCTGCGGGAGATGGAGGAGAGGAGGTCGGGGAGGCTGGAGGTATCACTGTCGTGGAGGTCGTGCTGGAAGATAATGATGTTTTTGTGGTGGAGGGTGCAACGCCATGACGAGGAGGAAGAGGCAGAGAGGCAGTTGGAGAGGAAGTTATTGGTTGCAGAGCAGATCTCGAAGGGGGAGTAAACCATGGGGGAGGGGGAGGAGGTAGCGGAGGCTGGAGAGGGAGAGGGAGGAGGCAATGAAGGCGGAAGAGGTGGTGGTGAAGGGATGGTTGTGGGAAGGGGCGGAGGAGACGCGAGGGAAAGGGAGGGAAGCCAACACATCGTACTTACTCCTCCCTCCTCTCCAGAATGACATCATTTTGTTTGATCTGTAGAATGGCATCATTTTATAAATATGATGTGTTTTGAAGGGTAAAATTGTCAACATTTAACTTCTTCCATCAAAGTTAACGGGGAACTTGACACGGAGTTATGTCATGTAAAGGTTAAGTGTCATTCGGTGTTTTGGGTATAATTCGTAATTACAAAGGTTTCCTGAGGTAATTACAAAACTACTCATGATTATGGGTGTAAATATCTCTTTAATTTATTAAGTAATCAATTTAACAAAAATTTCAAATATGTCTACATACTTTTAAAAACATGATGGAAAATAGGGTATCGTACCAAATGCGTGAATTTATGGAGTATTAAGGGGGTTTGATCATTTCTTGTGATTTTTCAAGTGAGCATCTCTAATTAAGATTAAGCTAATTATCTAAAGTGTTACATTGTCATGATATTTTAAGCAAGTTCAGATTACGTCATATAACTCGATTAAGCTTGCCCAAAAATTTCAAGACAACATAAGTTTTAGATGGTTAAATACAACAATACCATTAAAATCATACAGGGGTGTTTGGTTGGAGGAATGCCCCTCTATTTTGTGGGGCACCCCTTATTAAGAGGGATGAAGGAGACCTCTTATCACTCCCGCTTTTTAATCAACTCACATAATTTCCCACTCTCGCTTTAGTCAACTCACATCACTTCTCTCACTCAGAATTATATCTTATATCCTCAACAAATAAAAAATATTATACCATTACATCTTCCTTTTTAATAATCTTAGAACAATCCAACTCCAATCTTCTCTCAAAATCCAATAAAGTCAGCGGCATAACAAAACTCCCAACAACCAAACAACACATTTTAAATCACGTGACTATCCATAATATCACACCCCTAAATCTGGCTATAGAGCCTAGAGGGATAGCCCCATTCCCAACGGCTCCTAATATGTTTATAACTTTTGAAAACATAGTTCATAATATGTTTTTTGCTATCTTTAGAGGGAGAGAGAGAGAGAGAGGTTGACAGGAAAATCGACTGGTGGGGAGGGATTGAAAGAAGAAGTCGTTACTATTCTGGGAAGACACATGAGAGAAGGTTTCCCAAGGGAGAGAAAACAAACCACAGTGAAAGAAATGGAAAAGTGAGAAAAGGTTGGAGATCGTTTTTTTGTTCCTCTTCTCCATCGAGCTGCGATGAGTAAAGCTTCCACGGAGAAGAAGAAATATCCGATATCCGCCGATGACTACGAGCTGTACGAAGAGGTGGGACGTGGAGTGAGTGCATGCGTCTATCGTGCCAAATGCATCTCCCTCGACGAGGTCGTTGCCGTCAAGGTCATCGATCTTGAGAAACACAACAATGATCTGGTATTCTTCCTCTTCAAATCTCATGTTCCATTGGTTTCAAATATATATGATCACTGTGTCATCATTTAGTTCTCAAGTTTGTTTAAGCAGACCTATTTTTTCTTTTTTTCTCTTAGTGCCATCACAAAAAAAATGCCACGTTTCTCAGTTGTATTGATTCTGTGGAATAGAATTTGTTTGCAAATATTTGTCTGTGCTTTTGGGGATATGCAATCAAAAAATTATCCACCTCATTTATTTGGTAGAGATCCAATATTTTTTTGTAAATTTATATATTTCTACATGTGAAGTTCCTGCTAACAAAATTACAACGGTTGAGAATTAATGAAAAAAAATTATTAAACGATGTCAAGAACAGAGAAAAAAATATTACCAGCCTTCACTGGAGAGAATAAAGCAAAATATGATAGTAAAAAAAAGTAATTTTATATTTGAAAGTAGATCGGTTATGTTAATAGCGTAAGGTAAATAACATTGATAGTAGGAGCACAATTATGTATCGATTACATAGCAAAATTCTTCTTAATACTTAAATTAGACATTTATCTTATTTGCAAAACTTTGATAAAATTTGCACACTCTAATTTTCATTTTACAAAGCATTGCTTATTATTTAAATAGTAAATAGTAATCAAGTTGAGAATGGAAAATGGCGAGGAAACTACTCATTATATTTAAAAGTGTCTCCATGAATTTTAGATTTAGCAACCATATAACTTGGTTAACTGAGCAAAACTATGACAATAACTGAAACAAATCAAACATCTTGCAATATTGTAGCTCAAGATTTTATGAGATCTAAAGAGCCTTGGATTGGTGTTTCATTTTTTTCTAGATTTCCACAAATTTATCCTTGATTCTCCTCGTGAGGAACATGGATGCACGTAAACAGGAATGTGATTTCGAGTTATTCAGAGATTTCATATGTTCCTCAACAACTTACGAAAAACTGTCATGCAATTTATGTTATTACAAGGATATGGCTACATGTAACTAGGATTGTGTTATTTCTGTAGTTGCGATTTTTTCAGCTCTTGACAAGATGAAATAGATGTTTTCACTTTGACATTGTATATACACAGAGTAATATATCTCGTGAAGCGCAGACAATGATTCTGGTTGATCATCCTAACGTCCTCAGAGCTCATTGTTCCTTTGTCAATGATCGGAGCTTGTGGGTCGTCATGCCCTACATGGCAGGAGGATCTTGCCTTCACATATTAAAAGCTGCTTACCCAGATGGCTTCAAGGAGACCGTCATCGCTACCTTGTTGCGTGAAGTGCTTAAAGGCTTGGAATACCTCCACACCCATGGTCATATCCACCGAGATGTCAAGGTTAGAAGAATGTCATTCATAGATGCTATTCATCTTCTAAATGAAGTTGTAAAAGGTGCTCAATGAGTGTATTTGTTCTGATATAAACTACTGCCAGTTTTGGTATTTAACTGGAGAGATGTAAGTTCCATATGATATTTTAAGTTATCTGCTGGTGTTGGAATTTTTTGGCAATCAATGCTCATATGTTAATTGGAATAGTCTCATCTCAATTTTCTCCTAACATGTGCTAGTGATAGATGATTTCCAAAGAATCTAGCCTCGAAGCTTTTCCTGAATCTGTTGGGCGAACATCGTTATATATAATTTTCCTTTCTTTAGCACATTAAAATTGATACTAATATTGCTGTTTTCTTTTTTGATATCCAACATGCTGTACCTATACTTGCCCCAATAAATACATATTAAGCATTTAAGCATACATAAAAAGATGCCAATTTGTGCAAATTTTCTTTAGATTGGTATTGTAGAGAGATTCTGTTGCCTTTACAATATTTGCAAATGGAACTAAGATTTTAGGTTGACGGACATGCATTTGTTAGTAAAAGTTAAAAATAATCTTGAACCTTTTGATATTTATCATTGCAGCCTTTACAAAGAAACTCATGGTTTATATTTTATGTTTAGCAAGATTTACCTAAACTACTAGACCTCATAGCTTTAGTTCTACTTGATAATAGATCTTTCTTATGGCAATATGAAGGCTGGAAACATCTTAGTTGATATACGTGGGGCAGTCAAGCTGGGGGATTTTGGCGTGTCTGCTTTCCTCTTTGATTCTGGTGATAGACAACGTACGAGAAATACGTTTGTCGGAACACCCTGTTGGTAATTATATCATCTCCCCAATTCATAACACAGTTGTCCACATTTTGTAAAGTTAATTGTTGTTTCTATCTTCAGGATGGCACCAGAGGTCTTAGAGCAGCTTCATGGTTATGATTTCAAGTAGTTCCTATCCTTGCTTATCATAATTTAGTTTCCAGGATATGTGCATTAAAAATGTGTATTATTCCACCTATTTATCATGTGTGAGCGAACTTGCAGGGCTGATATATGGTCCTTCGGAATAACAGCATTGGAGCTTGCACATGGCAATGCTCCTTTCTCAGAATATCCTCCCTTGAAGGTGGTCCTCTTGATTATCTTATTTCTTTGTGATCTTTTTTAATTTCCTCTTCAGTTAATATCATTATGATATCTTTACATGCTTATACAAGGCAGGTTTTGATGATGACTCTAAGTAATGCACCACCAACTCTCAAGGACAAAAAATTCTCAAAGGTACAGCCTGTCTGAATTTTTGGAAAAATAAGTAAATTTTGAATAGTCCTTCCTAATGCGATTATTTCACCCATCAAGTCTTTTAGGCACATGATTGCGACATGCTTGGTAAAAGAGCCTTCTAAAAGGCCTTCAGCTCACAAGCTGTTGAAACACTCCTTTTTTAAACAAGCTAGATCCAGTGACTACATCAATCGTACCATTTTAGATGGCTTGCCCTCTCTTGGTGATAGAATCAGAGCTTTGAAGGTGTTTATTTCTTCAAAAGTATTCTAGAGATAGGATTAGGCAACCACTTAATAGTGATTTCCTTGTTTCATAGGCAAAAGAAGAAGAGATGCTTGCACAGAAGCAAATGCCTGATGAAAGGCGAGAGGTGTTATCTCAGGTTTGGATAAAAGACTAGGTGGAATATAAAATTTTTAACTAGAAAAGTCCATCTTCAAGGATTTGAGTTATGCTGTATGATTAAAAATTGGATTCTAGAATGTTCTTCCTATGCCTTCTCTACTATGGAAATCTCGCTAACTGTTTCATGTATTATTTTTTAGAGTGAATACAAAAGAGGCATTAGTGGCTGGCATTTCGATATTGAGTATCTGAAAAACCAAGCATCACTGGTATGAACTGAAGATTTTTTTTAAATTTGGGCTTATTACCGGAGTATAAAAATTTTGCTACTCATTATCAAGGAAGGAGATGATGCTGTTGCTGAGAAAGATTCGTCGGGGTGCCCAAATATTTTACTTGAACTAGGGAGCATGTCCTCTGAGTACATAACAAGAGATGATGCCGATAAAGTGAGTTTAACCTTGCACTGTTTTTTCAGTGAGGATAAAATGGAAATTGTTAGGATTTTTTTTAAAATGACTACATTTCCTGTTTTCTCTCATTATTTTGTAATTCAGGAGAATATTGAGATGAATGGCAGTAAGCCAGATACTCCTACATCTTTAAGTCAAACTACAATGAATGAAAGGTAAAAGTATTACGTATTTACTCGTTCTATTTCAAAATCAATTTTCAAGTATTTTCTGATCTTGCTGCAAGTTTGACTTGTAACATTGCTCAATAAAAAAATTCAGCAGCAATTAAATTTCATTGAAACGAACCATTCGAACATAAAATATGTCTCATTAATAAATCATCTATAGCAACCAAACATTATTGGATCTAGAAAAAAGATCAGTTTGGTGTGCTAAAGCGTTTTTATTTTTTTCTGGACGATCTGGTTGAAGTCAAGTTCTGAATAAAAAGAATCAGATTCAGTACATGGTAAAAACTTTCATGAACTTGCATTATACAAGAGCAGTTTGAGTGTGTTTTAATCTGTCTTCTTAATTTTGTGCTTGCGCCTGTTAATAAAGATAATCATGCGTAAAAGGAAAATAACCTTGTTTATGTAGTTTGTGAAAATTGTGTTATTTGTCAATCAAACCTCACCAAAAACACCCCATTTTATCAGATATAGATCTTGCGGCACTGATGTTGAATTTGGAATCAATGGTTCAAGTGATCAAAATGGCTTGAGCTACATCAGCAATGATACAGAGAATACTGTCAGAGGAATTTGCAAATCAGAAATTGAAGAAATGCAAACTGACGCCTCAAGTTCATATGTAAATAACGAAAGGTAAGCTTCCACCATCTCTTGTGCATTTGAAACAAACGATCTCCCTTCCAAGTCAAAGAGGTTAGAGCTTTTCCAATAAGTATTAGAATCATTTTTTTCTTGCTACTAGTCAAAAAGCATATTTTTTGGTGGCATTACCAGCTTCTCTAAACTTTTGTTATTCATCTCTAAATTTTGCATTATGAAATGTGCAGAAAAGATGAGCGTATCTTAAAATGTCTAAAATGCAAAAAAAAATTGAACTCCATTGTGGTTAGTGGTTTCCATTAAGGCTTTAACACTATAAGCCAACATAAAGACTACTCTATTATTTTTAATAAATTGCATTTGTTTATGCGTCGCTAATTAACATTTTGTAACAATTTGAGACATGAAATCTGAGCTAACAACTAACTATTAGTTTGTGTCTGTTAAAGGTATGAATATATGTGTTCATTATGTGTGTATGTATACAAATGTATATATGTATGGACATTCTCTACACAACAACAAAGCCTTTTCCACATTAGGTACGGTTGGCTACATGGATTCTTTGCCTCCATTCATATCTATTTTCAATCATTCTCAGACTTAGATCCAAGTAATTAAAATATGTATGGACGTTATATATCTTTAGAAATCAGTATTTGTGTATTTTTTTCTCTCTATTTTTAGTAATCCCTTTGAGGACTCTATTGTAGTTCCTCTTGTGGAGAAAAGAAGAGAAGAATATTGTGTGTTTATTCTGTGAGGTCTAGGGGTCCTTATATAGGACTAAACCCTAGGGTGCTCAGAGGAGAACTTACATAAATACCTCTGTGGGGTTACATAGGGAAACAGTACAGAAGGAAACCGTGATACATAAGGAAACAATGCATAAGGAAACAGAGACAAATAAAGAAACAACAATATACGGAAATCTCTAACATATACGGTAATCTCTAACACTCCCCCTCAAGTTGGAGCATATTCATCAATCATGCCCAACTTGGAAGTTATCCAGGAAAGCCGCTTCTTAGTCACTGCCTTGGTAAAGATATCAACAGGTTGAAGATCTGTTGGAATGTGCGGCGTGGTTATCTTCCCTCCTCGTACAACATCTCTGATAAAGTGACAATCAATCTCAATATGTTTTGTTCTCTCATGGAACACAGGATTGGTAGCAATGTAGGTAGCTGATTTGTTGTCACAGTACAAGGGAATAGGAGTGGATGTAGCAACATTTAGTTCTAATAGAAAGGTGAGCAGCCACGTGATCTCACATGTAGACTGAGCCATTGCTCTATATTTAGCTTCAGCACTAGATCTTGATACGAATGCTTGTTTCTTGCTCCTCCAACTAACTAGGTTTCCTCCTACCATCATGGCATATCCAGTTGTAGATCGACGGTCTTCAGGAGAGCTTGCATAATCGGCGTCAGCATATGTAGTGAGATTTGTCTGACCATTTGCCCCATGGAAGATTCCTCGTCCTGGCGAGTCTTTTAGACAGCGAAGGATTTGGAGAACATCTTGCCAATGGTTGTAGCATAGTTTCTCCATATATTGGCTGGCTCTGCTTACAGCATATGATATATCAGGTCTAGTAACTGTAAGATATAGAAGTTTGCCAATCAGGCTCTTATATCGTGTAGTGTCTTCAAAGAGAGGATCATTGGATGCAAAGTGTTTTCTAGGCTCTGCTGGAATTCCTGAGGGTTTTCACCCAAGTAGTCCTTCCTCAGTTAGTATATCAAGGCAGTATTTCCTCTGCGACATATGTAAGCCTTTCTTAGTACGTAGAGCTTCTATACCTAGAAAATAGCGAGGTTGTCCAAGATCCTTGGTGACGAATACTTTTTGCAAGAAAGCCTTGGTTTCTAGTATCCCTTGGTCATCATATCCAGTAATAATCATAGCATCTACATATACAGCAAGAATTAAAGTACCAGTCTGTCGTCTCCTGAGAAAAACTGAATAGTCAAACGTAGTCCTCTGGAAGCCCATGGTGCCAATTTCTGTACTCAGTCTATCAAACCAAGCTCTTGGACTTTGCTTTAGTCCGTAGTTGGCTTTGTGAAGTCGGCATACATACTCCCCCTCGACTTCATAACCAAGGGGTTGTATAATGTAGACTTCTTCGTCAATCTATCCATATAGAAATGCATTCTTGACATCTAACTGAAACATAGGCCACCCTTTGTTCACAACCACAGAGATGATAGTTTGTATGGATCCCATTCTAGCCACAGGGGAGAATGTTTCGAAGTAGTCTACCCCGTATGTTTGAATAAAGCCTTTTGCTACAAGTCTTGCTTTTAAACGATCAATAGAGCCGTCAGGGGACTGCTTTGTAGTGAAGATACAATGACATGCAACTGGTTTACATCCAGGAGGGCATTTGACAAGGTCCCATGTTTTTGTAGACTGTAATGCTTCCATTTCTTCATTCATTGCCATTCTCCATCCCTCATCTTGTAGTGCACTATGATGATCTTTGGGAATAGAAATAGCCATTATAGAATGCATATCTTTTGTTAGAGCAAGATAACCCATTAGTAGAGGTGAAATGAGATATTGGATGAAGTGTACATTGCCTCTTTGTTCTGCGTAGAGCGATCGGAAGCTCCTGAGGACTATCCGGGGTAGTATTGGTGGGAGCACTCGAGGATGGCACAGTTTCCTGCAAAAGTGGAATAGGTAAAGGAACATGAACAGGATTAGACACAGCTCTTCTTTTATACACAATTGGTGGAGGAGGAAACTGAAGAGGAATATCAGACACTGTCTGAGTAAAGAAGCTGTTTTGTTCAAAGAAGGTGACATCAAGAGAAACGTAATATCGATGTCCTGTAGGATCATAACATATGTATCCTTTTTGAGTTTGAGAATACCCTATAAACACATTTGATAGCGCGAGCAGATAATTTGTCAGTGGTATGGAAATTATGGACAAAGGCTGTGCATCCAAAAATTCGTAGGGGCAGAGGGAAAGATTTCTCCTTGGGATATAGCAAGTTGAAAGGAGTGGAGCCATGTAGAGAAGCAGAGGGGACCCTGTTTATAAGATGAATAGCAGTAAGAATAGCATTGCCCCAATATATCTTCAGAACATTCATATGGGTGAGTAAGGATCGAGCAATATCAAGAAGGTGTCTTAGTTTTCTTTCAGCAACCCCATTTTATTGGAATGTATATGGGCAAGAAGTTTGATGTATAGTATCCTGGGAGGCAAAAAAGGTTGTCAAGTCATTCTGAGTAAATTTCAGAGCATTATCAGAACAAAAGATTTTAATAGTAGTGGAGAAAAAATTTTTGACATAATGAAAGAAGTTCTTGACAACGATATTAACTTCTGAACGTTCTTTTAACAAGAAAACTCAAGATAAGCGACTGTAGTCATCCACAAAAACAGCAAAGTACTTATGACCACTAATAGTTCGGACCGGACAGGGTTCCCAAATATCACAATGAATTAGGAAGAAAGGAGTAGTGCGACGAGGCTCAGTTCTGGCAGGAAAGGAAACTCTATGATGTTTTCCGAACTGACATGCTTCACACTCAAAGGGTTTTAGCATAGATAGTTCAGGGAACATCATAGAGAGAACTTTGGCAGAAGGATGTCCCAGACGAAGATGCCATAGAAGGGGATCTTGAGAGATGGAGGTAGCTCCAGCAAAGTTAGAAGTAGACGGACTGTTGAGGTAATATAGGCCATTTCTATCATGTCCCCCGCCAAAAATCTGCCTCATCCGGATGTCCTGAAAATAGCAGTGGAATTCATCAAAAATAACACGACAATGTAGCTCACGACATAGCTTCTGAACAGATAAAAGACTGAGTTGGAAAGCAGGAGCACAATGCACATCTGTCAGTCGAAGTTTGTTAGAGAAGTCAATAGTTCCAACAGTAGTAACGGGAGAATGATCCCCATTGGCAACGCGAACGCTCTTTACAGTAGTAGAGGGTTGAGATGAGGTGAGTAGACTTGCATCTCCCGTTAGATGAGTGGAAGCACCAGAATCAATAATCCAAGCATGTTTGGTAACAGAGACTGAGTTGGCTACTATACCTGAGGTAGTGGCAAGGCTAGCAGTAGCAGCAGATGCAGTCGTGTCTTTAGTTGAGGGAGTCGAATCATTGAGAAGTTGCAGCAGACGAGTATATTCAGAAGCAGTGAATGGAGTCTGTTGTCCATCTGTACTCTGAGTAGTTGTATCATTGTTCATATCATGTGCTTCGTCGTCATAAGTGTTATGAGTACTTGGTTGCTTGCCAAATGTTGCCCAGCACTGCTCAGAAGGATGATTCATGCGACCACAGTGTACGCATGCAGGATAACGACCAGTAGAGTAATCACGACCACGACCTCGTCCAAGGTCACGTCCATGACCTGAGTCATGTCCGCGGCCATGACCTCGGCCTCCAGGATAAGGTTGTCGTCCTCTGTACCTAGATGAATAGTGGGTTGTTGTCTCTGTAGAAGAATGAACCAGAGAATTTTGAACTGGAGCCTCCAATTCCTATAGTCGACTGAATATTGTTTTGATCGTAGGCAATTTATCTGCCATAAGAAATTGATCTTTTGCAATTTTGTACTTCGGGTGAAACCCTGAGAGGAACTTGTAGACCTGCCACTCAGCACGTTCGCCTATTTGTTTATCACAGCATGCAGGTTGAAAGATAAGAAGTTCTTCAAATAGGCTTGTAAGTGTCCGGTAATATTCCGTTAGACTGGTCTCTTCTTGATTAGTAGACCAGATTCTTGTGTATATATCAGAAAGACGAGACTTGGTTGTTTTCTGAGAATATGTGTGCTCAAGACTTTCCCACATGGCTTTAGCAGTATCTTTATATAAGAGATTTGCAGCAATATTTGGATCTACACTATTTGTCATCCAAGTAATTAACTGGCAATTGTCGACAAACCAGGCTTCATAATCTGCATCAGTGGTAGCAGGAGGAGTCTTCGTGAGGATGGCACTCTTTCGTTGGCCACCAATAAATATTTTGAAGGATCGAGATCATAGAACATTGTTTTCGGAGCCTTTCAACTTGATAGATGTGCCTTGTACCATCAAAGAAGAAGGAGGATACATAGGCTTAGTCTCGGTGGACGTCATGATAGCGTCTATAGGTCAAGAAAAAATGACCTAGATGAAGTTGTAGTTGATCCGTAGAACCGCCTTAGTTGCACATTTTTAGAGAGTTGTGGAGGCTCAACACCCTAAACCGAAGTCGAATAAGGGGCCTAGGGCGGCAGCGGCAGAAGCCTAGGGTCACAGGAAGGTTACAGCAGATCGCAGGGGGCGGAGGGACGCGAGGGGTGCGAGGGGCGCGCAGGGGGCACGAGGGGCACGGAGGAGCGCGGGGGGAGGGAGCGCAGGGGGCCTAGGTCGAGGGACCGAGGACGTGGGGGCGCACGCCTAGCGCGGGGCTCCTGCTGGGCGTCGTGGAGGGGAGGGGAGGGAGGGAGAAGGGGCGGGCGGTGGCAGAGGTGTTGGACATGCGAGCCCACGGCGAGCCATTATGCAATAAATGTTATTGCAATTCACTCCTTAATCTGAAATAAAGAGTACATAGTTTGCATAATAGGTCCCTTAGTACAATTAGGGTTATGTACCATGGCCATCTTAATGATCATACAGCTGTTGATTCAATTATTGAATCATAGAGGCTGGTGCTTAGATGAATATCTAATGAGTTAGATTGAGGACTCATCAAGCACCGTCAAATGATTATTAAGAGATGATCTCCAGCCTGAGTAGGAGATGGCAATCCTATCTCATTTAGGTTGATATCTGACCGACCTCTTGATGCAGGTCCTCTGCATAGGAATAGAGATTCGGAGGTGTCAGATTAGTTAGGTCAAAGAGTTGACTTAACGAGATCGAGATAACCAAAGTCCTATATCATATGCTGTCATGATATAGGCACACATCCTCTGACCGGAGACAGATGTGTTACTATATGTCTGAGTATGTACATTTGGCAGACCAATAGGTTGATGGCCTAATCAAGGTCTATACACCGGCGCGCTGGTGTGCATACAAGGGCATATGAGTAATACGATCTCTCAAAGGGATCATACAGGTTCACTACTGAACCGGAAGACATGAGCTCACTCATGAGATATTGGGAAGAATCAAATTCCGTGCGCACGGTCGTCTCGCTTTGGAAGCTTGACTGAATTTGTTGGTTTGACATATACTTTTGGAAAGTATATGATCAAGACCTAGGTATGATATATGCTTTTGGAAAGTATATGATCAATACCGACTCCCAATGATCGAATGAGAAACTTACTGATAAAACCCTTAAGTAGACAGTATAAAGTTGATCTAATACTTCTGGTTTAATCTGAGTCTTCCAGTATGCAGGATGTACAGGTATTAGGAATACCTGAGGGTGATGTGATCATAAACGGTTGTATAACCATGACGCTTCCATTCCTAGGGAGTGATGAAACGGGTCTGGATTTTAGTGACTCCTCTCAGTAGAGAAGTAATCTGATCTTAGTCCAAATGTTGGACATTAATCTGAATGTGATTCAGATTCAATGAGAAGATTAGATTTGCGGTCTTGATTTAATCAAGCATCTATGGGAGGCCCGAGATCTGGATTTGAGATGTGATCTCAATATCCATGTCACTATACGTGGAACAATACAATCGCCCTGTCCTTATCTCCAAGTATCCGCGGAGAAAGCGCATTATCCTTGAAAGGGTTCATGGATAATTCTATTGTTGATATATGTATCCGAGCATTGAGAAAATGGATAATTAAATGTGATTTAATTATCATGAATAATATGAATTTGATTCATATTATAAAGAGAGTTATCTTAGATAATTAAATGTGATTTAATTATCAAAGATGTGAATAATGTGAATGTGATTCATATTATTTGAACACATGAGATAAAGAGATCCAAGATGATTAAATATGATTTAATTATCAAGGATAAGAATAATGTGGATAGTAATATCCAATTATTCATAATATATTATAAATGTGATTTATAATGTATTAGAGAGAGTTAAATATAATTTATATTAGTAGATTAATTATTAATGTGTATTGGATACACATTGTTTAATTAATTGAAAATGTAAATTACATTTTGTTTTGGGTTGTGAATTTGATTCACAATAATTCAATGTCAAGATTGCAATATTCCCAAAATTAATTGAGAATTATTTTTTGGTGAATAATTGTTGGAAAATAAGTTGAGAGAAAAACAAGGAGATATGCAATCCCATGGGAATCCATGGGATTGCCCTCCCCATATGGGAAGAGGGGGGCGGCACCAATTCCTTTATGGAATTGGTGGCCGTCCACTCCTCCCAATAGGGAAGGAGGCTCTCATTTGTTTGTTCACTCCTTATTTAGTTGGTTTAATTTGGTGTTAATATATATTTGATTTATCAAATATATTTAATCAAAATTAAATCACAAGTTGTTGGCTTTTACCAACAACAATCTTGATCATTGGATTGTCATAAATCAATCTCAACCATTGATTTCATATGACACATGGATTGAGATCCATGGATCCCAAAACCCTATAAATAGAGAGGCATACCCATGCTCTCTCTTTACACACACATAATGCTTGAGAAGCATCTCTCTCTCCCTCTCTCTTTCTCTCTAGAGGTCAGCCCTCTCTCTCCCTCTCATGGCCGTCCACCATGGATGCCATGGAGAGGTTCTCCATCGCCGCGGCATCGTCGTTATGCTGCTCGTTCTTCTGCTCGTGGGTCTCCGTCTCCTTCGGTGCACCTCGCTCGTGAAGAAGACGTCGGATCTCGTGTGTCGAGATCAGGAGATCCGCCGCTTGGATCATCAACATGGATTGCGAGAAGCACGCGGTTCATCCCCGCGCTCGCAAGCGTCTCCTCCGTCGGATCGGACTTGAGACAGGAGGTCTCTTCGTTTAGAGACTCGATCGCAACCACGCTTCAAGAGGTAATCCTATTACTTGTTTGTGGTTTAGACGAAACGATCCGAGAAGTGTTCTTGGATCATGTGGTTTCGTCGTAAGAAAATTTTAAATTCCGCTGCATCGAGCAACTAGTGCGACTAGTCGCTCTTCGTCGTATTCGATACGACGCTCATGCTTCCGTGATGCGCTTGAGGATCTAACCATATCCTTCAAGTGGTATCAGAGCCTTAGGTCGATGGTTTCGAATATGATTCGCTAACCGAGGACGACTTGGGTTCGTTAAGGTCACGAAAGTTTTTATCGCATTTGATTTTGCAGATCTGTTTGGTGTAATTTTTCGGCCATGTTTAAATTGTTTAAACACGAAAATAGCACTTGGATTTTGTTCCCCATTAAATAAGGAAACCATAGGATCTGAGTTTACGTAAATCGGATTTCGTATGCTCTAGATATGGTAGTTTTAATGAACATGTATGCACTGTTGCGGGAACTGTGAATCTGAACGTGATTAAAGTGTTAATTACTGTTTAGACTTGCCTCGAAATGCGTGAAACATCACTTAGGTTCTGTCCTAAATCAAATTAGCAAACTTTAGAAATTGACTTTGCTTAATTTGGATTTAATATGATTGAGATATGCCAATTTTAGTAAGTAGGGGTCACTGCTGAAATTGCTTTCCTAATCTAGAACCAAGTGATTGTCAATTAGTGAAATTAATTATTAATTTCGTGAAATAATCTTGAAAAATATTTGTGAAATATTGAAACATGATTATTTGCCTAATTGACTTGGCCCCAACCAATTAGTTGATTAGATTTGATCTAAACCTTAATTGGAATTACAATCATCAAACTTCTTGCTTGAATAGGACTTGGGAATTTGCCTAGCAAATTTCCTTAAAATCAAAATTGTTTTGATTACTATATGGTATAATTTCGGTTGAAGAACCGATGATCATCTCAAGTACAAAATAATCAATTTGGCATTATCCTTTCCCGAGGTGGATATGGTGTCTAGTCGGGGATCGCTGGTCAGCGGGTTGCAACGTATGTGGTCCGCCCCACTCCCGTCGGTACTGGCCATGACAGCGGGTAGGGCCGGGATAATGTCCGAGGGATTATGATGTATTTTTCTAATTACTAAAATTCGAATTAATACGTACTTTGAGAATAATATCATATATGTATATTCAAGCATAAAATTAAGTTTGATTGATTAAATTGGATCGATAATTAATTTAATATGATTAAGTTAATTATGTCCAATTAGAATACTCTAATATGATTAGAGTTAATAATTCCCTTGGAAGAATTAATTATATGAATGTGATTCATAGAAATTAATTTAATTTGAATAAGATATGGAGGATCACATAAGTGACATCCATGGTCTCCCGTCAAGGCGAAGGGTTTCGTCGCCAGATATTATATGTGGGAGACGCCTGTCCGAAGTGACAGCTCCTGCATATGATCCATTTGGATCGGGCTCGTCGCTTCTCGAAAGAGTAAGGACGTATGCGTAGTGACCCCAATATCGGGTCCTCATATTATTGGGGCGATATTGGATTGCGCATAGCGAGTTGTATTCCTGTTGACGGTTGGTTCAATTAACGACGGGTCAACATCACCTTAGGGGTGGTGGGCCCGGGTGTTAAAGACCGAATTGGGAAATGCAAGTTGGACTTGCAAGGCGGAATGTGTTCCCGCTTCTCTTCATTGGAGTTGCAGTTTCTCATATTATTGGGATGTAACAAAGATAAAGAGGAGATCCCAGATCTTGCTGAGATATAATGGTAAGTATATCTCTTACATTGAAAGTGATTAAGGGAATGAACTTTCAGTGTCTTTGACAAGGCAAGACAGCTTTGATATAAAATTCCTAATTCAAAGTAAAACATGTATATATATAAATATATATACTCATGCAAATTTCTTATTTCAGATAATCCTTCATTAAACCCACTCAATTTTATACTCAATAATAACCAGTAAAATATCGTGGATTGGACCCTATAATCCAGATACTGTACTTGCAATTGGACACACAATGTATGTGGTTGCAATGTGCAAGTTTCCTCATAACAATGAGAAGTGATAATTAAATAAGACAATAGGACTAAAACCCTAGGGTTTGTATGTCTCTACAAGTCTTGATCTTATCGAATGTACTTTTGAAGTGACATGTCGATAATGATCGTAATTATCAAATAATCCTTATAAAATCAATAAAGATATTCTGGCATACATATGTGCTCTTGACATTTAATCATGAATGACATGGTTCTCTACATCATGTAGAATGGTAGCTCTATAACAGATGATGTATTCAAATTGTTTGAGTACCTACCTGAACCTATGTTTTAAGAGTTTAGATGGATGTAGATGATGAGTGTCATCATTCTACTGTCTATACTCTAGTCATTCATGAAGCTTCATAATATTCATATTATATGAACTTAAATGAAGCTTGCATAAATGTTGAAATACTCTTATATTGAAATTTTTGATTTTAACATAAGAGATCCTTGGTCTTGAGCAAAGGTTGCTTATAGATAAAGGGAGCGCAGTGGAAGCATGGGTTGGACCCAAGTAAGAGGTATAGTCAAAGAGTTAACTGTACTTCTGTGACTTCCATATGACATCCAAAGAGTTGGATGAATGCCAATACTGCAATAAGTTGATGTGTTGATAGTATGACTATCAAGTCTGTCTAGAATCCTCAGAAAAGGACTCGGATGGAGCATCAGTATAATCTACATATAATCATTGATATTGACTTACTTATTTGATAAGATAAAGTCTAATAATTGTATCTCAAATTGTCTAATGACACTTGCAATTGGTTGCATATGTATTAGAAATTTGATCTTAAGGTTTATTGGTCATCCATGTTGAAAGTGATGCAAGTGTTGCAACAATTTCCATGAGATCAATAGACTTCATATTTTCAGTGGGAGCCCTTAGTCTTAGAGAATGTCTCTATGACCTAGATATTAGAATACACTCATTGTTTATTTCTAATTGTTGGATATAAACATGAATTCTGTAATAAATCTATCATAAAGAGTTATGATGGAAATATCTCAGATAGTAATCTAAAATCTAGTGGACTCTATTAAATTAGAAAATTATTGAATGGTTCATTAAGATTTCTAATACTGAAAATTAAAACTTTAAAAGATCAATAGGAGGATAAAGATCATTTGACAATGATATGACATCAAATTTTGGACATATGTCTGTTGATGAAATCAATGGACTGGTAAGACATGAAACTTTAGATTGTCTAAAGATTCAAATCTCACATACTTGTGAATATTGTATTCAAAGTAAAATGTCCAATACACCCTTCCTTGGGAAAGGTGTAAGATTAAGGTATTCAAGATCTCATACATATTAATGTATGTGAATCATCTATATCAGAATAAACATTATGGATATGTGATATCTATTAGTGATTATTTGATATGAGATTTCTTTTCTTCACTTAGAAAACTTTGAAATGTTCAAAAATTTCACAATTTTGGTTTAGAACCAAAGTTTGAGGGAAGATGAAATGAATTTGATTTAACCAAGGTAGCCTGTATCTATTAGATGAATTCAAGAAGTACCTTATGGAGATATGAATATCATTCCTATCTCAATCCTCCTAATGAACCTTAACTCAATAGAGTTGTAGGGAGATACAATTGATCATGTGTGACATGATTTGATCAATGATTAATCATAGCATAATTAGGTATATATATGTGGTAGAGACTGCATTATATATCCTTAATAAGGTTCCATGTGATTAAGCTGGAATCTGGCACTAGAGAGTGCTACTTCATTAGGAAAATAAAGGATGGTATTGGATACCTACTTTATAACCTTGAGATTCTTAAAAGATCTCATCTTTGAGAATATGATTCTTATAGGATGACTCTCTTGAGAATCAAGATGAAAATGAAGTAAAGGAACTCATTTAATCTTGAAAAGATAATGAGGCTCCTGAAATCGGAAACTAAAATAGATAATTAAAGATGAAACATTAATACCTCTTCAAATAAGTTTGAAGATGGATTCCATGTGTTAGTTAAATCTAAAAATGATCGGACTTCATGTGATGAAGCTCCTGAGGATCATGACATGGAAAGATGGATGTTAGCAATAAAAGTCTAATGTAGACTTCATATACAAGTGTCGTATAT
The DNA here is from genome assembly GCA_037367405.1 of Ottelia alismoides. Taxonomy (NCBI): domain Eukaryota; kingdom Viridiplantae; phylum Streptophyta; class Magnoliopsida; order Alismatales; family Hydrocharitaceae; genus Ottelia; species Ottelia alismoides. The sequence goes on from JAZKJV010007109.1 coordinate 124,290, forward strand.
GGACCCTCGAGGATCCACCTATATGGGTCAGACCCATTAAGGTGTAAATGGATCTTCAAGAGAAAGAGGGAACCTGATGAGAAGGTATAGACCTTCAAAGCACGGTTCGTAGCCATGAGCTACACACCGAAGAGAAGGCATCGCTTGCGATAAGACTTGCTCTCCAGTGACCTTGCTTTAACCCATCAGAATATTGCTAACTATAGCTGCACAACTTGACTATGACATCTTCATGATGTAAGTCAAAATTGCATTCCTCTATGAATACCTCTCTGAGGATATTCATATGATGTAGCCCCAGGGCTTCATGGTTGAGGAAAGCAAGGTGTGCTAGCTAAAGAACTCCATCTTTGGACTCCAATAAGTTTCTTGTATTTGGAACATAAGATTTGATGAAATTGTAAATGTTATGATTTCAGATAGAATCTTGATGAACCATGTAAAGCTTAGTGGGAGTACCATTGTGTTCATCGTGCTAAATGTAGATATTATTCTAATAATTTAAAATGATATAAGAATAAATAATAAAGTGTTTTAAAATTTGGTTGTTCCATACTTTGGGATATGATCTCAAAGATACCTCTTAGATCTTAATTCTGAAGTCGTTCAGAAGCAAAGAGAAGAGGGTATTGGGACTGTCGCATTAGTAGTACACCTTGGACTTATTCCATTTTCTGGAAAATTCCAAGAAAAGCTTCCTTCCCTTAAGATGTGGTAGTGACCTGTCTAGAAGGATAGCACCTCAAAGAGTTGAGGAAGTGAATGCTAGAACTGCTTGCACTTGTGCATCAGTTATGAGAAGCTGAATGTATTCTAGATGTGTACAAGAACCAGATGTCTACCATGCAGTGGGAGTAGTAAACTGTTACTAATCCTGCTATGGAGATAAAACACTTGATTGCAGTAATAATAATAATATCTTCAAAGATGATGAAACTTAGAGATAGTGATCTCAAAGTCTTATCTTCAAAAGTTTAAGATCTTGTAGATAGTGATCTATAAGGGTCTTGACTGCAGAAACCTTAGGAGATAGAGATCTCCAGGAATGAAGGTATTCTAATAAGGATTATGGGAATACTGGTTATGATAATTAATAAGATGTAGTGTCAAGGACACTATAACCAACAAAATTGAGTATCGGTTGCATGAGATGCAACGTTCGCATTGGATGCGATCACTGTTACTAGGAGATATGCAAGTGTCGTAAAAGGACTTGGCGTAGTCTCTTGAGAACAGAGTGACTGATCAGCTTACCTAGCTATTTTCTAAATAGCCTATGATTGTCACATGAGTGTGGGTTTAAATGATTAGCCCATTAATGACTCTTTGGGCTAGTGGGAGATTGTTGGACATGCGAGCCCACGGCGAGCCATTATGCAATAAATGTTATTGCAATTCACTCCTTAATCTGAAATAAAGAGTACATAGTTTGCATAATAGGTCCCTTAGTACAATTAGGGTTATGTACCATGGCCATCTTAATGATCATACAGCTGTTGATTCAATTATTGAATCATAGAGGTCGGTGCTTAGATGAATATCTAATGAGTTAGATTGAGGACTCATCAAGCACCGTCAAATGATTATTAAGAGATGATCTCCAGCCTGAGTAGGAGATGGCAATCCTATCTCATTTAGGTTGATATCTGACCGACCTCTTGATGCAGGTCCTTTGCATAGGAATAGAGATTCGGAGGTGTCAGATTAGTTAGGTCAAAGAGTTGACTTAACGAGATCGAGATAACCAAAGTCCTATATCATATGCTGTCATGATATAGGCACACATCCTCTGACCGGAGACAGATGTGTTACTATATGTCTAAGTATGTACATTTGGCAGACCAATAGGTTGATGGCCTAATCAAGGTCTATACACCGGCGCGCTGGTGTGCATACAAGGGCATATGAGTAATACGATCTCTCAAAGGGATCATACAGGTTCACTACTGAACCGGAAGATATGAGCTCACTCATGAGATATTGGGAAGAATCAAATTCCGTGCGCACGGTCGTCTCGCTTTGGAAGCTTGACTGAATTTGTTGGTTTGACATATACTTTTGGAAAGTATATGATCAAGACCTAGGTATGATATATGCTTTTGGAAAGTATATGATCAATACCGACTCCCAATGATCGAATGAGAAACTTACTGATAAAACCCTGAAGTAGACAGTATAAAGTTGATCTAATACTTCTGGTTTAATCTGAGTCTTCTAGTATGCAGGATGTACAGGTATTAGGAATACCTGAGGGTGATGTGATCATAAACGGTTGTATAACCATGACGCTTCCATTCCTAGGGAGTGATGAAACGGGTCTGGATTTTAGTGACTCCTCTCAGTAGAGAAGTAATCTGATCTTAGTCCAAATGTTGGACATTAATCTGAATGTGATTCAGATTCAATGAGAAGATTAGATTTGCGGTCTTGATTTAATCAAGCATCTATGGGAGGCCCGAGATCTGGATTTGAGATGTGATCTCAATATCCATGTCACTATACGTGGAACAATACAATCGCCCTGTCCTTATCTCCAAGTATCCGCGGAGAAAGCGCATTATCCTTGAAAGGGTTCATGGATAATTCTATTGTTGATATATGTATCCGAGCATTGAGAAAATGGATAATTAAATGTGATTTAATTATCATGAATAATATGAATTTGATTCATATTATAAAGAGAGATATCTTAGATAATTAAATGTGATTTAATTATCAAAGATGTGAATAATGTGAATGTGATTCATATTATTTGAACACATGAGATAAAGAGATCCAAGATGATTAAATATGATTTAATTATCAAGGATAAGAATAATGTGGATAGTAATATCCAATTATTCATAATATATTATAAATGTGATTTATAATGTATTAGAGAGAGTTAAATATAATTTATATTAGTAGATTAATTATTAATGTGTATTGGATACACATTGTTTAATTAATTGAAAATGTAAATTACATTTTGTTTTGGGTTGTGAATTTGATTCACAATAATTCAATGTCAAGATTGCAATATTCCCAAAATTAATTGAGAATTATTTTTTGGTGAATAATTGTTGGAAAATAAGTTGAGAGAAAAACAAGGAGATATGCAATCCCATGGGAATCCATGGGATTGCCCTCCCCATATGGGAGGAGGGGGGCGGCACCAATTCCTTTATGGAATTGGTGGCCGTCCACTCCTCCCAATAGGGAAGGAGGCTCTCATTTGTTTGTTCACTCCTTATTTAGTTGGTTTAATTTGGTGTTAATATATATTTGATTTATCAAATATATTTAATCAAAATTAAATCACAAGTTGTTGGCTTTTACCAACAACAATCTTGACCATTGGATTGTCATAAATCAATCTCAACCATTGATTTCATATGACACATGGATTGAGATCCATGGATCCCAAAACCCTATAAATAGAGAGGCATACCCATGCTTTCTCTTTATACACACATAATGCTTGAGAAGCATCTCTCTCTCCCTCTCTCTTTCTCTCTAGAGGTCAGCCCTCTCTCTCCCTCTCATGGCCGTCCACCATGGATGCCATGGAGAGGTTCTCCATCGCCGCGGCATCGTCGTTATGCTGCCCGTTCTTCTGCTCGTGGGTCTCCGTCTCCTTCGGTGCACCTCGCTCGTGAAGAAGACGTCAGATCTCGTGTGTCGAGATCAGGAGATCCGCCGCTTGGATCATCAACATGGATTGCGAGAAGCACGCGGTTCATCCCCGCGCTCGCAAGCGTCTCCTCCGTCGGATCGGACTTGAGACAGGAGGTCTCTTCGTTTAGAGACTCGATCGCAACCACGCTTCAAGAGGTAATCCTATTACTTGTTTGTGGTTTAGACGAAACGATCCGAGAAGTGTTCTTGGATCATGTGGTTTCGTCGTAAGAAAATTTTAAATTCCGCTGCATCGAGCAACTAGTGCGACTAGTCGCTCTTCGTCGTATTCGATACGACGCTCATGCTTCCGTGATGCGCTTGAGGATCTAACCATATCCTTCAAGAGGAATATTAGATCAGAACACCGGTCTAGGACCGCCGCTCTGATGCCATGTGGAGAAAAGAAGAGAAGAATATTGTGTGTTTATTCTGTGAGGTCTAGGGGTCCTTATATAGGACTAAACCCTAGGGTGCTCAGAGGAGAACTTACATAAATACCCCTGTGGGGTTACATAGGGAAACAATACATAAGGAATCAATGATACATAAGGAAACAATGTATAAGGATACAAATAAAGAAACAACAATATATGGAAATCTCTAACATATACGGTAATCTCTAACACCTCTTTTTTGTGATTTGGATTTTAGGGTTTCCTATATCAAAAACCATACCCCTTGAATAAAAGTATTTCACTCCATCCCAATGATTTTTCTTAAATGGTATCAAAGCAATAATCCTAGATCGGAGCTCTGAGACTTTCTTACTCCTTCCTATCTCTCCTACGTAAATCAATCACTGCATTTCCTCTGTACTTGGCATCGCCTCTGAGCAGCATCATCTCTGCGCTACATCGCCAAGTACTTTAGGTTATCGTCAGTGTATTCTGTCATGCATCGCCACCACCATGCCCATGTGTATCACTATTTTGCATTGTCATCTCCATGTGCATCTGCATCATCATCACCTTCAGTGTGTTGCTGCTATTGTGCATCACCATCGGGATCATGTTTGAGATTTACATTGTCATTTTTATGTGTTGTTGTTATTATTCATCACCTGTGTTGCTACCAACACCGGTAAGTATCATCCTTATCACTAGCAAGTTCTCCATTGCCCCTAGTGGGTTCTCCCATCGTTGGGTCCACTACCTTCCAAGAGGTTCCCCTTGCTAGGTTTCATTGGGTATGATTGTATCTCTCATTACAACAACGCAATGAAGCAACTTGGCACCTCAATAGCCATCAACTTGGCACAACATGTATAGTTAGATATCATGTATAGTATATTCATGGAGAAACAAATGAGTAAGTTGCTTATTCTGTGGATATAGGGCTCCTTTATATAGAGGAGAAACCCTAAAGGGAAAAAGGTCAATGGAGAAATTACAAAATAATGAAATAAGAAATACATAAATACTAATTTCTATAACATCCCCCCTCAAGCTAGAGCATAGATATTATCGTGCTCAGTTTGGAAACGCACTTATGTAATGGCCCTTGATTAGAGCCTTGGTAAAAATACCAGTTGTTTGTTCCCCTTAGCTAACATGGAAAGCAGAGATTAAGACCTTCTATATCATATCTTTGGTGTAATGGCAATCCACCTAGATGTGTTTAGTACTCTCATGGAAAGCTGCATTGTTGGCAATGAATAATGCAACATGATTGTTACATAGTACCTGCATGGAAAGAGGTGCGTCAATAGCTAGATCAGTTAGAACAGACCTGACCCACATCATCTCAGTGCTTCCTTACACCATGGCTTGATATTTGGATTCAGTACTTGACCTGACAACGTTAGTTTGCTTCTTGCTTTTCCTTGAGATCAATGAGCTCCCATTGAACATTGCAAATCCAGAGGTTGATTTCTTGTCTTTTGGACATCCTACATAATCATCATCAGTATAGACGTGATGGCAAGAGATGTCCCTTTGCTGAATATCAACCCCGTACCTGGAGAAGACTTTATATATCTTAGGATCATGGAGACTATATCCATGTAAGCCTAATGCAGCTACTCCATAAATAGGATGATTTTTACAATTGCAAATGAGATATTTGTCCTAGTGGTTATATATAGAAGCTTCCTAACAAAATCCATGTACCTCATATCGTCCACCTCATCAGCATCGTCATCATAGAGCTTCATAGTGGGACCTCTGAATCATCACAAGACCTCTCTGATTCTTGGCAAATTCAATCCCAAGGAAGTATCGTAATTCATTAAGGTCTTTGGTGACAAATTATAATCCAAGGTACCCCTTAGCGTCAGCGATTCTTTGTAAATAATTTCATGTAATAATAGTGTGGTCAACATAAACCAGAATAACAATAATATCTCACGATGTTTGGTATACAAAGAGCGAGTGATATGTAGTTGATATCTTGAAGCCATGTTCTCTATTAGATTTGAGAGCTTCTGGAATCGTACTTTGGGACTCTACTTAAGGCCATAAATAGCCTTATGAAGTCTGCATATTTTTCGACACTATCTTCAACAACAAACACATGTGGATACTGCATGTAGACTTCTTCTTGCAGATTACCATATAAAAAGGCATTGTTGACATCAAGTTAAGAGAGCAACCAGTCTCATACCATAGCGATAGAGAGAAGGATCTAAAGAGTAGAATGATGTGTCACGGGAGAGAAAAGTGTCCTGATAATCTACATCATATGTCTTAGTGAATCTACATGTTATAAGTCTAGTCTTGTCATGATCACACTGCCATCTGTTCTTTGCTTCATTGTAAGGATCCACTTGCAACTAACCATGACATCCCACAGGAGATAAAGTGTTCTGATATTACACCCCATATATCTTAGTGAATCCATGTGCTACAAGTCTAGCCTTATAATGATCAACATTGTCATCTACTTTCTACTTCACTATAAGGACCCACTTGCTGCCAACCACAAAATCCCCTAACCAAGCTCCGTATACTTCGTGACTGGATTGCAACCATGTCTTCCTCCATTGCAAGATATTGTTGATTGTCCTACATAGCTTCATGATATGTGCATGGGAGTGTAACAATTGATAGTCCTACCACAAGCTTCCTGAAGCCATCCAATTGATGTTCCAATGAAACATGGCCTAAGAAAGGATACATTGCACATGCATGTCTCCTCTTCTGAGTGTCAAGATACTATGAATGATATGTTTCTTGTACTACAATCTCCTGAGGAGCTACCCTCTGACCTTGTAAAGTCTCTTGCTATACAGAAATATCAGCAGTGTCATCAGTAGTAACCAAATGTATTCACAATTTAACTAGGGCATGGCAGATGACGGGGAAGGTATATGAGCAGGGGATCTAGTAGTTGTCTTGTGAATGCACACACGAGGCAATGTTTGTGAAAGAAGAGGTGTGGTAGGGGCTGGAGGCCAATGTAGGAGGTAGAATGTAAACCTCCTCACCAGACTTGAAGAAGACATTGTCTTTGGTGGGAGAGAATATATAACAAATACAAAGAATGTGACATCATCACTGACATAGTACTTCATTTTGATAATATCAAAGCACTGCTGCCACTTTTGGGTCCAAGAGTAGCCAACAAAGACGCACTTGATAGCTTTGGAGGAGAACTTGTCACGATCAGAAATTCGGTGATGAATAAAGGCCATATAACCAAAGACACGAAGTATTAGAGAGAAGAGATTCTTTTCGAGAAACACAATAAAAAAGAGCCTTTTTTTTCCTAACATGGGTGACTGCATACGGTTGACAAGGTCGCCAGGCAGTGAGGACGGCATCTCCCCAGTAAGAGAGGAGAGCATGACTCTGTATAACAAGAGTCTTAGTAACATCAAGAAGATGACTATGTTTGCATTTGGCAACAACATTCTGTTGAGAAATATAGGCACACAAGGTCTGATGGAGAATCCCAAGAGACCCGAAAAGTTGAGATAGCCAAGTATTACAAAACTCCAAGGCATTGTCAAAGCTAACGTAATTAACATTATTAGAAAGAATATTCTTTATTTCAATGATAAAAGTGTTCATAATAGAACCAACCTCAGACTTGTTTTCAATAGAAAAATCCAAGAAATTCTGGAAAAATCATCAATAAGAATAAGATAGAACCTGTATACTTGGTGATTAGGAATACGATTAGGACCCCAAATATCTAAATGCAACAACTCGAATAAAAAAATACTAGTATGATTATGATGATTGGAAGAACGAGTACGATGATGCTTCCCAAGCTAGCAAGCCTCACACTGAAAAGTGGACTGAGAGGATATTTGTTGAAGGACTCTACAAAGCATTTCTAGATGAAGATGACCACATCGAAGGTGTCACATGTACAGAGAGATGATCTGGTGGGAATAAAATATCTGCTCGTGTAAGGAGTCTGGACCAATTTGTAGAGACTTCCTTGCTCACGGTGACATCCAATCACCAAGCCCGAACATATCCTGAAACACAAGAGAAGGTGGATCAAAAATGATATGACAATTCAGATCCTTGGTAATCTGACTAATAGTAACAAATTCATAGAAAGGTCAGAAGCATGGAAGGTGACAATTGAATATATGCATTATCCTGCAATAAAATAATATCTCCAATCGACAATAACAACCGATCGACCAGTGTGAACTGAACTGTAGTATGTAAGCTGATTTATGCATTGCAGAGATACTACAAAGTCCATGATCCATTCTGAAATATATGCCATGTGATAAGTGGTAAATGCATAAGTCGAAACTGAGGTACTAGCATAGGTTGCACTGTCAGATGAGGTCAGAGGAGCACTAGTAGAACCAGTGGCAAGATCCATAATCTTCCTCAAATGGGAGACAAGATTGTCGTACTTTTGATCAATAAAAATAGCGGCGGGGTCAAACTGCTCACTGACATGAGCAGGTTTTGGGTCATCATGTTATATTCATTATTGTTTCTTTTCATGATACTCATGAACTACATAGCCCACCATTCATAGTTGGTCCCATCCATTTGACGATGTGTGTGGGACCTCTGAAGGCCCTAAAAAAGGATATATTAACCTTATTCTCTGATATGATAAACAAAGCAGCCCAGGAAGGACGCGACCTAGGATATAGAACAAGTTGTGTATGTATACTCTGAGTACAATCTTTCCCATCAACTCTGAAAGCAATTTAGAGCAGGCAGATCAGATTTAGATGTACAAATCCAACCCGAACTACACAAAAATAAGTGAAGAAGGACTTCGAGGGGAGTTGTAGACCACTAATTAGGCACTTGGGAACCACTGGTTGGAGGTGCGATTTCCAAGGAGGGGCAAGATACATGTGTCGTACCCTTAGGCCACTAACGTAGGCCCCTAACCATGGATTTAAGGTGTTTCCGGGTGCAGTGTGACTATAAGGGTTGTTCGGAGGTGGTGGTTGTGCTCAGAGAGGTGTGCAGAAGTGGTGGCAGCTCTCCAAGAGGTACATAGGTGGGCACGAAGGTGGTGGCAACGCTTAGAGAGGCATAAGGAGGAGAAAGAGGCATGTGAAGAGGGTTGAAGGGTCGGGTTAGGTTTCCGAAGGTGCTAGGGCTCCTATGTAGCATCGTTGCTATAAATCTTATATCTTCACTCTTATACCATGTGGTAAAATAAATGAGTGAGTTGTTTATTCAGTGGCCATATGGCTCCTTTACATAGAGGAGAAACCTTAGAGGGCAAAATGCCAATGAGAAATTATAAAAGAAGAAAACAAGAAATACATATATATATAACAATATTATTTTTCTCATTTGTTGATGATTGAGTAGCATCTTCATGGAGAAGGTTCTAGAAGACTTATCTTGGGCTTGTAACGGAAGTGCAAATGAGATGTGGGAGGTTGTAGCATCTTGTATCCGAAGGGTAGGCAAGACAAGAAATACACGGTGGAATCTTCCATTGAAGCAGTCAAGCTTCAGGGAGAAGGTTTTAGAAGACTTATCTTGGGCTTGTAACAGAAGTGCAAATGAGATGTGGAAGGCGATAGCATCTTGTACCCGAAGGGTAGTCAAAGAGATGCTAGGCAAGTCAGAGGGAGGAGTTCCAGGTGAAAAGGCTTGGTGATGGAGTTGAGGGATGCAAGAGAAGCTTAAAATTATAAGAGCCTGCTTTAAAGCTATGTATTAGGACAGAACAACGGAAACTATCACAAACTACAAAATGGCGAAGAAGGAAGCAAAGAAGGATGCAAGTGAAGCTAAGTCAAAAGCTTATGAGGTTTTTGTACAAAAATATTGACTCTACAGAGGGGCAAAAGGATATATTTAGATTGGTCAAAGCAAGAGAAATAAAGACTAAAGATCTTTCTTAAGTGAGATGCATTAAGGATGAGGAAGGGCACATAGTTGTTACTCATAATGATATAAAGACTAGATGGAAGCGATATTTCCATAAGCTTTTCATTGGGGAAGGAATGAGAGATTATTTTAGGAGATCTAGCTTTTAGTGAAAGTTACTTGAATTGTGCAAGCTATAGATATATATAGAGCAACTAAAGAAGGTTTTGAAGGTTATGAAACATGGGAAACGTATATGACTTCATGGCATTCCTATATAAGTATGGAGAGTTCTAGGTGTCTGTGGTTTGACTTGGCTGATAAATTTATTTAATGTTATTTGGCGAAGCAAGAAAATGCATCAAGAATGAAGGAGAAGCATCATGATGCCTTCTATAAGAATAAAGGAGACATTCAAAATTGTTTGAATATAATGGTATCAAGTTGATTAGTCATACTATGAAAATTTAGGAATGTGTGATCGAAAGAAGGTTGAGGCAAGTTTCCAAAGTAAAAGTAAATCTATTTGAATTCATGCTAGGTCACTCAACTATTGAAGCTATCCACTTGTTGAGAACAATGGATATTTATAGATCTAAAAGTAAGAATCTCCATATAATTTTTATTGATTTGGAGAAGGCTTATGATTCTGTCTCACGGGAGTTACTGTGGAGAGTTTTGAAAAAGAGACAAGTGCACGTACTATACATTAACCTTATAAAAATATGAATGATGGGACTTCAACTTGTGTAAGGATTTGGTATGAGAAGACTGACTATTTTGTCACCAGCTTTGAGTCCATTCCTCTTAACTATGATGTGGATGAGTTGACTAGTCACATTCAAGATAAGATACCTTGATGTATGTTATTCGTTGAAGATATTATATTGATTGATGAGACTAGAGATGGAGTAAATGAGAAGCTTGAGATTTGGAGACATGCATTAGAGACTAAATGATTTTATATAAGTAGGGCTAAGAATACATGGAGTGCACATTTGACGGAAGCAGTGGTGAAGGAATCAAGGCGAAGATTGGTGACGATACCATTCAGAAAAAAGATTCCTTTAGATACTTGGGATCTATTTTGCAACATGATGGGGAAATCAATGGACATGTTACCCATAGAATAAATACAGGTTGAATAAAGTGAAGAGGGGCCTCTGTTGTTCTATATGATACGAAAATCCATTTATATGTGATAAGAAAATCCATCTAAAAATCAAAGGAAAGCTTTACAAAGCAGCCGTCAAACCTGTTATGCTCTATGAATCAGAATGTTGGCCTGTAAGCTATCGACATGTGCAGAGAATGATAGTAGCAGAAATGAAAATGCTTAGGTGAATGTGCGATTATACACGTAAAGATCGGATTCAAAATGATGTAATCAGAAGGAAAGTTGGTGTAGCTCCAATAGAGGATAAGATGAGAGAAAACCGCTTAAGATGTTTGCACCAGTTAGGAGATGTGAGTTTTGGGATGTTGAGCCAGTTAAGAGAGGGCGAGGAAGGTCCAAGAAGCTTTGGAATGAGACTATCCGAAGTGATCTTATTTTTTGGATCTAAGCTTGAGAATGACCCAAGATAGATCTGAATGGAAGCAAAGAATCCATATAGCCAACCTATGTAATGTACTTCATCTGTTGCGTTATGGGTGGGAATTTTTCCCAGAGGTTTCTATCAATCTACCTTTGTATGATTCAACAGGAATCATATACTCGAGGGGTGGGAACAGGGTGGATGATTTGAAAACGAACTCCTCATTCATTAGATAGAGAAGATGGCCAAGATTTCATGATCTGTTTTCGAACCTATTCCAATTCCAACAGCTCGGACTCGGATTGTGAGGATCGTCAGAATACTTCATATCAACACTGATTAGATCTGAAATCTGTTATTGAATTGCTCATTCAATGAGTAAGAATTGATACATAGTATAATTTCCTTATTGAATTGATAATTATATGAAGCACAAGATATTTTAGCCATTTGCCTCAAGCTCAAACTTCCTTCTTGCATGTGCGCTCCACCAGAGGCATAGACACAGTAACAAAAGGTAGAGATCGATTGGTAGCATACTGGAGCAAATAGGTTATTTTCTCGGCTACTACGGATCCCATACTACCCTCCATGAATTGAAAGTTCATAACCCCAATTGCTATGGTAACACCATTTATTTGACCTATGCCTTATTTAATGTGGGAAAATGCTTTGTTATTGTTGTTGATGACCAACAGAACCAAACTAAGTATCTCTGTGAAGAGAGCTTGGCTTGAATTTATCCCGGATAAGTCCATGGTCAAGCATAAGGATATGAACTATTAATTACATAATCATATGTTTAGACACCTAAGTTTAGTAATCAATAGAGTTACATAATGACTTGCATTACAATACAATACATACACATGTACAATTACAATATAATGCTCCTAAATTAGAATGACAATTATGCAACCCTGTTAATATAAAATGAGCCCTAAGATATAAATGCGTGCTTGATATCTAAGTTGATTCGACAATGTATCTATTTAATAATCCATCTAGATCAAGTAATAGTTATCTAGCAAACAATCAGGACATCGATAAGATGGAATCAATAATTTTATGACTTAATTAAACTCTAGACACATCAAGTAAAATCAGGGTTCAAATTTTGCAAGATAATATATTCATTGCATTTTAATTTTAAATATGAATAAATAAGTTATTGATCTGAATTATTAATAGTCACACCATGATCAACTCAGAAATCAATTGTACCAAATTAAAGAGCATCATCAGGGCTTTAAAACAAGACCAAAATCACTTCAATTAGATTTCAGGTTCTCAAGATATTCATAGTTCATTCCATGGGTATTTTTGCAAATACAAATATATAAAACAAATCACAAATTAGTCTAAACAGTGCATAAATGTAATTAATGAAACTTGTTAGGGTCTTATCTATAAAATAACCATGCACATGGGCATTTATGCAATTAAGGTGACCCGATAGGGTGGAAGCGCAAATTCCCAAGCGCATCATGTGTTTCACGCGTTGATCTAGACCTATATGTAATATTGAAGAATTGACGGACTTCAGATGTAATTTCTCCAGAAGGTTTGCATGTGATGCATGTTGAGGCCTAGAGTAAGGTTTGGTCAGGCGCAGTTGGATCGGGCCATATGGGTGGCTTGAGGGCTTTGGGGCGCGGCTCGGTTCCACCAAGGCCGGTGGCTCATGATGGGAGGTGTGGATCGTGTATCGACCGTTAGATCAATTAGATTCGACGATATCTACTCTTTGTAGGTTATGGGTCTCCTCCGCACGCGATCGACCGCCAATAGAGCTCCGACGACATCTATCTTCCTCCTGCATGATCATCTCGCCTTTCTAAAGGTCGGTATACCTCCAGGAGAGGCTGGAGAAGATTGCTAATGTTCTAAGAAAGGTCGAGGAAGAACGGATCACTGAGTCGATGCATCATTGCCAAAGGCTGAGCTCTAGATTTGAGCTCACCTCGAAGCTCCGACCATTGAAGGAGTTAGGTACATGCAAGTGTAAGGAAGCATAACTGAAGCAAAGGGCTTGTTTGGATTGGATTGGGGAATGAAGGAAGGGCTATCTAGGCAGTGGAAGGCGGAGCCCTAATGGGTTCCTCCTCCTTGCAGGAGGAGGAAGATGGTCGAAGTGGAGGAACTGATGGAGAAGATGAGAGAATGATCGAATGTGGGCACGAGGATGGTGGAAAAGGGGTGATGGTATGTGAGTGATCAGATGATAGTAAGGATGTATATGTTGGAGAAAATAAGAGCGCTTATTATTTCTGAGAACCCTAGGCTCTCTTATATAGTAGAGAGGCCTATGGGTAAATTACAGAAAACAGAAAACGATAATAAGAAAGAGATACATATGGAATATGAAAATACACATATCTTCACACTCCCCCTCAAGTTGGAGCATAGATGTCAATCATGCTCAGCTTGGATGAACACTTCTGAAATGATCCTCTGGGCAGTGGCTTGGTGAAGATGTTCGCGGTTTGTTCTCTAGAGCTGACATGGGAAGTAGAAATCAGGCCCTTCTGAATCATGTCTCTGGTGTAATGGCAATCTAACTCAATATGTTTTGTTCTCTCATGGAATGCAGGATTGTTTGCAATGAATATAGCAGCCTTGTTATCACAGTGTAACTCCATAGGTAGAGGAACCTCTATATGTAGATCGCATAGCACTGCTCGAACCTACATTATTTCTATACTTGCTTGGGTCATAGCCCTGTATTCGGATTCGGCACTTGATCTTGCTACAACAGTTTGTTTCTTGCTTTTCCAAGAAACGAGAGAGGTGCCAACAAATATTGTAAATCCTGAAGTTGATTTCCTATCCTTAGGACAACCTGCATAATCCGCATCAACATATGCGGATACAGAGAGTGTGTCTCCTTTCTTGAATAGCAATCCTGAGCCTGGAGATGATTTTAAATATCTCAATATCATGTGTGTTGCATCCATATGTACCTGTCGAGGTTGCTCCATGAATTGACTCACTCGACTCACTGCAAATGCAATATCCGGCCTGGTAACTCTAACATAAATGAGTTTTCCAACCATCTCTCTGTATCTCCTCTTATCAACTTCATCTGTATCATCATCGTATAGCTTCATGCTAGGTTCCATAGGAGTTATGGAAGGACGACATCCAATCATGTCTGTCTCTGCAAGCGTATCTGTAACATACTTCCTTTGGGTCATCACTAGACCATGTGCATTCCTAGCAAATTCCAACCCCAAGAAATACCTTAGGGTACCCAGATCCTTAGTGACAAATTTACTGTCCATAAAATCTTTCACCATCTTGATTCCTTGCGCACCATCTCCTGTAACAACAATATCATCAACATACACCATGATAGCCACAGTACCTCTAGGCGTCTTCTACACAAATAGTGAATGGTCTGCATTTGACCGCTTGAATCCATGTCGTTCAATTAGATCTGAAAGCTTTTGAAACCACGCTCTTGGGCTCTGTTTAAGGCCATATATTGCCTTATGGAGTCTACAAACTTGCTGGCACTCCCCCTCAGCAGCAAACCCTGGAGGCTGCTGCATATAGACCTCCTCTTGTAGATCTCCATACAAAAATGCATTTTTCACATCTAGCTGGAATAGCGGCCAATCACGTGCTACAACAACTGAAAGAAGGACAAGTAAAGTAGAATGTCGAGCAACTAGAGAAAACGTGTCCAAGTAATCAGCTCCATAGGTCTGAGTAAAACCACGTGCCACGGGCCTTGCCTTATACCGATCAAGGCTGTCATCTGCATGATATTTAACAGTAAAGACCCATTTGCAGCTAACAATAGACGCTCCTGTAGGAGGAGGAGCAAGTGTCCAAGTTCCACGGGACTGCAACGCGGCCATTTCTTATTCCATAGCAAGACGCCATTTGCTATCTTGTAGTGCCTCCTGATAATTGCGTGAGATTTCTACTGCAGATAGAGCTGCTGCAGATCTCTGGAAATCCCCTGTAAGCTGATGAAAGGATGGGAAGCAAGGGGGTAGGAAGCACAAGTACGTCTCTGCTTCCTAATAGCTATAGGCACGTCCAAATCTCCATCAGCCGCATCCTGGTGTGTTCCCTGTATCAAGAGATCCTCAGACTCATCGTTAGAAATCAAGTTATCAGAACCAACCTAAGGGCTGCTGGATGACTGGCCATGACCTTAAGCAGAGGAGGACCGACGAGTATAATGCTTTGGTAACGGGGGAACAATGGTTACTGGAGCTGGTAAATGTGGAGGTGAAGGTATGATAGGGGATGATGGTGGAGATGGCACTGACGGTTACTGACTCATGGGTGGTGGTGGCATGAATACCTCAGTATCATAAGGAGAAGTAGTCAGTCTGTCACCTGTAGGAGAGAAAAACATCACAGATTCAAAGAATGTGACATCCGCACTAACAAAATATTTTCGACGCAGCGGATCGAAGCAACGATACCCCTTCTGTGTCCTTGAGTATCCTACAAACACACATTTGGTAGCCCGGGGAGAGAGCTTATCAAGACCTGGTCCCAACTGATAGACAAAACCAACACAACCAAAAACACGGGGTGGAAGTGAGAACAACTCCTTCTCAGGAAAGGCTAGAGAGAAGAGATTTCTCACCCAAGACAGACGAGGGCATGCGATTTACCAAGTAGCAAGCTGTTAGAACTGCATCACCCCAGAACGAGCGTGGAGTGTGACTATGAATAAGTAGGGTTCTAGTGATATCCAATAGATGTCGATGTTTTCGCTCTGCAACACCATTTTATTGTGACGTGTAAGCACATGAAGTTTGATGAATTATGCCACGAGAGGAAAAGAACAAGGACAAAGTTCTAGTACAAAACCCCAATGCATTGTTAGAATGCACAATTTTCACAGAAGAAGAGAAAACATTTTTAACTTCATTGATAAACATTTGAATCACATCTCTTGCTTCAGATTTATTCTTCAATAAAAACACCCAAGACAAGCGAGAAAAATCATCTACGACAAGCAGATAGAATCTGTGTCCCCGGTGATCAGGAACACGACTTGGACCCCAAATATCAATATGGACTAACTCGAATAAGGAGTCACTGCTCCGACTCTGACGACTCGGGAAAGTAGACCGATGATGCTTTCCCAACTGACACACTTCACATTGGAAGGACGACTTCGGAGAAATCTGGGGCAAAACACGACGCATCTTCTGAAGAGGAAGGTGACCAAACCGGAGATGCCAGATATATGGAAAGTCTTATCCTGTAGAGTGGAGAGATGCACCAACGTACGGAGTATGGATCAGACGATAGAGACCATTCTGCTCACAGCCATATCCAATCACATTGCCCGAGTGTATGTCCTGAAAAATAAGAGATGATGAGTCAAAAATAGCTCGATTGTTTAAATCCTTTGTAATCTGGCTAATGGACAGCAAATTCATAGAGAAATCATGAGCATATAGCACATTCTGCAATCTCAATGAAGGTGTTAAATTAATCTCCCCCTGTCCTGTGATCGTGGAATGTGTCCCATTGGCTATCACCACCGTTCGTCCTGAAGAAACTGGTTTATATGACGTGAGTTGTTCTCTTTCCACACAGAGATGATGTGTCGCTCCAGAGTCCATAATCCAGTTTGTAATCTTAGATCCATCACAAGATTTGAGAGCATGAGAGCTACCTGATGTACTAGCCGTGGCAGGTGAACTTGCGAATGCAGAGACGGCCACTTCTGACTAACCTTCAGGAGTTGTATCAAGGGGCATAATATTCCTCAGTCTGGCAACAAGATCATCAAATTGTTGGTCCAATGAGGAAGGTACAGGAGACTCAACTTGTTTAGCTACCCGAGCTGATGCAGGAAAGCCATGCTTTGAGTAGCATGTGTCTTCGGAGTGGCCAGATCGACGACAGTAACTACATGGTTGACGAATCCGACCCCCACGACCCCGGGGGCCCCGACCACGAAAGGTAGAGGAGCCACCTCTACCCTAGAGGCTGCCATCGCTGAAGGTGTCTGGCTGGCAGTCAAGCTAGGAACAGTGATTCGACTCGGTCGGCGAAAAACTTCCTCCATTGGAGGAATAGTAGCGTCAGCTAGAATCTAAGACCGAGCAGCATCATACTCTGGATCAAGGGTAGCCAGAAATACGCCTACCATGGTAGCGTTCCTGTACGTCTTCTGTTGTTCTGTAGTGGCTGTCAATGGCATGAAGCTATGGAGCTTCTCAAACATCCCTCGTAGAGACATGTACAGTGAGTGAAGAGGGCGCCCATTCTGCTTGACTGTAAAAATATCATGTTGCAGCTGAAGTATCTTGGTCTCGTTCCGCGCCTGTGAATATGTCGCCGCTAGAATATCCCACATAGCCTTAGCCGTGGGCTGATGTAGTACATCGTTGGCGATTTCTATCATCAACGTCCCAGATAGCCAAACTTTGGCATACGCATCATCTGCCTCCCACAAGGCATGCACCCCAGTCTTCTCCACCGGCTCATCTTCGGTAAGAATATGTTTCTTACCATTCAACTTCATTAGCCTCATGAAATGCATGGCCCAGAGCTCATAATTTGTCCCGTCCATTTTCACAATAGGCGCTGGACCTTTGAATGCGCCAGTGGCGAGTACATCAACCTTGTTCTCAGACATCTTGCCAAAAGAAGACTGCTACGGGTGCGAGAAATCAAAGTTTGTATGTCTACACAAACATATATGGGTTTGGGTGCACGTGTAGACTCATGCACGCCAACCCATCAACCAACTGAAGAAGCCGAGGCAGTACACAAGCGCGGGACAGCACGCGATGCACGCGGTGCACTCAAGTCGAACATGCTGTGCCCGCAGAACAAGTGCACGGTGCGCACGAGGACGTGCGTGCGGGATGCGCTAGGGCATGCACGCTATGCACACAGGGCAAGCGTGCGGTACGCAAGGAAGTGCACGCGTTACGCACTAGGGCAGGCACGCTGTGCGCGGGAGGCTTGTGCGGTGACCTTACGGTGGCGCAAGGCAGCAGCGCCGGAGAGAAAGCAAGGGTGCACGCACGAGCCGAAGAAGTGGTGCCGGAGACGGGGTGCGATGCCGGAGAGGGTTGGAGGTGGGGTTAGGGTTTCTTGGGAATCGAGAGCTCTGGTCTAGGATCGCCGCTCTGATACCATGTTGGAGAAAATAAGAGCGCTTATTATTTCTGAGAACCCTAGGCTCTCTTATATAGTAGAGAGGCCTATGGGTAAATTACAGAAAACAGAAAACAGAAAATGATAATAAGAAAGAGATACATATGGAATATGAAAATACACATATCTTCACAGTATATAATGGCACAAATAAGTTGGAGAAGTAAAGGAAAGAAGACAAATAAGATTACATAGCGCTTGAAGACAGTGACTGGGTGAAGGAAGTGCATGTGCATGAGCCCCTGAGGACCTCAATGAACCTTGAAGATTGAACATCCCCTACCAGGGTTGTATACACGGTCCATTGGTCATGGAACAACACCGAAGGTCAAGCTCTATCATGGCCTCTCGACCCATCCTCTCGCTATCACCGGAGGGGA
This sequence comes from Ottelia alismoides, assembly GCA_037367405.1. Classification (NCBI taxonomy): domain Eukaryota; kingdom Viridiplantae; phylum Streptophyta; class Magnoliopsida; order Alismatales; family Hydrocharitaceae; genus Ottelia; species Ottelia alismoides. The sequence continues at coordinate 143,277 of JAZKJV010007109.1, forward strand.
AGGGCTAGTGCAGACCTCACATAAAGGTGGATGATGTGACAATTGGTCGGAGAAGGGGATTTTATTCGACGAAGTGGCGGTTGTTGGAGATGTTTTCAACCACTACTAGATAAGTCACGTGAATGAGAAGGATGGCTTTGAGTAACCAATGGGAACGAGGGTTGTTGAGATATTTGTTAATAGGGATTTTTACCCGGCAGACCCTATAATCTTTTTAAATGACCTCTACGACCTTTGAAACATTGATATTCCTCACTCGACCCCGTATACTTACTAACCCTTACCCCATAGACTATGTGGTTAACCCCCATCCATTTGTCCGTCTAAAGTGACCGGATTCCGTTACATTCTTTATTTTATATTAGGGATTTTTGCATCCATAACCCCCTCCGCTCGTAGTGCTCCTCCTCGAAGCTGGCGCCCAGTCCCCCCCCCCTAAGGCATCGCCGCCTCCCCTGCCCGGCCGCCTGCGCCGCCCACCTGCTTGAGGCCCCCGCACCGCCCACCTGCTCGAGGCCCCCGCGTCGCCCACCTGCTCGAAGCCCCCCCCCCCCCCGGCCGCCTGAAGCCCCATCCCTCACCTCCCATGCCCCCACCAGCTGCGCCGCTCGAAGCCCCTGCTACCCCCGGTCGAAGCCCCCCTGCTCCCCCTCTCCCACGTCGCTTGAAGCCTCCCTCGGCTCCCCCCCCTACGTCGCTTGGAGCCCCCTGCTCCCCCTCCCCCAGGCCGCTCAAAGCCCCCCTTCTCCCCCTCTCCCACGCCGCTCGAAGTCCCCCTTGCTCCCCCTCCCCTACGCCGCTCGAAGACCCCCTGCTCCCCCTCCCCCATGCCAGTCGAAGCCCCCCTGCTCCCCCTCCCCTGTGCCGCTCGAAGCCCCCCTGCTCCCTCCCCCATGCCGGTCGATCCACCGCCAACAAGCTCCACCTCCTCCCGGTCGACCCCACACCCCAACCTCCCCGCACGTCCCGTTCAGATGGTCGATCTGGTCTGATGTTGCCCTCTGCCCCTGGCCCTGATGGCGATGAAGATTGTCCAGCATGGAGACGACCTCGATGGCGCTGATGAAGACGAAGGGGAGGAAATGGAGGCGGAGAAAGTAGCGGTCCGACTGCTTGACGGGGAAGGAGTAAGAGGAAGGAGAGAGAAGAAGAAAGGAGGAAGAGTGGAAGAAAACCTACCATTGAATTTGCTAGGGTTAGATTAACTCAACTTAAACCCAAGCTAGTTAACTCAAAAAGTCTCAAATTAACGGCAGGGTCTATAGGGTAAGACGGAGCAAGTTTAGGGGGTCGAGGGAGGAATATCAATGTTTCAAAGGTTATAGAGGTCATTTAAAAAGATTATAGGGTCTGTCGGGTAAAAATCCCTTGTTAATATTATTGTCTTTTGCTTATTTTCTATCTCTTTTTTCCTCTTATTGTAATTTGCTCAATAGGTTCCTCTCCTATATAAGAGAACCCTAGGGTATCTCATTAATCAATTCATTCTTCTTCCCTCAACATGATATCGGAGCGACGGTCCTAGACCAAAGTTATCATATCCCACCCTCGAAACTCCGACCATTGAAGGAGGTTGGGTACATGCAAGTGTAAGGAAGCATAATCGAAGCAAAGGGCTTGTTTGGATTGGATTGGGGAATGAAGGAAGGGCTATCTAGGCGGTGGAAGGCGGAGCCCTAATGGGTTCCTCCTCCTTACAGGAGGAGGAAGATGGTCGAGGTGGAGGAACTGAAGGAGAAGATGAGAGGATGATCTTATGTGGGCACGAGGATGGTGGAAGAGTGGTGATGGTGTGTGAGGGATCTGATGACAGTAAGGATGTATAGAATGGCATAAATAAGTTGGAGAAGTAAAGGAAAGAAAACAAATAAGATTACATAGAGCTTGGAGACATTCACCGGGTGAAGGAAGTGCATGTGCATGAGCTCCTGAGGAGCTCGAGGTCATCGCTTGATAAGGTCGACGAGCCTTGAAGATCGAACATCTCCTACCAAGGTTGTATACACGGTGCATTGGTCATGGATCAACACCGAAGGTCGGGCTCTGTCATGACCCCTCGACCCATCCTCTCGCTATCACCGGAGGGGAAGGGCTAGTGCAGACCTCACATAAAGGTGGATGATGTGACAGTTGGTCGGAGAAGGGGATTTTATTTGACGAAGTGGCAGTTGTTGGAGATGTTTTCAACCACTACTAGATAAGTCACGTGAAGGAGAAGGATGGCTTTGAGTAATCAATGAGAACGAGGGTTGTTGAGATATTTGTTAATATTATTGTCTTTTGCTTATTTTCTATCTCTTTTTTCCTCTTATTGTAATTTGCCCAATAGGATCCTCTCCTATATAAGAGAACCCTAGGGCCTCTCATTAATCAATTCATTCTTCTTCCCTCAACATGGTATCGGAGCGACGGTCCTAGACCAGAGTTCTCATATCCCACCCTAACCCTACCCCCCCGCCCTCTCTCTGTGTCGCCACCACCGTCGCGCGCCCTCTTCGAGGCACCACCGTCGTTGTGTGCCCTCTCTCTGTACCATCGTCGTGCGTCCTCTCTCCACGCTGCTACTGTTGCTACATGGCCTTCTCCTTTGGCAGCCACCAAGGCAGCCGCCTGGCCACCTCCAGGTTGTGTCCCAAGTCATCGCCCAGGTCACCGCTCGGCCTCACTAGGCTGGCCCACAGTTTACTGCATCCCGGCCTTCCCAGGCCCCCCAGACCACCGCCGGCAGCCACCCTTGCTCTCTTTGGACACTGTCGGCTCTCCTGCGCGATGTTGTGAACTTCTGAGGTTTGATCCGTGGTCTAATTTCGATCGAAGAACGTGATTTCAGTCATATAAATCATGTTTTCTGACCCTAGCAAGTGCGAGGATTGATGAGGATGGTTGTATGAGTCTACTCATGCAACCAATCCTTCGTATGTTCATGTAGACTTGTTCACACCGGTCTACTCCCCAGTTGAGTTACGCCTTTGGTCGTCTTATCATTATGGCAGAGAATCATGGTGATATTTTCTTGTCTGGAGCCTTCAAGGTCCCGGCTCCCATCGCTAAGATGGATGGGACCAACTATGAGTTGTAGTCAATGTAGTTTCTCACCCTCATGCAATGCAACAATAAGGAGCACATTTGTACTGGTCTAGAGCCAACAGATAAGACTGGGGCAAATGCTTCTTGGAAGCAAGATGACGCGTATGCACGTGTCTGGCTATGTGGGACTCTCACACAGATAGCTAATGGTATCCTAAAACAACCCACCACCAAGGCGATGTGGGATACTTTGGCTTCCACCTATGCTCAAGAGAAGAATGATGCCAAGATTCTTCAGCTACAGGTTGATATCTACAACGCTAAGCATAATGGCCATCCTCTGCACGTGTACTACTCTTCACTTCGTGGCATGTTCGAGAAGCTTCATGGATATATGCCTATTACGACATCTCTAGAGCAGCATAAGTCTTATAGGAACTCGACAATAGTTGGAGTTTTCATGGCAGACCTTGATAAAGAGCATGATGCAACACACATACAACTTCTCACTGAGGCTAACATACCTCCCATGGAGGAGGCCTATAGTCGTCTCAGCCAGATTATCATGCCTTCTATGACCACTCCTCCGCCCTCTTCCGCTATGGCTGCTTCTCGTGGATGAGGGTCGACCCAGTCTAGAGGACGTACCCCTCGTGGCAGAGGTGGTGGGCGTCTACGTGGTCCTTGCACCTTCTCTTATCGACTAGGACATGTAGAGGATACATGCTACCTGAAGCATGGATATCCGATTTCGGGTCGTATAGCAGAATAGATTGAGCCTTCCGAAACTCTCCCAGGTCGATCCTCACTTTGATGATATTGTCTCTTGTATTCGAGAGATCATGACTCCTACTGTTGGCACCACCACTACAGATATCGCAGCCGCAGCCAGAGCCTCTTCGAGCTCCTCAGGTATCGCCTATGCTTTTACTGGTAGTATTGGTGCAGACATGACAGAGTGGATTATGGACTCTGGTGCTTCACACCACCTATGTGGATACAGAGCGCAGCTGAGGTCCTATAGGACTTTACCACTTGGCAGATGGTTTGTCATTACTAATGGTGACCACTTACCCGTTACAAGATAGGGGAGGTACATTTGATGCCGCCCGTGCATCTTTAGAATGTGCTATATGTTCCTAACTTCAGATGAATTTACTTTCCATTAGTCAGATTACTAGGGATCTGCATTGTCGTGCTATTTTTGACCCCTCGTCTTTTGTGTTTCAAGACATACTCACGGGCAGGGTGATTGGATGTGGCCGTGAGTAGCGGGGGCTATACAGATTGGTCCAACCTCCTCTTGTTGGCGTTTCTACTATACCTATTGGACTTTGTTAGAAAATAGGAATACAGAAGTGGAATGATAAACAGAGCATAAGAACAGAAAGATAAACTTGGAATACCATATTTTTACATGGAACCCTACTCCCTAAGGAGCGGGATGAAACCACGGGAGAAGGCCTCAAAGGGCCCCATATGTTTCATTGTGTTTTCTCAATGGATACAGGAGGTTTGGGGCTTCTTATATAGCCTCCACAGAGCCTCCAAGTCCCACCACTGGTAGATGTAGGACTAAACACATGGATGGGATAAATGGATCCTGGAGGTATCCATTTACCCATTTACAACATAAGAGGCACACAACTAAATACTCCAACACTCCCCCTCAAGTTGGAGCATGTAATGCTCATCTTGGACAAATAGAAAGAAACTCAACTCACAATACATGATACTACATGCAATATCAACTCAACGCACACAACTGTCGGTTGCTGTCGAGGATGTTTCTTCTCATGACGTGCATGTGAGGAGGACGAACGGGCTAGAGTGTGAGTCTGGCGAAGTCTCCTTGTCGAAGAACTGGGTTTCTCCCATCTGTCACAGAGAATGGTACTCTACTATGGAGTCCCTATGATACCACATGAAAACCCTTGCCCACATGACATAGGGAATGATCCTCTACTCTGGAGTCCCTATCTCACATGTAAACTCTGGCCGAAACAACAAGAATGATGGGGACCACGAAACTGAAGATACTCGTGCGTCTTGAACTGCAAACTCGGAATCTGACGTCGAGTTTGAACATCTGAGAAACTGTAGAGTCTGAACAATCCGGCTGGTTTGGAGAATCTGATATCTAAAGAAGACATGTGACTCTACACAATACTACCCTTTCTCCCATACTGGTCGGGACGACAAACATCGACCAAGTTGGGAGTAGACAAGATAATGGAGAGACAAAACATCAATAAGTTGTATCACAATTTTTCTTCACCTTCAGCTTTTCAAACATTCATTTCATCATTTTTTTGAAACATTTTTTAAACTGTTTCATTCATCATCTTTTTTCTAGCTTTTTAAACATATTTTTTCTCAGCCTTCAAAAAAAAACATATTTTTTCTCTCGGCTACTTCTTTTTTCTCTTTTTAATAGCAGTCACATTTTTTGCATTTTTTCAACTAAGTCGTTCACCATTTTGCTGTTCACTTTTTTTATGATTTTTCTTTTCTCTTTTTTTGCAAATCTTTTGCGTACAACTTTTTATTGTATGCGCCTCTCTTTTTGAAATAACACACGGCCCAAAAGGCCCAAACTCTTCCACTCATTCTCTCACTTTTTTTATTTACATAGCAGGCGGCCCACTTGAACCCTTACAAAAAGAAATATTTTTTTATAGCCCACTCGGGTACGCAATGGGTGAAACCCTATTTAGGGTTTTCCCTTTCTTCAACGAGGCACGAAGCCGCCGCCTTGCCCCTGGATGTAGAAGGGGCAAGGGCCCGCCGCCTGATGAGGAGAAGCCGATGCCTTAGCGGGAAGCCGAGATCGGAAGGGCGCCAGATACGCCGCCAGAGAGCTGTGATGGAGAGAGGCGCAAGGAGGAGTCGCGCGATGGAGAGAGGTGCAATCGATGCCAGGGATGAGGGGAAGACATGACACCGCCGCCTGGCCTGGAGGGGCGATTCGGAGGCCTTTGAGTCGCACGAGGAGCTTCTTGCTTGCTGGGAGCGAGGTCATCTCGCTAGGGGTGCCTCTACAGGGAGACCTCAAGCGTCGAGGATCTTCGCGCACCGCCTGGAGGTACTCGAGGAAGATGAGGCACCGACTGGGGTTCCCCAATGGGGATCACTCGCTCGCGCGCCACCCGGGGGTGCTCTCGAGAGAGAGGAGCGCCTGCGAGAACCCAACGTGATGGAGATGCATGTTCTGTAGTAGGGTTCCAGAGAACCCATCGTGTGGCTGTTGCTCGTGCTTGTCGCCTGATCAATAGGACGGAGAGGAGCACCGCCATCTCGGCCTAATGCAGATTGTGGCTGGAGTTGCGCGACCCGTGATGCGACCAGAGGGCCCTACCCTTGGGTCAAGTTGAGCCCCTACCCTTGGTAGGGTGGAAGCACAAAATTCCCAAGTGCATCACATATGTCACACGTTGATCTGAACCTATCTGCAATATTGAAGAATTAATATACTTTGGCTGTAATTTCTCCAGGAGCCACACGTGGGGTGCGTACGGCGAGGCTTGGAGTGAGTTTTGATCGGGTGCAAGTGGCTCAGGCCACGTGGATGGCTTGAGGTCTTCAGGGCGCGACTCGATTCCAACGAGCTTGGTGGCTTGTGATGGGAGGTGCAGACCATGTATGGATCGTTTAATCGATTAGATCTGATAATATCTGCTTTTTTGTGGGCTTCCGATCTCCTCCGCATGCGGTGGACCACCAACAGAGCTCTGGTGACATCCATCTTCCTCCTTCATGGTCATCTCGTCTTGTTGAAGGTCGGTACACCTCTAGGAGAGGATGGAGAAGATTGCTAATGCTCTAAGAAGGGTCGAGGAAGAATTTGATGCAGCATTGCTGGAGGCGGAGCTCTAGAACGGAGCTCACCTTGAAGCTCTGACCATTGAAGGAGTGGGTACCTACAAGTGTTAGGAAACATAGAAAAAGTAAAGGGGTTTGTTTATGTTGGATTGGGGAGTGAATGGAGTTATATCTAAGCAGTGGAAGGCGGAGCCCTAATGGGTTCCTCCTCCTTGTAGAAGGAGGAAGATGGTAGAGGTGGAGGAGCTAACGGAGAAGACGAGAGGATGATCGAACATGTGTGCGAGGATGGTGGAAAAGTGGTGATGGTGTGTGAGTTATCAGATGACAGCGAGGATGTGTAGAATGGCGTAAATAAATTAGAGAAATAAAGGAAAGAAAACAAATAAGATTACCTGGAGCTTGAAGATGGTCGTCGGGTTAAGGAAGTGCCTATGTTTGAGCATTTGAGGACCTCGGGTCATCGCTTGACAAGGCCAGCGAGCCTTAAAGCTTGAACAACCCCTATCAGGGCTGTGTATACTGCCCATTCGCCGATCAATACCGAAGGTCGGGCCCTGTCGTGGCCCCTTGACCCATCCTCTCGTTGTCACCGGAGGACAAGAAGAGCTAGGGCAGACCTCACATAAAAGTGGATGACGTGACAGTTGGTCAGAGAAGGGGATTTTATTCGATGGAGTGACGATTGTCGGTGGTGTTTTCAACCGCCTACAGATAAGTCACGTGAAGGAGAAGGATGGCTTTGAGTAACCGACAAGAATAAGGTTTGATTGGAGCACATAATGGCATAGGACGCTGATGAGAATGGCACGTGAGGTGGTCGAATAAATAGGGAGAAGTTGCTCGATGAAGGGATGCAACCCTTCGCAAGGGCAATTGCAGGAGGCAGGGGACAACACATGCACTATTGGAAGCGATCCAACGGTGGAGGTTTGGACACCAGCGGTGAAGCAAGAACCGCTTCATCAATATGATCAAGCGGTCCACAAGCGGGCGGTGGTGAGATGAAAAGAGCTGCCTAGTCTGAAGATCATATGGTCCAGGATGCACGCAGGCTCATATAAAGAGACGGCTACGTGGAGAGAGGATAATGGGTCATGTGGCCCAATCAAAAAATTAGAAAAGAAGTAAGAACTTATAAAATGAAATAAAATAATATATGGTGTCAAATTAAAAAGTGTTCAACTTTTCAAGATCTGCAATTTTCACATAGAACTCAAAGTTAAAATACATATTATATATATACTTATTATTTTTGCAAGTATTTTTAATAAATAAAAATACTTCTTTTGTTTCTTTTGTTATTTTTGGGTATTTTTATGTAATGCATAATGTACAATATAATATATTCAACATTAAAATAATTTTTTATTTGATTTTTAATAAGAAGAAATACATAAAATAAAGGAAACTATAATACATATATTAAGTACTTATTTATATACATTAATTAGCCTTATTTATTGGTAAGGTGTTAGATGTTAAGCATAATTAATTAATTATTAAATGAATTGATTAGTTTAAGATAGAGGGATAACTAATCCAAATAATGATGATGAATCTAGGATTCATCACATGTGAAGGAACTGATGCTTGATAATGTTTCCCGGATTGGCATGCCTTGTACTCAAAGAGCTTCAGCTAGAAAGTTCAGGGAACATCATGGAGATAGCCTTGGTAGATGATGTCCAAGGTGAAGATGCCACAGTAAAGGATTGTCGGAGATAGACACAAGGCCAACAAAATTGGAATCAGAATAAATGTCAGGATAATAGAAGGTCCTCAAATGCTCCCTCGTATGGATGTTTATCACAACAGGTTGGTTGAAAAATCAGAAGCACCTCAAAGAGGCCAGTTAGAATAATGTAGTACTCTACAAGACTAGAATCTGCCTAAGTAGCAGACTGGATCCAAGTATAAATGGTTGAGTCAAGAAATGGTTGTCTTCTGGGAGTAAATTCATTCTAAATTCCTTACATCAGCTTTGTAGAATCTTTGTAGAGAAGATTCGCCGTAATATTTGGATCGATGTTATTGGTCATCCAAGTGATAACCTGTCAATTATCTGCATACCAAGTGCCAATCCTTGTTCGTCTTCGTAAGTGGATCATTGGTGAGGATATAATTCTTGTATGACCATCGATGAACACCTTGAATGATCGAAACCAGTGTACATAGTTTTTCGTGTGCTTCAATTTGGTAGAGGTGCCTTGTATCATCAGAGAAGAAGTTGAGTATAGGGATTCGGTCTCAAAGGATGTCATCGTGGTCGAGAAGGTCAAGAAAAAGTTACCTAGAAGATGTTGATGTTTCAATCAAACATATGGGTAACCTAGGTCACTATTGTAGGAACCATGGGAAGGATGCATATAGGGCTTCAGCAGCGGCGATGCTCGGTATTTCTCGGTAGCAGTGATGCTCAGTATTACTTAGTAGCGGCGATGCTATGGTAGCGACGATACTCGATAGCGGCAATGCACTACTTACGGCAGGGATGCAGGCGCACATAGTTGTGTTCTGCTTTGCGCACGAGGAGAGATTTAGGGATGGTGGCGGTGATGCCTCACGCGCGAGAAGGGGAGATTGGTGGCAGCAAGATCTAGGTCAGAGACTCAGAACACCAATCTAGGATCATTGCTTTGATACCATGTGGAGAAAGATGAGGAAATATAATGTGTTGATTTTATTCAAGAGGTCTAGGGGTTCTTATATAAGCCGGAACCTGAGAGCACTCGCTAATAGGAAACTACATAAAAGTACCCGAGGGATTGTAACTAAATATAATATAACAAAGCTGCCTATAACACTTACAATAAATCAAGCTTCTGTCAAGTCTGATGATTCATTTATTGCCTCTAAAATGACTACTGATTAGGGACAGATGGGCAGACTATATCCAGCACATGGGCCAAGTTTAGTAAAACCTTGCAATAAACACCACAACTATGTTTATAGACAGCAAAGGGCGAACATGATAAGAACTATAATTGGTTGCATGACATTGGAGATGGAATCTACCAGTGATCGATCAACCACTTGGTTAGTTAAAGGGAAAAAAGAATCTTTTGCTGATTGATCAACTTATTGGATAGATCAATCAGAAGTTACAAAGAGTTACTATCAAAATGTGGGATCTTAGTGTAAACTACTCTAGAGAAGTTTCAAAGAGTTATTCTACATATTCTAGACTGTCTGTTTTTACATAATGGTTAATGTTCTCATTATGCGACAAAAAAGTTGTGCTTGCATTGTAAAAACCTTTCTTGGAAAAAAATGCAATGCTAGCTTTTTCATTGTAGCTATTATAGAAAATTCTCCAATAATGACAGCGTGCTTTAATGATGTTTGCATGTAATGCATTTTAAATTCGATCTTAAAGATCATTTAAAGCTTCTGAATGAAAACGGTTAAAACTATGATTCTAGTGATATATTTTCTTGGGATATGCCTTATTTTGTGTCCTAGACATCGTCTAGTTTTACTACATTTATGATATCTATAATCTACTAATGTCATCATAGTTTTGTCTAGATGTACACGATAGCTATGATTGAAATTCATTATCTTTGTATTTTATACTGGAAATTTATTATTAGGAGGTTAATGACCTTTTATGAAGGTTGTGTGAATCATATGATTAGTTACTATCTCGGCTTCTTGGGTCTTCTTTAGTGTTTCTCAACAACAATCACAATCCAATGGAACAATTGCTCAAGCATCAACAAGCGACTCGCAATTGGAAGGAATGAATAAAGCATCTAAGCCATCAGGTACACAAAAAAAGTCTTGACACAACATTATTGATGGTAAAAACTAATTTATGAATATGTATCACACCCTTTTGTTTATCAATTAATGGCGTGATTTGTCTCTTGAGGTCCAGAGGATATTGATGCGAAATCGAAAGGTACAGTCGTCCAGCAAAAAGGACGTTTTAAAGTGACATCAGAAAATATTGAAGATAAAGTAAGAAAATACAACACATTCGTTTATGATACTCTTCATTGTACCTAAAATACTTGTTCCGTTTTATTTTAGGTTTCGCCAATTGTTTTGTCCAAAAGCCACAGCGTTCAGGTTAGTTACTCTATTTTAGATATACTTCCTGAGAGGCACAGCCATCACTTATCTTAAAGATTAAGAAATTTTCTAGATCGTTGCTCATGGGCTGTGCACATATCCATTTATCAATTTCCAAAGTATTAAATGGAAGCTTCGCAACATAATGGTGCTGCAAAGAGAAAGCATTACCATATTTTTGATGTTCCAAAACTCCTCTCAATTTACAGTCATGCTCCTGACATTTTGGTGTCATGTTTTCCTCATCGCATGTTATTTAGTTACTCGTATGCCTTCCTTCATACTTGATGAGTTATGCTTTTATTTCCTCAAAAGGACTCATTCTCTGTGATTCCATTGCTTTTGGCTGTGTTTCCATTCTGCACATTGTAGCTCTTGGACATGACAAGCTTTCTCTAGGACCTATCTGTGCCTTTTGGGTTATTCAAGAAATCAAAATAGTTATAGGTTCTATCCTTCCAACAGAATGTATCATGTCACTGTTGGCATCATCATCGACTGTCTTATAGTTTTCTTTCACCAGTTCCATTGAGCACCTTTGTCTTAGCTAATGAGATCTAGGTCCGTGATAGAAAGTATGGGACTGTTTACAATCACCTCCACGATTCACTATTACGAGATACCTATTCTTCAGCATGTACCATCATCCATCACGTTTGGGTAATTCTTGTCACAAAGTTTCTTCTGATGGCACTATACTTGTTTAACACGTGACAGTACTTATATAGAGGCCTTGGACTTTGACATAACCGATATATATGACATGACATCCATATTGCTTGCGGAAAGGTGAGACCCTATACTTGGATATGTAACTATAAAGAGACATGTTCTGTCACGCTAACAGTTGTTACTATTTTTTTGCTGTGATGATTCACCATACAAATCAAGAATCTCTTTCAGATGATAGATGTTGTTAGCCCATACATGAAGATATGCCTGCTATGTAGTCTACATGAAATCTTATTACTCCCCACATTATGCAAACACGAGAAGCCGGTGGATCTTAATGATCATGCCATGATAAAGATAATAGCATCAAGGACTACAAGGCATGATTTGTTACAAAGTGGTACACCTAAATGTCACTACAAGAAAAACAAGTTGTGGCTACAGAACTATGCCAACGGATGTGGAGCTTGTGGCCACAGAATGAGGCTCTAGTCACAATGCGTCGTGGCCTGTAGCTGTAGCTACAAGTCTCGTCGTGAGAGTTCTCTAACCACGAATATATCGTGTCCACTACAAGTAAGCACAGAAGTTGTCGTGGCCATAGTTCTTGCATGAATATCCTCCTTACATATTTGAAGACTTTGGCTACGAAATTGTAGCTACGAGAAACTAGTGGCCACGCGCACAAGTTTCCGTAGCCACTTCTGTGACCACAACTCGTTTTTCTTGTAGTGCATGCGGTGTCAACTACTGTGACACTTTATAAGAAGCGGGCTAATGGCTCGACTTACTATAGTTTGAATGGCCCTCAGGCTGACCCCTTTATATCTTGACATGAAGAATGACTTTTTATATATGGAGACCTACATGAAAAGGTATACTTACATCAACCCCTTAGATTTACTGCCGAGAAGATTGTTAAAGAGTTTCCAATTACATATGGCCTAAAGTAAAGACGAAGAGTTTGAATCCAGAAGCTCTTGTAGATGACATAGTGCAAAACTTTTAATCGCTCCACCTCTAACCATTTTATTTTTGTATGATATACTACTAGAGAAGAGACTGTACTTCTTCATTGAATGACATCATCGTTAGAACTCATGATTTGTCTGGCATCTTCATGAAGTACATTGAGGACCTTGCCCTAAGGATTTAGAGTCTACTACGAGCTTTCTTGTGATTTTTGATGATAACCTTATGTTATAGTGAATTAAAAAATAGAAAAAATGTTTTTTTTGATCCAATGCAGCATTAGAGTTGTGGCTTATACTATCATCTAGGTTGTCATAGTTTGGTTATGGGTGATCATTTACATCGATGTCTCTCCTCATATAGATGGGATGTGATAATGAGGTATCATTGTTTATTGGTAAAAATTTTAAATTTCATGAGAGAATCAAATATATCAAGGTTGTTTGTCACTATTTAATTACTCGTATGCCTTCATACTTGATGCGTAGGTTTTGCTTACACTCTGTAATTTTGGGTCCAATTTGGGCCATGATATTTTTAAAAAAGTGATTTTTTAGGGGAAAAGGTGTCAACAAAAAATAGAAAGAAAGTAAAGCCGTATGCAAAGAAAAATTGAAAGTGATTTTATAAAAAAGAGAAAATCTGAAAAAAGAGAGATCGGCTTATGTGATTTTTTGTTTCTCTCCATTTTTATATCTTCTCCTAACTTGATTGATGTCATCTTTTCCGACCAGTATGGGGAAAGGGGAAGTATTATGTATAGTTTTATAGGACAGATTCACTCTCCAGATTCAGACGTCTAGATTTCATACTCTGCAGCTCAGATTCTGACTCTACATTCAGATTGTTTCAGAGTCTACAGTTTGAGGCGCACATGTGTGCCATCTATGTGAGAGCCCCCCATCTTTTATTTGAACACAGGATTTTCATGTGATCCATAGGGACTCCAGAGTAGATATCCCATTCTCTGATCCATTACGTGCCTAGGGTTTTCATGTAGATTCATAAGGACTCCGGACTAGAGATCCCAATCTTTGAGCCAATATGGGAGAGACCTAATTCCTCGATGAGGAGACTTTAAACTCTGTTCTTCAGTGACCGTAAACTCCCACGAGGATGTTTCCACGGCTTGTTCCAGTTTGGCCCACTCCTAGTGCCTCATTGGGTGATATTCTTCATACATTTTTTATGTTGATTTTGTATCACTTAGGAGCGGTAGGATGCCACCCGGCGGCGCCTCGTCTGAGTGACAACCCCATGATGATCTAGGTACGCCATACGAGGAGGGCAACGATGTTGATGCTGCTAATGATGTTGATAATGGTGGTGCTGAAGCCACCAAGGATGATGATGATCCAACCGAAGGTACTGACGTCTTCGCCTCGCCAGATGCAGCTGGTGCTACTGATGCCACCATTCGTCGTGATACTGAGCCAGAGTGCGGTACTAATGCCACGAAGACAGATGCCGTGGGTGGTACTGAGGCCACCATTTCTATTCCAATTGTGTTTCCTCCAGTTATTGTATTTCAGGACAAGCGGTTGTGGGCCAGAGTTCTCCATGTGGAGGCTCATTTCAGTTTCAGTGACTCTAATAGACGCAATACATAGCACACATTCTCTCACGAGGAAACCCAGTTCAGTTCACAGTCTAGCCCTTCAGTTCCTCCTCACCAGCACGACATGAGAAGCAATGTCCTCAATACGCAGCCAGCAGAGTTTGCTTTGAATTGATATTGTCTGTAGTGTCATGTACTGTCTGCGAGAGTAATTTCTTTCTATTTGTCCAAGTTGAGAATTGCATGTTCCAGCTTGAGGGGGGATGTTAGAGTATGTGTCACATGTATACATGGGTAATTTGATCCCCCAAGGTCCAACTACCACATCCACAAGTTTAGTCCCACATTTACTGTGAGTGGGACTTGGTCTTATAGGTGGGGCTATATAAGATGTCACATACCTCCTATAATAGATGAGAGAGAGGGGGCAATACAGAATACCCGACCCTTGAGAGGTCTTCTCCTGTGGTTTCATCTTGGTCCTTATAAAGTATGATTTCACGTTAAATATCATATGTTATTCCATGTTTCTATTTCTTTATCTTTGATACGCTTCCGCATTATCATTTTATACACATGAGAAAGCCACTAAAGGTTGTATCTTTTATTGAGTTTATTGGATTACAAGGGGTGTGGGACTACTTTTATGATATGGAATAATGTTTCTAAGTCCTACCATCAAATAATATGAGTGATGAATCTCCATTTCAACATCTTTACTCTGTCGTTTTGGCCTTAAAAACCCTAGCTAATGCATGTAAATAGCATTATTTGTACAGATTAACATCCATTATTTGTTTCATTTAGTGTGTACAAAATACTGTTTTTAATGCCAAAATTATAGAATAAAGGAAAGAACAGAAAAAGAATAAGATATCAAAGGTATTTTATGATCCTAAACCCCGAGACCAAGTCAAGAATTGATTTGGTCAACAAGGAATAAAGTAGGGGAGATAAGGGCCAATAATACAATAATTTTTCCGTTTATTTATTCATCAATAACCCACTTTTGGGGCCTATTTTATTTTCTATTATTTATATCTCAAATAAAGAAATTTTGTATATGAAAATTGTAGATAAAAATACAAATAAAAATACAAAATTGAGTTTGCTTAAAAATAATATACAGTGTTCATTTTATACTCTAAACAAAAAGCCAAAATCTCAACTTCCTAAACTCATACCTCCAAAATAAAAACTCAACTTGTATCAAAATCACCTTTAGTTGTATATAGCTTTTAATAAGCTATTTAATGAAGGTGGTTTCATATTTTTTGAAGTTAAGGTGTGAATGTTAGGTTTTGGACCCCTATTGTACAATATACTCGAATAAAATATTCATTTTATTTATTCTTTATTATTTTTTTAATTTTATATTTTTATAATTTTGTAAATATTATTTATAATATATATACATATTTAGAATAGAAGAAAATCATAAAATATAAAAATAAAATACTTACATAAATGCATAGATTAAATACCTATACTTATACCTATATAAAACATAACCCTATTTATTTAAGTATATGTAATAACAATAGAAAAATACAATAAAAATATCTTTATGTGTATAAAAATGAGTTATAAATATATAAATTTATAGAATAAAATAATAAAATCAAAAATACAAAATAAAAATAAAATGAGCAAAACATAGGTCAATATACCTATAATCATACACTTGAAAAATAAATTGTAATAAATGAGCTCATAAAAATAAATAAAAATCATATTAAAATACTACACAAAATATTAAACATTTTCTATTTCATACCCAGAAATTAATAAAATCATTTTTATTATTTATTTATTTATTTTTGAATAAAATCTTTGTTTTGTGGTGACTTAGTCCTACGCGGACCAATCATGTGGCGAGAAATGTTGACCTGAGTCAACTGGCTCCTTATGCGTTCTGACCTGTCAGGGTTGTCAGTTCTTTATTTTTTCACCATTTTTCCTGGGCATCTAATCCATCTTTTTCGTCGATTCTTCACGCTGACCACTACTTCAATCAATCTTGATCCTCGCCCAATCCTAGATCTCTTGTACGTAGCTCCGATTGATTCTAAATCACCGTCAACTATTGTATCTATAAATAAGAACCTCCTCTCTTCTTTCTCTTCTTGGTCCCTCTTGGAGCTTCTTCCCATCTCTGGCGTGTGTATGTATTGAAGGTTAGGTGACAGTGAAGGATATGGGATAATCCTCAAGCGCATCACGGAAGCGTGAGCATCGTATCGTATACGATGAAGAACGACTAGTCAAACTAGTTGTTCTATGCAGCGGAATTTAAAAAATTTTCGAGCGATGAAACCACATGATCCAAGAACGATTCTCGGATCGTTTCATCTATAACCAAATCAAGTATAAAGGAATATCTCTTGTAGAATGGTTGATCGAGTCTCTACGAAAAGAGACCTCCTGTCTCAAGTCCGATCGTCGGAGAAGACGCTTGCGAGCGCGGGAATGAGTCGCGTGATCCTCGCAATCCAACAAGTTGATCCAAGCAAGGTGAACTCCTGATCTCGTCATACGAGATCGAACACCTTCTTCGCGAGCGTAGCACTCCAAAGAAGATGGAGAACCGAAGAATGTCGAGGCGGCGGTACGGTGGCGAAGCGAAGACAAAGGCTCTCCTCTAGGGTTTGGTGGACGGCCACCAAGAGGAGGAGAGAAGAGGCTTGACGTGTGGAAGAGGGTGAGAGAGATGTGTCTCAATTGCATAACCTTAGAGAGCATGGTATGCCTCTCTATTTATAGGGTTTTGGGATCCATGGATCACAATCCATGGAACACATAAAATCAATGGATGAGATTGATTTGATTTATGTTTAATCCAATGGTCAAGATTGTTGTTGAGGCAACAACTAATAATTTAATTTAGATCAGATATATTTGATAAATCAAATACAAATCAATCCTAAATTAAATCAAACAAATATGAAGAGATCATGGAGATTGCTCCCCACATGGAATAGGTAGGACGGCTACCAATTTCCTTGTGGGAATTGGTGTCCGTCCACCATGATCTCATGGTGGAGGAAATCTCATGCAATCTCATGAGATTGCATATCTCCATGAAAATCTCCCATATTTTCCAACAACTTTTGTTGTGATTTATTCTACAAAAATAATTCATAATTAATTTTGAGAATATTGCAATCTTGCCATTGGAAATTTGTGAATCACATTCACAACCCAAAACAAAATATAATGGGATTTTTACCCAGCAGACCTTATAAACTTTTTAAATTATCTCTACGACCTTTTGCACAACGTAATTACCCTATCGACCTTGTAAATTACCCCAAGAACCATCACAGGCTTCGAACAGATTAACCGGAGGGTTCATGGGGTAAGAGTTGGCAAGTTTACAGGGATGAGGGAGGAATTAGGTTGTTTTAAAGGTCGTGGAGATAATTGGCAAAGTTTATAGGGTCTTCCGGGTAAAAATCCCAAATAAAATTTACATTTTCAATTAATTATACAATGTGAATCCAATTCACACCAATAATTAATTAACAAATATAAATCATAATTAGCTCTCTCTAATACATTATAAATCACATTTATAATATATTATGAATAATTAGATATTACTATTCATATTATTCTTATCTACAATAATTAAATCACATTTAATTATATTGGATAATTTTCACATGCATCAAGATAATTAAATCACATTTAATTATCATTCTCTTAATGCTTAGATATAATTCAACTATAGAATTATTCTTGAACCCTTTCAAGAATAATGCGATTTCTCTGCAGATACTTGGAGATAAGGACAGGGGGATTGTATTGTTCCACGTATAGTGACTTAGATATTGAGATCACATCTCAAATCTAGATCTCATCGACCTCCCGCAGATGCTTGACTAAATCAAGATCGTAGACCTAATCTTCTCATTGCATCTGAATCTCATTCAGATCAATGTCCAATACATGGACTAAGATTAGGTCACTTCTCTACTGAGAGGAGTCACTAAAATCCAAACCTGTTTCATCACTCCCTCAGAATGGAAGCCTCATGGTTATACAATCGTTTATGATCACATCACCCTTAGGTATTCCCAACACCTGTACATCCTGCATACTGGAAAACCTATGATCATCCTGAAGATGTAGATCAATTTTACACTGTCATCTTTAGGGTTTGATCACCAAGTTTCTCAATCTTGGTCATTGGGAATTGGTATAGATCATATGCTTTCCTAAAGCATATATCTTACCTTCAAATCCATGCCATACTTCCAAAGCATGACGACCATGCATGGAGTTTGATCAGTCTCAATACCTCATGAGTGAGCTCATGTCTTCCGGTTCACATGTGAACATGTATGATCCCTTTGAGAGATCGTATTACTCATGTGTCCTTACATGCATCCCAGCTTGCTGGTGTATAGACCTTGGTTAGGTCATCAACCTATTGGTCTGCCAAATGTACACACTCAGACATATAGCAACATATCTGTCTCTGGTCAGAGGATGCATGCCTATGCTGTGACAGTATTCAACATAGATCTTTGGTTATCTCGATCTCGTTAAGTTAACCCATTGACTCAACTAATCTGATACCTCCGAATCACTATTCCCATGCAGAGGACCTGCATCAAGAGGACGGTCAGATATCAGCCAAATGAGAAAGGATTGCCATCTCCTACTCAGGCTGGAGATCATCACTTAACAATCATTTGATGATGCTTGATGAGTCCTCTATCTAACTTCTTAGATATTCATCTAAGCATCAACCTCTATGATTCAATCAATGAATCAACAGCTGTATGATTGTCAAGCTGGCCATGGTACATAACCCTTATTGTACAGAGGGACCTTATAGTGCATTCATTCATTCAATCTCAGAAAGGGAGTGAAAAACAATCAATATTTTTTATTGATAAATTATTTATTACAATAATATTTATTGCAGGAATGGTTCGCCTCGGGCTCACAATGCTAACAATCTCCCACTAGCCCTCAGAACCATTCAGGAACAATCCTTAAACCCATACTCATTACATGTTGGTTGAAAACCTTCTGTGTCAGAGGTTTGGTAAGAGGATCAACAATGTTGTCGGTAGAGGCCACCTTGGTGATGATGATATCACCACGCTTTTGAATCTCCTGAATGATGTGGTATTTCCTTTCCGCGTGCTTGCTCTTTTGATGCCATCTGGGTTCCTTCACCTGGGCAATGGCTCCCGTGTTGTCGCAGAGTAACGGGATGGAAGTATCAGAGGAAACTACGCCAAGCTTTAGGATGGACTTGCGCAACCACACTGCCTCCTTTGCAGCATCTGATGCGGCAATGTACTCAGCTTCTGTTGTGTAATCTGTTGTAGTGTCCTGCTTCTTGCTTCTCCAGCTCACAGCACCACCGTTCAATAGGAATACAAACCCTGATGTCGACTTTCGATCATCAATATCCGATTGGAAGTCAGAATCTGTATATCGTAAGACTTGGAAATCACCATCTCCATCGACCAAGATGTAATCTTGCGTCCGTCTTAGATATTTGAATCTGTTCTTTACTGCAATCCAGTGTTGCTCTCCATAGCAGGATTGGTAACGACTTACCACTCCCACTGCATGGTAGATATCTGGCCTAATGCACATCATGGCATACATTAAGCTTCCTACAGTTGATGCATAAAGGCATCCAACCATGGCTTTCTTTTCCTCAATAGTTTGAGGAGCCATCCCTTTAAACAGGTGGATACCATGCCTTAAGGGAAGGAAACTTTTCTTAGAATTATGCATACAGAATCGTTCAAGAATCTTCTTAATGTATCCATGTTGTGATAATCCCAATATCCTCTTTTCTCGATTTCTGAACAACTTCAGGCCTAAGATGTAAGAGGCTTCCCAATTATAAGGATGTCATCTACGTAAAGCACGATGAACACAATGGCGCTCCCACTAAGCTTCTTGTACGCATAGGGTTCATCAGGATTCTGCACAAAATCATAACTCTTTATGGTTTCGTCAAATCTGATGTTCCAGCTACGAGAAGCTTGCTTGAGCCCATAGATGGATTTCTTCAGCTTGCATACTTTGCCATCCTCAGTTATGAAGCCCTGAGGCTGCTGCTCCATATATATATCTTCCTCGAGGTATCTATTGAGGAAAGCCGTCTTGACGTCCATCTGCCAGATGTCGTAGTCAAGATATGCAGCTATAGCCACAGGAGAGAATGTCTCATCGTAGTCGATGCCTTCTCTCTGTGTGTAGCCCTTGGCTACGAGCTGTGCCTTGAAAGTCTCTACTTTCCCATCATGTCCCCTTTTTCTTTTGAAGATCCATTTATACCCAATGGGTTTTACCCCTTTAGGTGGATCCTCTAGGGTCCATACACCATTCTTATGCACGTAGTCAATTTCTGACTTCATTGCTAGCATCCATCTATCCATGTCATGATCCGTTAGTGCTTTATCAGATGAAGAAGGATCATTGTTAGTTTCACTTGACACATGGAGTCCATACCTTTCAGGTGGTGCAACCACCCTCGAATTCCTTTGAAGAGGTATGGGTGTTTCATCTTTATTTATCTCTTCAGTTTCTAGTTCATGAAGCTCAGAATCCTCAGGGATTCAATGAGTTCCTCTTCTTCATTTTGTCTTGACCTTTAAAGAAATCATTCTCCAGAAATTTCACATCTCTAGAGACAAAAATCTTTTAGGTCTCAGGGTCATAGAGCCGGTATCTAGTACCATCTTTAACATACTCAATGAAGTAACACTCACGAGTGCGAGATTCTAGCTTACTTGCGTCCACGTTCTTCGCATGGACCAAGCAACCCCAAACCCTCAAGTGATTAACGCTAGGTTTGGATCCATACCAGAGCCCATGAGGAGTCTTAGGCACAGATTTGCTAGGAATCGTATTCAGGATATATATTGCAGTCTTTACAGCATATCCCCAGAAACTAAGTGTTAAATGTTCTTTGATCATCATTGAACGGACCATATCCATGATGGTCCTGTTGCGTCTTTCTACAACACCATTAAGTTGGGGAGTTCCAGGAGGAGTGAGATTGAAGACAATTCCATTCTCCTTAAGATATTCCTTGAATTCATCTGAGAGGTACTCACCACCTCGATCAGATCGAATCCGTTTAATCTTCCTATCGGTTTGGTTCTCAACCAAAGCCTTGAATTCTTTGAACTTTTCAAAGGTTTCAGATTTATGACGTAATAGGAAGATAAACCCTTATCACGAATGGTCATCAATAAACGTCAAATAATATCGATATCCATTTCAAGTCGCGGTACTGAAGGGACCACATACATCGGTATGTATTAGGTCAATAATACCTTTGCATATTGTAACCTTGCTACGGAAAGGCATCCTAGTCATTTTACTTCGAATACAATGTTCACAGGTAGGCAAAGATTGAACCTGTAGAAAATCTAAAGGTCCATCCTTTATCAATATGTTGATTCTATCAACAGATAAATGACCAAGCCTTTGATGCCAAATCATATTCGAATGATTTTTATTCTCCCTGGATCTTTTAAGGTTTTTATTAGTGGTTGTAACATTCATAACATTCTCATTAATGCAAAATTCATAGAGTCCACCAGAAGTCAAAATACCATCCGCAATATATTTATCATAATGATTTATGACTAATTTTTTACAGAAAAAGGAATGAATATCCACTTCTAAGAAGCTCAGATACAGATATCAAATTCCTTCTAACTTCAGGTACATAAAGACACTCTTTAAGTACTAGGACTCTACCACTAGATAATGATAGTCGACAGGTCCCGACGGCGACTGCTGCAACACTTGCATCAGATCCCATCTGGATGACTATCTCCCCTTCTTCCGGATTTCTAGTTTCCTGAAACAAATGCAACAAATTGCATACATGAATAGAAGCACCGGAATCAACAACCCAACTTCCTTCTCGTCCAACGAGAAAACTAGTTTCAGTGATGAAAGTAGATTTCATACTTGCTGGGGCTTTACCTTTGTCGACCGACTTCAGGTGTTCCGGGCAGTTACGCCTCCAGTGCTCCGGCGTCTTGCAGTGGTGACAGACGTCGATTTTCTTCAACGCTATCAGTGTTGATGCATTGGAAGATGAGCCAATGCCTTGACTCTTCTTCTTTCTCTTCTGGGCCGGGCCCTTCTGAGAACCTTGCTTCCGACCGCGCTTCCCTCTGACCTGTGCAACCATTGCACTGCCAGCAGGACCATCTTTCTTCATTACGTCTTCTGCATACTTTAATGCAGCAAGAAGTCCGGCATTTGTCAAGTCCAACTTGTTCATGTGGAATGAAACCACAAAATTATTGAAAGACTTGGGCAAAGACAGCAGAATGAAATTAGTTTGCATGTCTCCATCCATATTTGCCCCAAGGGTCTCCAGCTCAGACAAGTACCCCAAACATTTTGAGTACATGCTCTCAGACTGAAGTTCCTTCCTGCATCTTGTAGCGAACGAGTTCTTTCATAATGTTGTAACGCTGGGTGCGGTTAATGTCACCAAACATATCATTCAGATTCTACATTATTTCCTGGCATGTGCTCATCTCCACATGTTGCTTCTGAAGACATTGGAGAGAGAACCCAGGATATAGCATCTAACCAAGATATGATCTTCATCATACTTGTCATTGTATTGCTTTTCTTCCTTCGATTTAGGGTTTTCATGCTTGTCTTCTGTGAACACATAACTTATGCGCTCAGCCAAGAGAATAAGCTCCAAATTACGGATCCGGTCTGAGTAATTCGGTCCGGTCAACTGGTTGACCTCCAGAAGCCTGCTTAATGGGTTCATAAACTTCATTTTCTGAAATTAAGAATGCACTATATTAGAACATATAATCATAAATTCAAATTTATGATATTTGATTAAGGCATTTTAAATCAAATTGGTTTTGCTCTGTCAACTTTGAAAGTTTATTCCCTTAATCACTTTCAAAGTAAGAGATACACTTACCGCTATATCTCAAGCAAGAACTGGGATATCCTCTTTATCTTTGTCATATCCCAATAATATGAGAACCTATGACTCCAATAAAGAGAAGCAGGAACACATTCTGCCTTGCAAGTCCAACTTGCATTTCTCAATTCGCCCACCACCCCTAAGGTGATGTTGACCCGTCGTTAATTGAACAAACCGTCAACAGGAATACAACTCGCTATACGTAATCCAATATCGCCCCAATAATATGAGGATCCGATATTGGGGTCACTACGCATACGTCCTTACTCTTTCGAGAAGCGGCGAGCCCGATCCAAATGGATCGTATGCAGGAGTTGTCACTTCGGACATGTGTCTTCTACATACAATATCTAGCGATGGAACCATTCGCCTTGACGGGAGACCATGGATGTCACTTATGTGATCCTCCACCTGATATTCAATTTTAATTAATTATCATGAATCATATTCATATAATTAATTCTTCCAAGGGAAATACACATCTATTCACAATAGAGTGTTTTAATTGGATATAATTAATTCAATCTCACTAAATCAATTATCAATCCAATTCAATCAACAAACTTGATTGATTTTACTTGAATATATATATGGTATTATCTCAAAGTATGTATTAATTCGAATTTTAATAATTAGAAAAATACACCTTGATTACTCCGGCATTATCGAGTCCCTACCCGCTGTCATGGCCAGTACCGGCGGGAGTGGGACAGATCGCAACCGATGCGATCCGCTACCCCAACGCTCCCCGACTATACATCATATCCACCTCAGGAAAGGATAATACCAAATAGATCAATGCCTACTTGAGATGATCAACGGTTCTTCAACCAAAATTATACCATATAGTAATAATCAAAACATTTTTTATTATAAGGAAATTTGATAGACAAATTTTCAATCCTATTCAAGCAAGTTGTTTGTTGATTGTGTTTCCAGTTATGATCTAGATCAAATCTAATCAATTTATTGGTTGAGGCCAAGTCAATTAAGGAAATAATCATCATTAAATATTTCTCAAATATTTTCTATAATTATTTCAGGGAATTAACAATTAATTTCACTAATTGACAATCACATGGTTCTTGATTAGGAATGTAATTTCAGCAGTGACCCTACTTACTAAAATTAACATATCTCAATCAATTTAAATCCAAATTAGATAAAATTAGTTTTCAAAGATTTCTAGTTTGATTTAGGACAGAATCTAAGTGATATTTTACGCATTTCTAGGTGGATCAAAATAGTAATTAACTCATTAATCATGTTAAGATTCGCAGTTCCCGCAACAGTGAATACATGTTCATTAAAACAACCATATCTCGAGTAAACGGAATCCAAATTACGTAAACTCAGATCCCATGGTTTCCTTATTTAATGCAGGAATAAAATCCAAGTGATTAATTCGTGTTTAAACATTTTAAACAGGGACGAATTTATTTATTAAACAGATGTGCAAAAATCAAATGCGACAAAAACTTTCGCAACCTTAACGAACCCAAGTCGTCTTAGGTTTACGAATCGTGTCCAAAACCTTCGACCTAAGGCTCTGATACCACTTGAAGGATATGGGATAATCTTCAAGCGCATCATGAAAGCGTGAGCATCATATCGTATACGACGAAGAATGACTAGCCGAACTAGTTGTTCTATGCAGCGGAATTTAAAAAAATTTCGAGCGATGAAACCACATGATCCAAGAACGATTCTCGGATCGTTTCATCTATAAACACATCAAGTATAAAGAAATACCTCTTGTAGCGTGGTTGTTTGAGTCTCTACGAAAAGAGACCTCCTATCTCAAGTCCGATCGTCGGAGAAGACGCTTGCGAGCACAGGGATGACGCGTGATCCTCGCAATCCAACAAGTTGATCCAAGCACGTTGAACTCAGTCTCTACGAAAAGAGACCTCCTATCTCAAGTCCGATCGTCGGAGAAGACGCTTGCGAGCACAGGGATGACGCGTGATCCTCGCAATCCAACAAGTTGATCCAAGCACGTTGAACTCCTGATCTCGTCGTACGAGATCAAACACCTTCTTCGCGAGCGTAGCACTCCAAAGAAGATGGAGAACTGAAGAACGTCGAGGCGGCGGCGCGGTGGCGAAGCGACGACAAAGGCTCTCCTCTAGGTTTTGGTGGATGGCCACCAAGAGGAGGAGAGAAGAGGCTTGACGTGTGGAAGAGGGAGAGAGAGATGTGTCTCAATTGCATGACCTTAGAAAGCATGGTATGCCTCTCTATTTATAGGATTTTGGGATCCATGAAATCACAATCCATGGGACACATAAAATCAGTGGATGACATTGATTTATGTTTAATCCAATGGTCAAGATTGTTGTTGGTAAAAGCCAACAACTAGTAATTTAATTTAAATCAAATACAAATCAATCTTAAATTAAATCAAACAAATATGAAGAGATTAGCATGGAGATTGCTCCCCACATGGAATAGGTAGGACGGCTACCAATTTCCTTGTGGGAATTGGTGGTCGTCCACCATGATCCCATGGTGGAGGAAATCTCATGCAATCTCATGAGATTGCATATCTCCATGAAAATCTCCCATATTTTTCAACAACTTTTGTTGTGATTTATTCTACAAAAATAATTCATAATTAATTTTGAGAATATTGCAATCTTGCCATTGGAAATTTGTGAATCACATTCACAACCCAAAACAAAATATAATTTCATTTTGAATTAATTATACAATGTGAATTCAATTCACACCAGTAATTAATTAACAAATATAAATCATAATTAACTCTCTCTAATACATTATAAATCACATTTATAATATATTATGAATAATTAGATATTGTTATCTACATTATTTTTATCCACAATAATTAAATCACATTTAATTATATTGGATAATTTCCACATGCATCAAGATAATTAAATCATATTTAATTATCATTCTCTTAATGCTTAGATATAATTCAACTATGGAATTATGCTTGAACCTTTTCAAGAATAATGCGATTTCTCTGCAGATACTTGGAGATAAGGACAAAGCGATTGTATTGTTCCACGTATAGTGACTTGGATATTGAGATCACATATCAAATCCAGATCTCATCGACCTCCCACAGATGCTTGCTTAAATCAAGGCCGTAGACTTAAATCTTCTAATTGCATCTGAATCTCATTCAGATCAATGTCCAATACATGGACTAAGATTAGGTCACTTCTCTACTGAGAGGAGTCACTAAAATCCAAACCTGTTTCATCACTCTCTCGAAATGGAAGCTTCATGGTTATACAATCGTTTATGATCACATCAACCTTAGGTATTTCCAACACCTGTACATCCTGCATACTGGAAAACCTATGATCATCCTGAAGATGTAGATCAATTTTACACTGTCATCTTCAGGGTTTGATCACCAAGTTTCTCAATCTTGGTCATTGGGAATTGGTATAGATCATATGCTTTCCCAAAGCATATATCTTACCTTCAAATTCATGTCATACTTCCAAAGAATGACGACCATGCATGGAATTTGATCAGTCCCAATACCTCATGAGTGAGCTCATGTCTTCCGTTTCACATGTGAACCTGTATGATCCCTTTGAGATCGTATTACTCATATGTCCTTACATGCACACCAGCTCGCCGGTATATTGACCTTGGTTAGGTCATCAACCTATTGGTCTGCCAAATGTACACACTCAGACATATAGCAATATATCTGTCTCTGGTCAGAGGATGCATGCATATGTTGTGACAGTATTCAACACAGGTCTTTGGTTATCTTGATCTCGTTAAGTCAACCCATTAACTCAACTAATCTGACACCTTCGAATCACTATTCCCATGCAGAAGACCTGCATCAAGAGGTCGGTCATATATCAGGCAAATGAAAAAGGATTGCCATCTCCTACTCAGGCTGGAGATCATCAGTTAACAATCATTTGATGATGCTTGATGAGTCCACTATCTAACTCCTTAGATATTCATCCAAGCATCAGTCTCTATGATTCAATCAATGAATCAACAGCTGTATGATTGTCAAGTTGGCCATGGTACATAACCCTTATTGTACAGAGGGACCTTATAGTGCATTCATTCATTCAATCTCAGAAAGGGAGAAAAAAATCAATAACTTTTATTGATAAATCATTTATTACAATAACATTTATTGCAGGAATGGTTTGCCTTGGGCTCACAATGCTAACAAACAGTTGCACCTTCTTTGTGCTTGGAGACGACGGAGCGAGGAGAGGAGCGGATCCACGGTGGTCCTCCGATCGCCCTGCTCCCTGGTCCTTCGGTCAGGTATAAAAGTTGTGTTTTTATGATTTTTTAGGTAGTTTTATTTTTTACATTTCATTTCCACTCATTAGATTCTCTTTTAATCATTTTCATTAGTGTAGTGTTAAGATTCCACCTCGCTGGAGCTCTCGAGCTCCAGCGTTTGTTCACCACTGTTCTGACTGTTTCGGCTACCATATTCACATCACCTTCTTTCCCAACCACTTCTTCATACCATGTACCAACTGGCCCCTTAGGATTTGCCCTAGATCTGAGCCTCGAGGTCCTCCTCCCTCACCTCACCGAACCTCACCGCTCCTTCGTCATTCCACTGCCTATCTCCACCCAATAAAGACCAAGGCCTTCGCTACAACCTTGCCATTGTTTTTATCTAACTTGCAGGCCTTTTAAGGGGTGTCTGAATCCCATCTGATCCAAAGAACCGATCCAGGTGCCTTTGAGCTTCATTGAGCCCCAGCTCCCATCACTTCGATTCATGCCATTCTGAAGCTACCCTCGCCTGCGGACAACCTCCCTGAGTTCGTGTGATATTGCAGCATCGAAGAAGACCGCTGGAGGAGTGAGCAATCATGGATCGAAGTTCGGGGAAGGCCACCTTCTTCCTTGTTCTTCGTCAATAGCAGCAGCCGTCTGATCTGGGGAGGAGCCCCAGATCCATCAACAGCCGTTGGATCTAGCGAAGCTCAACCGCTCGATCTCATCCCGAAATCTGATCTCAAGTGTCTACGTCTGAACCGTCATCGAGCACAGAGAGGGGGACACGTGGCAAGTGAAATGTTCTGGATTGTCCATCTTTGTGCACTTTGGGGGTAAATTGCAAACTAAACCCCCCACCTTTATGTATTTATTTAATAGTCTTGTGATTAAATTTTGTAGTTTAAATAAATGTGTATATTTTTTATAGAGACCTCTGGTATTTATTGATATTGCAAATGGTTCCAGTCCAGCTCAGTTCACGCATCGTCCCATGTGAGCTGGGCAAATTGCATGTATGCCCTGGCAGATTTTTGTATTTATGTTTAGTCCAACAAATTTAAATACTATTTGTATATTTTTAGCATATTTGTATATGAACCCCTGGCTTTAATTTTAATTGCAAATATGAACTCGTTAGTACATGTATTTTTGTGTTTTTCTTTTATTTATTAAATATTGCATCCGTGCTCAAATAAATCTTAAAAATATAGGGTCAGATGCCTATTAGCTTGTATTTTCACATTGCAAATTTGTTTTGGCATTTTATGCTTTTTAACTATTTACTAAAAATGAAATGAGCACATTTTTGTCCCTGTTTAACTTAGAAAATACCAAATAGAAAAACATTTTGAAAAAAATCCAAAAAAATTATATGTTTCTTATTTTTAATATTTTATCTCTAGATCAACCAACCCTCCTAAAAGTAGAAAAATAAAATACATAAAAAATTAAAAAGCTCCAAAATCCAGTAGAAAAAAGGGAAAATATTTATTTTTATTTCTGAATTTTCTTTATATTAATATCTATCTATTAAAAATGATTTGAAGAATTTTAGGATTTATTTGATATTTTTAATCTTTAAACCAATTCTGCCTATTTATTTAATCCCTGATTTGGGAATTTTTATTTTTAAAATACATGAAAATATGCAGAAATTCCAGAAAAATCACAAAAACATTAAAAAATATATAAAACCCAAAACATTTTATTTCCTGTATTTTTGTTTATTTTTATTAGCATTTATAATTATATTAACCCATATTGTATATATAGCCTTATATAAGCCTATATTATCTATTTAAAAAGAAAAGGAAATTAAAATCAGAAAATAGATAAAGAAAATAAAAATTATAAAATTAAAAATATAAAATATTAAATATTAAATCCATAAAAAATAATAAAATTAAAAAACCCACAAAAACAATAAATGGACAAGAGAAAAGAACAAATTTTGAGCTTTATTGCCCAATCTACCGTTTGCTCCCTAAGTTCGAACTCTACACATGCTTATACACTATACACCTTTCTTGTAGAGTTATAATAATTTTTAACTCCACATTTTTGTTGTTCATTGATATATTTATTTGTGGGTTAATTGTTGATTGCCTAGAGATTTTGGTGTGGGTCGCCTCAGTGACACTCTATCTTCGTTATTTATTTAGTGAGGATCATTATTTTTAGACCTGCACGGAATTTTTTTCATCAAGTGGCGCCATTGCCAGGGAGCAACACCGTATAGATTTGATTTATTTATTTGTTTCTTCGTTGTTGTCTATACATGCTTCTTTATTTATTTGTTTTCATAATTATTTGATATTACTGTCATTCTTGTAGGGTTCCAATTAAGTAACCCATTAGCATATCCAGGCTTAGACACCGTCACCGTTTCAATTCGAGACTAAGATGTTTTATTTATCTTTCGAACGTGTATGATACTATAAATTAATTACTCGGAAAATTAGAATTTTTTTAAAAATAAATTATCTAAACTTCAAGTCATATCAAGCAAACAAGTTATTTTGCTTGCAAATTGTTTAACCTACAATTATTGTAGTTTCCAATCTAATGTTTGTCATGAAGCAATCATTCAAAGAAGTTGTTGTTTGTCAATTATATCTCTAAATAAGTAGTACAACATTTAATCAAGGTGAATTCTTAATTCCTATGATCAATTTTGAAGGAAAAATACATTATAAATGTCATTAAGATGATCTAATCATCTTCCGACCCAATCCCACTAAGTATTGAATATCTAGGTCAATCAGACTCGGGTGAAATAAATCTGTGTGGTTTCTTGGTTTGATTCTTAACATAATTAATTTGTTTTTAATTTTTCTTGATTGGAAAACTGTAGCAAAAAATCGTTAAGTTTCATATTCGAATTTCATGCAAAAATAACATAATGTGGGAACTGTTTAAATCTAAAATGATGCTCGATTGTTGCCAACTTTTGGCGAACCTCTTGGGAACATGTTCAGATATTCTAAACATGATTTATTATCCCAAAATCATCATATCAGGGTAAAATAGTAGCTACATCAACTATGAAGGAAAAACAATTCGAGATCGCATCTACGCAAAAAATAACAAGTTCTCGTGCATCTGATTTCTAAATCCTTATTCCCTTAGGCTTTAGATCATATCCAAGATCTTTAACCAAGGCTTTAATACCACTTAAAGACGAGAGATCACATCTCACCATCACGGAAGTGTGGAAATCGAATCGTATCCAATCTAGGTCGACCAATCATACTAGTCAATGGTGCATTAAAATTTAAATTTTTTCGATGGAAAAACATGCCATGGGAATCATTTCCATGATGTTTCATCATGATTACACAAGTATTAGAATTACCTCTTGAAGCGTGATTGTGATCTACGAGTATCTAAGAGAAGAGACATCTTGTCTCAAGTCCGATTAGATGTAGAGAGCACTTATGTGCACATGAATGAATGCATGCTTCCCAAAATCTAAAGTGACGATCCAAGAGAAGAACCTCCTGATTTTTTCATATGAAATCCATCACCTTCTTCGATAGCACGAGGTGTCAAAGAAGACGAAGATCTACGAGTTGCCAGTCTGACAACACACGATAGCAGCGCGATGACGATCATGATCTCCACAGACCTAGGGCAAGAGGACGTCCACTAAGGTTCAGGGAGAGAGAGAGAGAGTAGACATGTGGTGCGTGAATGAGAGAGATGTTGCAACAATTGCATGAATTGAAAAGAACTGGGATTAGCCTCTCTTTTATAGAGTAATAGACTGTGGGGATGCACTCATAATAATTATCGATGGTTGCAATTAAAAGATTATACTTATGCTCCAAGAACAATAGGATTAGAATTAAAAAATCAATTGTTAATTCATGATTTAAAATTTAATCTCAAAATAAATCTTTGTTCATGAATAAAAAAGAAAAAGAGAGCCTCCTTCTAAAAATGTGGAAAGGAGAAAGCCTCTCTTTCCATATTGGTTGGTGACGCCTACCATGGATTGGTGGAAAACTCTCTTTCAAATCTCCTTTAATGTAATCGCATTACATTAAATCTCTATTCATGGAGTTATTTTATTAACAAAATATCACCAAATAGTTTACGCATTATTTGTGCTATTGCAAATAGACCATTGACTTTTAAGATGAGTCGTATTGCTTCCCACAAACCCGGACGTCGACTAAGGTAACAAGAAGAGAGTTTGAGACTCTTAAGACTCTTTCTCTCTCAAGGGGCACGAAATTTAGAAGAGGATTTAGCTCTTAGAATTGTTGCAAAAAGAGAGAGCATAGCCTCTTTTTATACATATTGTATGCGTACAACATGTACCTGGAGTTCAAATCAAGGGCTAAGAGCAAGTCCTAAATTAATAAGGATCATCTCCTTATTATCTCCAATCAATATTAATTAATTAAAATGAATTAAGCAACGACTTTAGAGTTCTAATTTAATAAGAATTCAAAACATGGTGGACCATGTATACATAGTATGCACGCCCACCACCTTCAATAAATGGAAGTTGTTGTTGCAAATTTAATTAATTAATTTAATAAATATTATCAACATTAGAGAAATTATGAAATTAATCCTCAAAACTTATGAATCATATTCATGAGTCTAAAATTAAATATAAATCCAATTTATATCTACAAAATTAATGTGAATCAAATTCACACGATCTCATGCATTGGAGAAATTATGCAAATCATATTTACATAAATATTTATATGAATCGCATTCATATAAATAATAATTAGTGTGAATCACTATCCACATTAATCAATGAGTTGTACTTGTGAACTATATTCACAAAATTACCATTATCCATAATATGTAATAACCATAATTATTATAATATTTCCATTAACATGTATGAGTCCTAATCTGATTAGGACTCATGAGATAAATATGCAGATACTTGGAGATAATGTCATACAGATCATATTATCTATGTATAGTGACTTGAAATGTGGATAATCATCCAATTTCAGGGTTTATATCATTTTTGCAAAAAATCTGTCACCTACGAATGTTGAGCTCGAGCTGTAACACTTTACACTCTTAGTGAGCTCGACAAAACACATCACTCTCTATGAGCTGGACAAAGTATCGGTGAGATGAATCCAACTTCCGTGATCATTTCTAATCATAGTCCAAACCATTTGGAGCTAAGAAACGAGCTCAAGGAGCTTGTATACTTCCATTTCCATGATCATTTCTGTTTCCAACATTTGGACATTGAAATTGGAATTGGAATTGGAATTGGAATTAGAAATTCGATTTAAATGAATTGTGATTTAATCCAGTTAAATCACAAATCATCTAGCTAAATAGAGCCGCTAAAATCCATCATGTTTCATCACTTCTTTGATATGGAAGTGTCATGGTAGATGATCTATTACAAAAACATAAGTAACCCTGAGTATTCCAACTACTCATCCATCCTTCACACTAGAAGACTTTGATAATTTTGAAGTTCAAACCTCGATTTAACTGTCTTCTTCGAAATACATCAATAGATTTCTCATTTGATAATTGGACGACATTACTAATCATATACTTTCCAAAAGTATATATTAATATCTCAAATTCGTATCTTATTTCATAAAGAAAACCATGCATGGAATTCATTTTGACCTCAAAATATCTCATGAGTGAGCTCTGTCTCCTGACTCGTCAACTATGAATATGTATTTTTCCTTCGAGAGATCACACATCTCATACGCCATCATATGCATACCAACACGCCGGTATATGGACCTTGGCTAGGTCACCAACCTATTGGTCTGTCAAATGTGCATACTCAGACATATAGATGCATATTTGTCTCATATCAAAGTATGTACCCGATCGTGACAGTTATGACTCGTGTCTTAGTTTATCTCTACCTCATTAAGTCAGATCTCTGACTTGATTATTCCAACACTTCCGAATCTCCATTTTTATACAGAGGACCTGCATCAAGAAGTCGGTTGAAAATCAGTCTTCATAGAAAGATTGCCATCTCTTTCTCAGACTAGAGATCTTTATTGAATATCACATGTTTGAAGTCAGTTGGGTCCTAGCTGCATGGTATTAAATATGGCCATGGTATATAACCCTAATTATATAAAGAGACCTTAACAATAAAGTGCATTCATTCAATTATTCAGTTCATTTCAGATGGCCATGATAAGAACAATAATTTTTATTGCATTTAATGGTCGCTAGGAGCTTACAAGTCCAACAGTCTCCCGCTAGTCCTCAGAGCCATTCATAGACAACTCTCAACCTCATATTAATTACATGCTGGTCGAAGACCTTTTGGGTCGATGGCTTGTTTAGCGGATCAACAATGTTGTCGGCAGAGGCAACTTGGTGATCGTGATATCACCACGCTTCTAGATCCCCTGGATGTGATATTCCTCTCCATGTGCTTACTTCTTTGTTGCAACTGGGGTTCCTTCGCTTGCACTATGACACCGTGTTATCGCAGAACAATGGGATGAGAGATTCTGATGAGGAAACTACGATGAAGACGTGATAATCAATGTGCTAAGATGTAAATTTTAGATGTCATTGTGTACGCACATGATTCTCGATATTTTCAGATAAAAGAACAATGAACAAGCAAAAATAACCCATAAGGAGTACAAGTTTAATTGTCGAACACAAGCACAAGATGAAAATAGCACAAGTTTTAGACAGATATTTTCTTTGAAATTGACAAAAATGCAAGACGAGCTCTCTTAATTTTTTGATTTTATAAAATTCAAAATGCAGTGAAATTGATACCAATAGATTGCAGACACGTACACGATCCCGTAAGATTTTTCGATGAATTTTTTTGAATTTCTGGCTATTTTTTATGATTTATCAAAGATGCAGGGGCGTAAATGTAATTTTCAGAAAAGTCAAGGGCATAGATGTAAAAAAACTATCTAATGGAAGTTTTGCAATTCTGAAAAGTTACTGGATAGATGTGAAAATTACCTAAAAAGAAACACTTGGTGGAAAAATACAGGGAAAGATATGAGATTTTAGAAATTACAGAAAGGTCCCTGAAGAACTGAAAAGGAATTAAGCAGAACTTGAATGATAGATTTGCAAATATCATAAAATAAAAATTATAAAATTAGAGAAATTGCAGATATTAGATCAATGTTTTACAAAATTACGGATAGGTCTAAAAACTAAAAAATATAAAATAAAAGTATTGCAATCAGGCCCTTGGTCGGCATCAACTCTCGGCACGGGACAACGTTGGAGCAGGAGGAGAGCGGTGAAGAGCGGCGACTAGGAGGAGCGACGACGACGGAAATGCGACGAAGGTGCGGTGATTGTCGACAGCGGAAATGGGTTCTCGGTTGAGGGCTCTCTGGCGGGTGGTCCTTGATGAACTACATTTTCACCACATTAAGAATCGTCTTTTATCGTAGTATAGTTGGTGAAAATGCTTCAGCAAAAACCACACTTTCGAATATGTTGAAATTATCTTACTTGGCAAGTATACCAAGGTCGAACACATGGACACGATCCTCTTCGTCTATTTATAGAAAATCATTGTTTAATGAATGATTGAGTATTTTCTAATCCTAGGTATTCATGTGATGTGATATGCAAATAAAATATGCAGATAAAATAATGCAAAGACAAGTGTTGCAGATAAAATGATGCAAGAACAAGTAGAATAATGCATGCAATTTTTGCTTAATTTTAGATGTAATTAAAATGAGATTTAAATAATGAACAACAGAATGCAATGATATGCAACATTTAGGTATGTACAAATATGCCCAAAAATAATCAAGTCAATGAGCAATAAAAGGTCAGTTGATTTTAGAGATAAGTTCAGCATTAAAAATTGCGATCAAGCATCTATTGATGGTGAAGATTGTAAACATATATTATTTACTTATTTACTCTTTCGTTATTTTCAGTTCCCGCCGTACTCTTTATGTAATTTACCCATAGGCTACTCTCCTATATAAGAGAGCCTAGGGCAAATGGAATAAACAAGTTCTTCTAGTTTCCCATCAGAGCGACGGCCCTAGATCGGAGTTCTTAGATATTTTCTGGGGCTGGAGCTCGCCAGAAATCCGTATGGGCTAGTAATGTCTCAGAGAAAGTATGTTACTGACCTGTTGAGTGAAACAGGAATGCTTGGTTGCCGACCTGCTACCGCACCAATGGACCCTAGTATAAAGCTATATGATGATGATACGGATGAGGTGGATAGGAGAAGATACAGAGAACTGGCGGGCAAACTCTGTATGTCACTATCACTAGGCCCGATATATCCTTTGCAGTGAGTCGAGTGAGCCAGTTCATGGAGCAACCACGCCAGGTTCATATGGATGCCATACATATGATACTCAGGTACCTCAAGTCATCTCCAGGTGCGGGTTTGCTGTTCAAGAAAGGCAAAGCAATCTTTATCTCAGCATGTGCAGATGCATATTATGCAGGGTGTCCCAAGGACAGGAAGTCTACGTCGGGGTTTGCTGTATATGTTGGAGATTTCCTAATCTCATGGAACAGCAAGAAGCAAACTATGGTAGCAAGGTCTAGTGTTGAATCTGAATATAGGGCTATGGCCCAGGTTAGCACAGATATGATGTGGGTAAAGGCTGTGCTTACAGATTTACATATAGAAGTTTCACTTCCTATGGCTTTAGAATGTGACAATCATCCGGCCTTGTTTATTGCAAACAATCAAGCATTCCATGAACGAACCAAGCACATTGAAGTTGACTGTCACTTTATACGTGATATGATCCCGAAGGGATTCATTGCTACATCTCATGTCAGTTTAGAGAATCAAACTGCAGATATCTTTACCAAGGCATTACTACGAGGCCCGTTCCAGAAGTGTGCATCCAAGCTGAGCATGATTGATATTATGCTCCAGCTTGAGGGGGAGTGTAAACATATATTATTTACTTATGCACTCTTTCGTTATTTTCAGTTCCTGTCGTACTTTTTATGTAATTTACCCATAGGCTACTCTCCTATATAAGAGAGCCTAGGGCTGATGGAATAAACAAGTTCTTCTATTTTCCCAACAAAGATTTATAGAGCAAAAGACACTATATATCATCAAATACTAGAACCTTTAATTAAGTGTTAATTCATAGATTAATATGTCATTAAATAGATAATAAAAGAAGATTTACAATGAAACTGAAATCTTGCGATTTGGACTTAATATGCTCAAGATATGCTAAAAGCAATGCGGGGGCATAAATGTTTTAAAAATACATGAGAAAATAAAGATAAATATTGCAAATAGGTCCCTTGAGGGACCAATTTGCAATAAACGAAACCCGGGAGGGGCTCTTCTGTAAATATCCTTGAAGCGCACGGGCATTTGTGGAATTTATGAAAAGCCGGAGGAACTTCCTTGAAGTTTACCCCAGGCGCACACGTGAGGCAATTGCTTGGAGACCTCATTGTAATTTTTGAGAAGGTCGGGGTGGTATCTGCAAATAACCTCGCCCTCACGGACAAGGCACGTGCGCGGGGTGAGGTTCGGGGGGTGGCAAGGCTAAGTAGATGATGTGGCAGCATCTAGTGTTTCAGGGAGCGGCTTGGTCACCCAAGCCTAGAGGATAGGCATGGAGGCTCGGGCCTTCATCAGGGTCGTCCGATCCAGATGATCGGACGGTAGCTGCTTCATCTAGCTTCTCCTTGCTCATCAGAGGAGGCTGTGCTCCGGTGACTTCCCCCGAGCTCCACCGACGTTGTGTTCGATGGTGAATGATCGTGTCCGCTCGGGGAAGGTTCGGCGATGGTCTAGCTGACATAGAGCAGGAGTCTAGGTGTCTGAACCGTCGTCGTGGTGCTCCATCGTCGGAGATGGTAGCGGAGAACGGACCTGAGGTGCAAAGTCCGTTCATTGAAGGTTCCTGCAAAGATGTTAGCAGGGGAATAGCCGAAGCGTGGTGAATGGATGGCAGACATCGCAGGCAGAGATAGTGAGTGGCTGGAGTGGGGTGTCCGCCGTCAGAGGCAGAGGAGACGGCCTGGGATGGGAGGAGGTTGTGGAGGAGGAGGAAGGCGAGGCGAGGGTATCGCAAGGGTTGCAGAAATGAGGCGAAGCTTGGAGGATGATCCATAGTCGGTGAAGTTGGTCGCAGGTAGAGGAAAAATTAAGAGAAAAGGAGGTGAAGGATATTACTTGGTCAGAGCGGAAATTAGGCGGTGGAATTGGCCTATGCTGAGGTCCAAAGAACCTCAGGGTCGTCGCACGACGAGGGTGACCCATCCTTGGTGCTCATCGGTGGTTGGGCCACTGTTACTCGGCCGGGTTGGCTGAGGGTCGACACCTGGAGCGCAGCCATAATCGCCTGTCAATTCCGCTTCCTCCTGTCACGAGGAGGGGAAGGCTGCTAGGAGGGAGCTTCGTGAAGTGGTGGATGGGCAGTATCAATGGCGGAGCGAATGTACTTATAGGTGGAGGTCGACCATTATGAAGGTTGCGGAGCATTTTGAAATGGTTGAAGTGAAGGACAAGAGTGATGGTGGGGTGTTCTGATGGCTACGCAAGGATGGGGGCGTTATGGCTATGAAGAGGAGGCGTTAGGTCATGGAGAGGAGGTCGGAGGTGATAGCTAGAAATGGAAAGGGACGGCGGAGTCACAAGGTGTAACGGCTGAGAAAGGAGACGTTTGGAGGGGGACGATGAGGCGGAGCTGTTGGATCTTGCAAACCAATGTCCTTGATTAGGGTGCAGACGAAGGGCATAGATCAGATCCTAAGATCTGATCCAAAGGTGGTCAGTGGAGCGGAAACGTGTGGTCCAGATGCATCATAGGAGGTTGATCTGATGGTGGTGGAAACAGCGGTTGTGGACGCCTGTGATGGAGGATACATGGAGGCTACAGAGTCATTGGATGAAAAATCATCCAACGGCTTTAATGAAGGCGGAAATGCAAGGCCGAGATCTGATCTGGGATCAGATCTGATGGTTGAGAAGAAAGTTCGAGTGGAGGTCTAGGATGAAGGCGAGGATGATCTGAGGGTTGAGGTTGAATGGATGACGTGGAAATGGCAGAGCCATCGGATGACACAACCATCCAACAACTGATATGAAGGCGGGTAGGAGCGGCAAGTATCTTATCTGGAGAAGACCCAAGGGCTGAGAGAGAGGCGAGGATGGACGCCTAGGATAAAGGCAGGTCCAGTCGCATCAGACGGTTCTGGAGGTTGGCGGGTGGCGCAAGAAGATGTGGCCGCGTGGCGGCTCCAGAGAGCGTCACGTGGCCGTCCTAGAAAAATCGGTAAATAAGAAAATAAAAAATAAAAAAGAAATAGTAGGAGGTTGAATTAGGAAAAAATCAAACATGAAAGTTGTAGATCTCATTGAGATCTACAAGTTTCATGTTGGTCAAAAAGCCAAAAAGAAGTCATTTGTACAAAGATGATTTTTTGCAAGCATTTTTAATGGGTAAAAACACTGTGTTTTGTGGTTTTGATATTTTTTGTATTTTTAATTCCCTTTTAAAGGCCAAGATAAATATAGACAATATTTAACCTAATTTTTTTGAATATTTAATAAAATAGAAAGTAAAGAAAAAGGGTTAGTAATTAAATACAATAAATTAGAGTTAGAAAATATATGTTAATTATACACAGATTATGCGCAATATAATACAAGTTAATATTAGTGATTTAATTGAGATTTTTATTAAAATGTTTAAGTTAGAAGAATAATAAATGGAATTTACTATGATGTATCTGAGATTCATCATACCCCTATACTTAAACTATGCTCCTCCTCGAGCATCCAAAGAATGAAGAAGTCGGATTAATTCCTAGCAATGCATGTGGATTTTCAAGGCTCAATTCATAAAAGACCCTTAATTTAACGGTCTTAAATTTCTGAGCTCAACCATGCTCTAGTCAAAAGGAATCCAACTTCTCTAATTATTAGACTCTTTGTTTGTACATAAAATATAAGGATATGATAATTAGTGTACTGCGATCATGAGAGTCGAGTCGAGATGTCACCCGAATTTTCAGTCCAGGAGACTCTCCTCTAGTCCTAATCCTCAACACTAAGGAATAAGTCAGTTCTTGCTTCAGTCAGCCGTCTCTTTAGTTCATCAGACTTGAAAGTGTAGATGAACGACCAGATGATGGAGGGCATAGGATTGTGTCTATTTTTCTCTCCCTCACATTGGAACAAGGGATCTCTCGAGTACTCAACACTTGTATATTTTTATTGTTGATCAATGTGTCCATCAAGAGAATTCGGAGTCGTCTGCACTTGTTTTCCTAGGAGTACACTGGGTTGTGTCTCTTTTGAGTATCTAAGATACCTTCGACACCCAGACTTGTATCACTATACGATGCAAAGCCCTTTTTGGTGCTAGCCCGACTTCTTGGTCCTAATAATGTTTGGTCCAAGTGGACACTTGGAAATGGTTGGGAGCGCTTGCCTTTGGTGGAAGCTCATAGAATTTGTATTTGTGATCATTGAGCTTATGAGAGAACTTCTCTCGAATTTCATTTCATTGTTTGGCTAACTCCACTGCTTTTACCAAGAGTTGGCGCACATTGATCAACAATTATTTAGCTTTCTTCACACCCTGGCACATAGGTAGATATCAAACGATGGCATGCGAACTTGTTCACATACTGGTTAGGGTTTTGCTTATACTCAGGTTTCTTGAAGCCTTCACTAACTTTATCTCATCCTCGAGCATCATTAAATCGGGTGATGCAAACGGCTTTTTCGCGGCGTCAAAATAATAATATTTTTTGTGGTGGATTTTTTTTGTAGAAGAAAGAGAGGGGTTGAGGAGAGGAAAACTCGTCGGAAATGAGGGGTTGAAGAAGAAGAAACGTGTAGATCACGTGAGGGGAGAGAGAGAGACGGAGATAGAGATAAATCTCAATTTTTTAATAATACTTGACTGAATAAAACATTGGACTACCATCTCTTTATATAGGAGATATGGGGTTACAAAAATAGTAAACTAATTAAAATTGACAACCAGCTTATCCTAATTGGACTCTGGCAAATTTTAAAATTCAAATTGACCTCTAATTACCCTAATTAGATTCTTGACCAAAATTAACTCTACGAATAAACGTTGAGATCACAGGCGATCTCAATTATTTAATTAGACAATTACGACAACTTAAAAACGTAAATAAAATTGACAATTAAAAATAAATAAATATTTGGCCCTATGTTTAGGGCCCACGCTACATCAACTCTCATCCGCTTTAAAAATTCGTCTCCCGACGAATTGCTGGATCTGCAGGCTTGGCGGATGAATCAGCGTGCTCTTCTATCGTCTGGAAGAATTAGTGTGGAGCGAACGACGGAGTCCACACGCGGGCGGGGATGACGCGGCCGTCGTGGTTGAAGAACATGTGCGGCGCGAACAGCGGTGTTTTCTTGATAGTTGTCTCCTTTTTGTGATGCTCGAAAAATTGATGAGGCATGGAACATATGGCCCTTGGAGAATCCATAGTGAAGCTATGGCACAAGGAGAGGAAAAGAGGAGATGTGTCTAAGGAATGAAGCCATGGGGTCCTTACATAGGGAAAACCCAAGGCCCTAGTCCTACTTGGATAAGGAGTATCCCCATATTTCTGTGTTGTAGCCCCTTTTTTTAAATATTTCTACCGCCAGGGGTGTGTGTGCAAATTTCGCACCCCCTCATTCTTCTTCATTTTCCTATTGCTTTTGGCCTTCCTGCAAATAGGGAGTTTAGGGAATTTTATTTTGCAATTTCTCCAATTCAACCCCAAATCCCTAGAATTGAGGGCTTCGGCTCCTTTGGGTGAACCAATACCCGATAGGGTTTCCTTCCTTCCCAGTAAGAGGCGGCGGGGCCGAGATTTAAGGGGGCGTTGTTGGCGGGGTTCCGCGCGACTGAAGGGATGGCAACGGAGGCGATTTCGTGGTGCGGATGCGTAGGGGGCCCCCAGGCGGTCAGTGAGCAAGGGCGCGCGGCTTGAAGGCGAGGGCGTCGCTCGCGCGTGGGAGGCGCGAGAGGAGCAAGGCGCGCTAGGGGTGTCGGGGGCGGCTCTGAGGGCGTTGGGGAAGCGAGGGAAAATGGGGGAAGGCGGATGGATTCCAGGAGGTACGAGAGGAGGAGGAAGGCGGAGAGGGGGATGATGGAGGTGGCACGGGAGAGGGAGGTTAAGGTCGTGGGGGGAAAGAAAGCGCGGGGGATGAAGAAAGGGGATGGAGAGAGCGATGGGGGGTAGCGGGGAAGGTGGTGGCGCGCCGGGGGGGGGGGGGGCTGTGGTAGGGCGGCGAGGGTTGGGGAGGCAGGGCCGCGAGGGTTAGTGCGCGGAGGATCTGCAGCGGGTTTCACGGGTGGTGGTGGTGGGGTTGTGGTCGGGGGCTGTGTCGCGGGCGGTATGGGGATGGTGGAGGGGTCCGACGAGGCTAGGGGGGCGCTGGAGGGGCTGGGGCTGTAGCGGAGGCCCGCGAGAAGGTCGCGGAAGGGGCGTAGATCAACTCCGGGGGCTCTTGTGAATCTGAAAATACCTGGACAGTAGCCTTTTCATCGATTTCTCCTTCTAAAACGGCCTGGACAGCGGTTGGATCTTCATTCACGGCGAGGCTTTCTTCGT
Source organism: Ottelia alismoides (assembly GCA_037367405.1). NCBI lineage: Eukaryota > Viridiplantae > Streptophyta > Magnoliopsida > Alismatales > Hydrocharitaceae > Ottelia > Ottelia alismoides. Next base: position 185,204 of record JAZKJV010007109.1, read on the forward strand.
TAAAACTCGCAGCATCAGGTTTTTCATCGTGGATGGCAAGATCTTCGTCGGTTAGCGCGTCCAGCCATGCTTGAACCTTCAGGGATGCCATAAGACGCTTTTTGAACTTCCGTTGACGCGAACGCGCATGCGGCCCATGAGATATGCAGTTGAGATCAAGCTTCAAACGCCAATATGCAACGGGATCGTTGAATCGTAGAAACGATTCAATATCCATGCTCTGATACCAAATGATGCAAACGGCTTTTTCGCGACGTTGAAATAATAATATTTTTTGTGGTGGATTTTTTTGTAGAAGAAAGAGAGGGGTTGAGGAGAGGAAAACTCGTCGGAAACGAGGGGTTGAAGAAGAAGAAACGTGTAGATCACGTGAGGGGAGAGAGAGAGACGGAGATAGAGATAAATCTCAAATTTTTATTAATACTTGACTGAATAAAACATTGGACTACCATCTCTTTATAAAGGAGAGATGGGGTTACAAAAATAATAAACTGATTAAAATTGACAACCAACTTATCCTAATTGGACTCTGACAAATTTTAAAATTCAAATTGACCTCTAATTACCCTAATTAGACTCTTGACCAAAATTAACTCTACGAATAAACGTTGAGATTACAGGAGATCTCAATTATTTAATTAGACAATTACGACAACTTAAAAACGTAAATAAAATTGACAATTAAAAATAAATAAATATTTGGCCCTATGTTTGGGGCCCACGCTGCATCATCGGGTCTAAACTCAAATCACCAGTCCTATTTCCTCAAGTGATAACTCAACTCATCTCATCAATCATGTAGTTGTGAAAGTGATGTGTTGATCATATTCTTTAGAAGGTAGAGATGAAGAGTGCAATATAGTGCTCAAATCTTTCAAACTAGGTAAGTGTGGATTAATAAGTTCAAAACCATGATGACTAAGGCATGTTAACTCAGTCTCTCAAGATCTAAACAATCACATATCTTCAAATCCTCAAGCCTTGAGTGAAAGTGAATGTGTCAGGAATACACCAACTCCTTGGTTAGTGAATTTTGTGATTTTTATCTTTTGTGAATTTTTATAAATTTTAATTTTAAATTTTTTTTAAATTCTTCAGAGAGATACTGATTGGCCCAGGCTCATAAGAATAGTTGCATCTACTTCCAACTAGTATTGGTGTAAGTGCATACCGTTAGACGGCTACCCGTGTTACTTGAGGACGGAGCCATAGACAATGTCCTCTAAACCACCCACTCTGTTAAGGGAGACCGAAGTTCCCTCACTGAAAAGTAGCTACTCATTTTTAAGCCTAGTATTTAGAGCCTCTACTAAAGAAATATTTTAAATTTTTCATATTTTATGGAAAATTTTGAAAGAGGTTAATTTTATTTACAAGATATGCTAAGTGTAAGTGTGAATTTTTATAGATGAATAAAAGGAGATGGGGGGTATATGCACTGTGATGGATGTGCGGGGGAGAGGTGTGTGTGTGAATATACAGAGATGGTGGGGGTGGGTGAGTGAATATACAAATATGGTGGTGTGGGGGGGGGGGGGGGTAGATCATCGAGTGATCTACTCTCTTTTTTCTCCCTTTTTCTCTTTTTTTCTTTTACACACGCGAGCCCTCGAACGAGGACCGCTAACAAATCACATGATAAGTTTTTTTAATAACAAAATGCATGAAAGAATGTTGACTATAGTTCCTTGAATCCTTCTTGTTTTTCTTTTGTGGCTCCTCGCAACGGGAGATTCCAACTCCACGCCTCAAGTATCCTTGATCTCTATGGGCCCTGCCACAAAAGAATAAGTTAGAAAAAATATCAAGAAAATAATCATGAAATGATACAAAAACCCTAAAAATTTTGACAATATTCACAACAAAAATAATACAATAAAATTCAATAAATAAATAAAGATAAGCCGTGTCCCGGCAACGACGCCATTTGACGAACTGCATTTTCACCACATTAAGAATGATCTTTTATCGTAGTATAGGTGGTGAAAATGGTTCAGCAAAAATCACACTTTTGAATATGTAGAAATTATTTTACTTGGCAAGTATACCAATGTCGGATATAGGGACACGAGCCTCTTCGTCTATTTATCGAAAATTATTGTTTATTGAATGATTGAGTTATTTCTAATCCTTGATCTTCATGCAGATGTGATATGCAAATGAAATATGCAGATAAAATAATGCAAAAGACAAGTGATGCAGATAAAATGATGCAAGAACAAGCAGAATAATACATGTAATTTTTATGTGATTTTAGATGCAATTAAAAATGAGATGTAAATAATGAACAACAGTATGCAATTATATGCAACATATAGGTATGTACAAATATGACCAAAAAAATCAAGTCAATGAGCAATAAAAGGTCAGTTGATTTCAGAGAGAAGTTGAGTACTTAAAATTGAGATCAAACATCCATTGATGGTAAAGATTTATAGAGCAAAAGACACTATATATCATCAAATATTAGCACCTTTAGTTAAGTGTCAATTCATGGATTAAGTTATGCCATTAAATAGATAGTAAAATAAGCTTCGTAATGAAACTGAAATCATGCGATTTGGACTTAATATGCTCAAGATATGCTAAAAACAATGCAGGGGCATAAAAATGCATGAGAAAACAAAGATAAATATTGCAAATAGGTCCCTAGAGAAACCCATTTGCAGTAAACAAAACCTGGAGGGGCCCTTCTGTAAACATCCTTGAAGCGTGGGGGCATTGTGGAATTTATGAAAAGCCGGAGGACCTTCCTTGAAATTTACCCTAGGCATGCACGTGAGGCACGCGCTGTTAGCAATGTGAGCCCGAGGCGAACCATTCCTACAATAAATGTTATTGTAATAAATGATTTATCAATAAAAGTTATTGATTTTGTTTCACTCCCTTTCTGATATTGAATAAATGAATGCACTATAAGGTCCCTCTGTATAATAAGGGTTATGTACTATGGCCAACTTGATAATCATACAGCTGTTGATTCATTGATTGAATCATAGAGGCTGATGCTTGGATGAATATCTAAAGAGTTAGATAGAGGACTCATCAAGCATCATCAATGATTGACAAGTAGTGATCTCCAGTCTGAGTGGGAGATGGCAATCCTGTCTCATTAGACTGATATCTGATTGACCTCTTGATGCAGGTCCTCTGCATGGAAATATTGATTCGGAGGTATCAGATTAGTTGAGTCAATGAGTTGACTTAACGAGATTGAGATAACCAAGACCTATGATGAATGCTGTCACATCACAGGCAAACATCCTCTGACCAGAGACAGATGTATTGCTATATGTCTGAGTATGTACATTTGACAGACCAATAGGTTGATGACCTAACCAAGGTCTATACACTGGTGAGCTGGTGTGGATGTAAGGGCATATGAGTAATACGATCTCTCAAAGGAATCATACAGGTTCACTTGTGAACCGGGAGACATGAGCTCACTCATGAGGTATTGGGATTGACCAAATTCCATGCATGGTCATCATGCTTTAGAAGCATGATATGAATTTGAAGGTAAGATATATGCTTTGTGAAAGCATATAATCTGTACCATATCCCAAGGACCAAGAATAAGAAACTTAATGATCAGACTATGAAGATGACAATGTAAAAGTGATCTATATCTTCATGATGATCATGAGTCTTCCAGTATGCAGGATGTACAGGTATTGGGAATACCTGAAGGGTGATTTGATCATAAACGATTGTATAACCATGACGCTTCCATTCCGAGGGAGTGATGAAACAGGTCTGGATTTTAGTGACTCCTCTCCTTAGAGAAGTGACCTAATCTTGGTCCATATACTGGACATTGATCTGAATGAGATTCAGATGCAATGAGAAGATTAGGTTTACGATCTTGATTTAATCAAGCATCTATGAGAGGTCCATGGGATCTGGATTTGAGATGTGATCTCAATATCCAAGTCACTATACGTGGAACAATACAATCGCCCTGTCCTTATCTCCAAGTATCTGAGGAGAAATAGCATTGTTCTTAAATGGTTTAAGAACAATTCTATAAGATCTAAGCAAAGAGAAGTTGATAATTAAATGTGATTTAATTATCATGATGTATGAGGAATTATCCAATATAATTAAATGTGATTTAATTATTATGGATAAGAATAATGTGGATAGTAATATCCAATTATTCATAATATATTATAAATGTGATTTATAATGTATTAGAGAGAGCTAATTATAATTTATATTAGTAGATTAATTATTAATGTGTATTGGATACACATTGTCTAATTAATTGAAAATATAAATTACATTTTGTTTTGGGTTGTGAATATGATTCACAATATTCCAATGTCAAGATTGCAATATTCCCAAAATTAATTGAGAATTATTTTGGTGAATAAAAATCCCAACAAATAGTTGTTGGAAAATAAGTAGAGAGAAAATCAAGGAGATGTGCAATCTCATGGGAATCATGAGATTGCACTCCCCATTAGGAAAAGAAGGGGTGACACTCAATTCCCTTGGGGAATCGGTGGTTGTCCCCTCTTCTTTATGGGGAGGGAAATCTCCTTTGTATTTTCACTCCTTATTTAGTTGATTTAATTTGGTATTAATATATATTTGATATATTTAATCAAAATTAAATCACAAGTTGTTGTCTTTTACCAACAACAATCTTGACCATTGGATGGACATAAATCAATCTCATCCATTGATTTTATATATCCCATGGATTAAGATCCATGGATCCTAAAACCCTATAAATAGAGAGGCATACCCTGTTCTCTCTTTACATGCTATTGTAGCACTCTTCTCTCTCTCTCTATCTCTCTCTTTCTTCATACTCGACAGCCCTCTCTCCCTCTCTTCTTGGTGGTCGTCCACCATACCTTGGTGGAGAGAATCGTCGACGCCCGCGCCATCGTGCTGCCGCTTCGACGCTCTGCGGTTCTCCGTCTACTTGGAGTGCTTCGCTCACGAAGGAGACGTTCGATCTCGTGCGACGAGATCAGGAGCAACCGTGCTTGGATCAACTTCTTGGATTGCGAGGACCACGCGATTCATCCCCGCGCTCGCAAGCGATCTCTCCGACGATCGAACTTGAGACAGGAGGTCTCTTCTCTTAGAGACTCGATCAACCACGCTTCAAAATGTAATGCATTATACTTGTTGCGGTGGTGATGGCGGTGGTGGTGGCGGTGTTGGTGGCTGTGGTGTTGTTTGTGGCAATGTTGGTGGTGGCGCCATTAATATGGCATCAGGAGATATAGGTGGTAGCTGCATGTCTCCAGATGCTGAAAAGTACATAACAGATTCAAAAAATGTAACATCTGCACTGATCATATACCGCCGACGCACAGGATCAAAACACTTGTACCCCTTTTGAGTTCTGGAGTACCCAACAAAGACACACTTGACAGCCCTAGGAGAGAGCTTGTCAGTACCAGGCGACAACTGATGGACGAATGCGACTGACCCAAACACACGAGGAGTAAGAGCGAACAAATCCTTGTCTGGAAAAATGAGTGAAAAAGGAATCTGTTCATTCAAGACCGATGAGGGCATACGGTTGATTAGGTAACATGCAGTAAGAACTGCATCACCCCAGTAGGAATAGGGAGCATTACTCTGTATAAGAAGGGATCTTGTGACATCAAGGAGGTGACGGTGTTTTCTTTCAACAATCCCATTCTGTTGGGATGTATGCGCGCAAGAGGTTTGGTGAATAATCCCTTTTGAGGAGTAGTAATTGGCCAAAGTATGGGTGCATAACTCTAAAGCATTATCACTTCTTACAAATTTGACAGATGTGGAGAAAACATTCTGAATTTCATTTAGAAAATGGATAATAATATTTCCTGCTTCAGATTTATTTTTCATAAGAAACACCCATGACACTCTCGAGAAATCATCCACAAATACAATATAAAACCTGTGTCCCTGATGATCAGGAACACGACTCAGACCCCAGACATCTATATGAAACAACTCAAATTTGGAGTTACTACTCCGACCTGGACGACTGGGAACCTGTGATGCTTTCCCAACTGACATGCCTCACACTGGATAGGTGTGTGAGAGAGACCATAGGGTAGAACACGACACAACTTCTGAAGCGGTAAATGACCAAAACGCAGATGCCACAGGAGAGGAGATACTTGTCCAGCAGGAGAAGATGTGGTGCCGGCAAATGGGGTCTGGTTCAGACGGTAAAGGCCTCCTTGCTCATAGCCATGACCAATCACGTTGCCCGTACGGATGTCCTGAAAAATCAAAGACGATGGATCAAAAATAGCTCGACAATGGAGATCCTTCGTAATCTGACTAATTGACAACATATTCATAGAAAAATGCGGTGCATGTAGGACATTCTTAAGCTGCATAGAAGATGTCAATCTAATCTCCCCCTGACCCGTGATAGGAGAATGCGTGCCATTGGCAATCACTATTGTCCGTCCCGGAGGGATCTGAGTGTATCCTGAAAGGAGACTCTGGTCGCCACATAGATGATGTGTGGCGCCCGAGTCCATGATCCATGGCAATGTATCGGAAAGACTACTCTGGAGTGCAAGTGTACTATCTGAAGTACTAGTAGATGCAGAGGCAGAAGCAACAACATCAGTATGACTCTCTGTAGTCGGTGCTGGACCAGATGGTGGGATGATGCCCCTGAGGCGGGCAACTAGATATCATCAAATCGTTGATCCAAGGTAGCAGCAGATGGGGGCTCTATCTGCTCAGCGGCTCGTGCAGATGCAGGGAATCCGTGCTTCGAATAGCACGTGTCTTCGTTATGGCCGACTCGGTGACAATATGTGCATGTTGGCCTAGTACGGCCACCTCTTCCACGAGGTCCACGTCCCCGTCCCTGTTGATGAAATCCGCAGCCTCTGCTTGCCGCCATAGCTGAGGAATTTTGACTGGCAGCTGCTGAAGGCACTGTGATCCTACTCAATCTGTGAAAGGCTTCCTCCATGGGAGGAATAGTCGAGTCAGCCAAAATCTGAGACCGTGCTGCCTCATACTCTGGATCGAGTGCAGCAAGAAACACACCCACCATCATCGCATTCCTGTATGTCTTCTGTTGTTCTGGCGTGGCGGTAAGAGGCATGAAGCTATAGAGCTTCTCGAACATCCCTCTCAGTGATGTGTAGAGAGAATGTAAAGGACGGCCATTCTGCTTTATTGTGAATATATCATGTTGCAGTTGCAGGATCTTCGTTTCGTTCTTTGCCTGAGAATATGTCGCCGCCAGGATATCCCACATGTCTTTGGCTGTGGGTTGATGTAGAATGTCATTGGCAATTTCAATAGCCAATGTGCCAGATAGCCAGACCTTGGCATATGCATCATCTGCCTCCCATGAGGCATGGACTCCAGTCTTCTCTGCAGGCTCAGGTTCGGTAAGAATATGCTTCTTCCCTGTAGACTTCATCATACTCATGAACTGCATTGCCCACAGTTCATAGTTCGTACCATCCATCTTGACAATGGGCGCTGGACCACGAAATGCGCCAATAGACGGGATATCTGCCTTGCTTTCTGACATACTGGAGACGGAAGACTGGAGCTACTGTCAGAAGATAATCTTTGTCTACAATGACATAGACGGGATTAGTTGCATGTGTAGATGTCAAGCAACTAACCCCATGTAGATCAAGATGTGTGTGTGCCCTAGGGCTTGGGGCTTAGCACACGTAGGCACGTGCAAGGAGCACGCGCGCACGCAACTGGAGATGCACACAGATGTGCACTAGAACCTGCCCAGGCGCAGGTGATGCACTGGCGATGCACAAAAGATCAGGCAGGCGTCAGGGCTTCGTCGGGGCTGGCTTGCTTACTGGTGCAGGAGATCGCGCAGGCACTGCTCAGTGCTGTGGCGCGCGATCACGCAGAGAAACAGCACCGGTACAGCGCACTGTGTGCAGGCGCTATCGCGTGCAATAGCGCACGCTTTCGCACAGCGCACAGAGGCGCGAGGCGCAAGGCGCGCGCGATGCGCGAGGCGCGCAGAGGCACCGCAGATCGGAGAAGGAGACCGCCGATCGACTGAGGTGGGCGGCGCTGAGTAGAGAGAGAGAGAGGAGAGGCCGGCGGGTGGGGTGGGTTAGGGTTTCGAGAACTCCGGTCTAGGACCGTCGCTCTGATACCATGTTGGGAAAAACCAATGATCTAATCTATTCCATAAGCCCTAGGCTCTCTTATATAGGAGAGTAGCCTATGGGTAAATTACATAAAGAGAACAACGGAAAAAATAAAATAACGAAGAGGTACAGTTAATCTATATTATGCGTCAACAGAAACGATCCGAGAATTGTTCTTGGATCATGTGGTTTCATCGAATAAAATTTTTAAATTCCGCTGCACCGAACAACTAGTACGACTAGTCGTTCTTCGTCGTATCCGATACAACGCTCACGCTTCCGTGATGCGCTTGAGGATTTTTTCATATCCTACCCTGGGGACCTCATTGTAATTCTTGAGAAGGCATGGGTGGTCTCTGTAAATAACCCCACCCTCACATGCAAGGCATGTGTACGGGGCGAGGTTCGGGAGGCGACGAGGTTCAGTGGATGATGTGGCAGCATCTGGTGCTTCGAGGAGCGGTTTGGTCACTCGAGCCTAGAGGATAGGCATGGAGGCTCGGGCCTTCATCAGGGTCGTTCGATCCATATGATTAGACGGTAGCTGCTTCATCTAGATCCTTCATGCTCACTGGAGGAGGCTGTGCTCCAACAACTTCCCTCGAGCTCCACCGACGTGTTTGATGGTGCATGATCGTGTCTACTCGGGGAAGGTTCGGCGAAGGTCTAGCTGATATAGCGGAGGAGTCTAGGTGTTTGAAGTGTCGTCTTGGTGCTCCATCGTCGGAGATGGTGGTGGAGAACGAACCTGAGGTGTGAATTCCGTTCATTGAAGGTTCCTGCAAAGATGTTAGTGGGGGGGATAGCTGAAGCGTGGCGAATGGGTGGCAGGAATCAAAGGCGGAGAAGGTGAGTGCCTTGAGTGGGGTCTCCGCTGCCGGAGGTGAAGGAGACGACCTGGGATGGGAGGAGGTTGTGGAGGAGGAGGAATGCGAGGGGAGGGTATCGCGAGGGTTGCGGAAATGAGGTGAAACTCGGAGGATGGTCCATAGTCGGTGAAGTTGGTCATAAGCGGAGGAAAAATTAAGAGAAAAGGAGGTGAAGGATATTACTTAGTCGGAGCGGAAATTAGGCAGAGGAGTTGGCATATGCTGAGGTCCAAAGAACCTCGAGGTCGTCGCACGACGAGGGCGACCCATCCTCGGTGCTCATCGATGGTTGGGCCACCGTTACTCAGCTGGGTTGGCTGAGGGTCGACACCTAGAGCTCAACCCATAATTGCATGCCAATTCCACCTCCTCCTGTCACAAGGAGGGGAAGGCGACCAGGAGGGAGCTTCGTGAAGTGGTGGACGGGCAGTATTGGCGGCGGAGCAGAGGTACTTATAGGTGGAGGTGGTCGACCGTTATGAAGGTTGCGGGGCATTTTAAAACGGTTGAAGTGAAGTGTGGAGAAGAGAGATAAATGGGATATCTATTCCATAGGGCTAGGGTCTCTTATATAGAGAGAAAACCCTAAAGAATACAAGAGGAAAAATACATAAATACCGCTGAGGGGTTACGGAACCCGAAGGGTTAAGGGTTACGAAACCTGAAGGGTTACAAACATAATTGTAATATAATAATTCTAACACTCCCCTTGAGTTGGAGCATATCTGTCGATCATGCCCAACTTGGATACTAAGTACATTAGGCGCTTCCTTGGAAGAGCCTTTGTGAGGATATTTGCAAGTTGAAGTTCAGTGGAGATGTGTGGAGTGTTGATTCGTCCTTCTCGTACTTCATCACAAATAAGATGGCAATCAACTTCAATGTGTTTTGTCTGCTCATGGAAAACTGGATTGGTGACGATGTACGTGACAGACTTGTTATCGCAATATAAGGGTACATGAGTGGTGACTAACATGCCAAGTTCTGTTAGGAAAGAAACAAGCCATGTGATCTCACATGTGGCCTGAGCCATTGTCCTATATTCTGCTTCCGTACTGGATCTGGATACCACTGTCTGCTTCTTGCTTTGCCAAGTGATAAGGTTATCCCCAACAAACAAGTCGTATCCTGTATAGGCGGAGATATTAGTGTGTCCATTCACCCCATAGAAAAGTCCGCGTCCGGAAGATTCCTTCAAATATCGAAGGATCAAAAGAACATCCTACCAGTGACTGTAAAAAGACTTCTCCATATGTTGACTGGCTCTGCTCACAGCATATGATATATATGGCCTAGTAACGGTGAGATAGAGTAATTTTCCCATTAATCTTCTGTGTCGTGTTGCATTCTCAAAAGTCAGATCACTAAGTGTTGAATATTTTCTCACTTCTACAGGGATGCCAGATGGCTTGCATCCAAGAAGTCTTGTCTCAGTCAGAATATCGAGGCAATACTTTCTCTGTGAAAGATGAAGCCCCTCTATAGTGTGTATTACTTCGATGTCAAGAAAATAACAAAGTTAGCCGAGATATTTCGTGACAAAGACCTTCTGGAGGAAGGCCTTGGTCTCCTGAATACCATCTACATCATCTCATGTGATAACCATATCATCAACATAGACAGCAAGGATGATCGTGCCAGTAGACCGCCGTCTAACAAAAACAGAGTAGTCAGATGTCCTCTGAAAATCAAGTGTGTTGATCTCCGTAGTAAGCCTGTCAAACCATGCCCTTGGGCTCTGCTTCAAGCCATAAATGGCCTTGCGTAGTCGACATACATGCTCCCCCTCGATTACATACCCCGGCAATTGCATCATGTAGACCTCCTCCTCAAGATCACCATAAAGAAAGGTGTTCTTCACATCAAGTTGATAAATGGGCCAAGTCTTGTTGGCAGTAACAAAGAGAATGGTACGTATTGATCCCATTCTGGCAACAGGCGAGAAGGTCTCAAAATAATCAACTCCAAAGGTTTGTGTGAAACCTTTGCAACAAGTCTGGCTTTCAACCTGTCAATAGAACCATCGGGCGACTGTTTGGACATGAAGACCCATCGGCAAGCCATAGGGCGAACTTCCGGGGGGCACGGCACAAGATCCCACGTGCCCCGGGAGGTAAGTGCATCCATCTCTTCATCCATGGCCTGTCGCCAACCATGATCCTGCATTGCACTGAAATGATCTCTAGGAATGGTAATAACATTCAGAGCATCTACAAATCTCTTGTCACAGCTAGATAAACCATCTGAAGAAGTAAAATGTGTCATGGGGTGATACGTACATTTCCTTTTTTGCTTGCGTAGAGCTATAGGAAGCTCCTCAAGTGCATCCGGGACAACAGTGGTGGGAGCACTCGAAGTGGTCATATCATCCTGCATAAAAGGGACATGCAAAGGTACAGACATTGGTGTAGAAGGTATAAAGGTACGCTTACGAGTATAGATGATTGGTGGAGGAGGGAGGTCCAGAGGAATGTCACTCACAGTCTTTGTGAGGTACCTTGTTTGCTCAAAGAAGGTGACATCAACAGACACATAGTATCGACGTCCAACAAGATCATAACAACGATAGCCTTTCTGGGTACGAGAGTACCCAAGAAAGACGCATTTGATGGCACGAGAGGATAATTTGTCAGCTGCATGAAAGTTATGAACAAAGGCAATACAACCAAAAATTCGTAGAGGTATGGGAAAAGGAGACTCGGTAGGATAAAGTAAGGAAAATGGAGTTTCCCCTTTGAGAACAGATGAAGGAGCACGATTGATGAGATATATTGCAGTAAGGATAGCATCTCCCCAATATTGTTTAGGAACACTCATTTGACTAAGAAGAGATCTGGCAACATTTAGCAAGTGTCGGAGTTTCCTCTCAGCTATACCATTCTGTTGTGAGGTATGTGGACATGATGTTTGGTGAACAGTTCCCTGGGATGCAAAAAAAGAGGTCAAGTCATGTTGGTTTAACTCAAGCATTATCGGTACGAATGATCTTGGCAATGCTAGAAAAGTAAGTTTTAACATATTGAAAGAAATTTCTGACAATTTGATTAATCTCCGAACGCTCCTTTATTAGATATATCCAAGAAGATCGACTATAATCATCAACGAAAATTATAAAATAGCTTAATGTGTGGATCGGACAAGGTCCCCAAACATCACAATGAACAAGATGAAAAGCATCAGTACGACGAGACTCAGTACGAACAGGAAACGAAGTTCGATGGTGTTTCCCGAACTCACATGCCTCGCACTGAAAGGGCTTCAGAGCAGAGAGTTCAGGAAACATCATGTAGTGGCCTTGGCAGAGGGATGCCCAAGGCGCAGATGCCATAGGAGCGGATCTTCGGAGATAGATGATGAATCCACATTTCATCATCTTTATTCTATCATTTTGGCCTCAAAAACCCTGGCAAATGCATGTAAATACCCTTAATTAGTGCATCTTAGCACTCATGCATGTGTATGTAAATAGTATATAAAATACTGTTTTTAAAGCCAAAATTATAGAATAAAGAAAAAAAGAAAAAGAATAAAATATTGTAAATATTTTATGACCCCAAACCCCGAGACCTAGGCATCTAGATGAATAGGTCGACAAGGAATAAAGTAGGGGGAGATAAGGGCCACAAAACCAATAAAAATCCCTTTTATTTTAATCCATTGTTTATTCATTTTGGGACCTATTTTTAGTTTCACTTTTGTTACTTCAAATAAAGAAACTTTGTACATGAAAGTTGTAGGTAATTAAATATAGAAAAATACAAAATTGATTCACTCAAAAATAATGTACAGATAAAAAGTTATGATCTGAATAAGAATCCAGAATCCCAACTTCCCAGACCTGTATCTCTCAAATAAAAATTTGAAATGCATCAAAATCACCTTTAATTGTATATAATTTCTAATAAGCTATTTATTGAAGGGTGGTTTCGCATTTGGCGGAGCTACGGTTTGAAAGTTGAATTTTGGACCCCTATTGTATACTTGTACAGATTACAATATTCATTTTATTATTTATTCATTATTTTTGTAATTTTTATATTTTTATAATTTTGTAAATATTATTTATAATATATATGTATATTGAAATCAGAATAAAAACCTAAAGAAAAATACAATAATAAAAGACATGTATGTAATACATAGGTATAATACCTATACATATACCTGTACAATTTATACTTGTATTTTATTAAGTGTAATGATCGGATTCGAAATGATGCAATCAGAAAGAAAGTTGGTGTAGCTCCGATCGAGGATAAGATGCGAGAAAACTGCTTAAGATGGTTTGGTCATTTGCAAAGAAGGTCAACTGATGCACCGGTTAGGAGATGCGAGTGTTGGGATGTTGAGCCGGCTAAGAGAGGGCGAGGACAGCCCAAGAAGTGTTGGAAAGAGACTATACGAAGGGATCTTAATTTGCTGGATATAAGTCCGAGATTGACCCAAGATAGATCTGAATGGAGGCGAAGAATCCATGTAGCCGACCCTACTTAATTGTGGGAAAAGGCTTTGTTGTTGTTGTACAAAACACTTCAGAAAAATAAAATAAAAATATATTCAAGTGTATAAAAATATTCTATAAATTTATAAAATAATAAACCAAAATAAATAAATTAAATACACAAAAAATAAGATATTAAAATATATAGATATATATACCTATATAGGCCTGAAAAGGTAACTTGTATTTTTATGCGTCTTAAAAATAATTAAAAATCATATTGAAATACCTTAGAAAATAACAAATATTTTTCATTTTATAACTTAATAATAAATTTATTTACTAATTTTAATTGAATTTTCTAATAATTTTCCTAGGGTTTTTCGTGGTTGGTCCACGTGGACCAACCAGGAGACAGTCCACGTTGACCGCGGTCAACTGGCTGTCCTCCCACCTCTGCATTTGTTAGAATCTCGGTTTGACCCCTATTTCTCGATTTTTTCGAGGCTTGCTCTTGCATCCTTTTGAGTTAGCGTCTTCTTGACTTTTGATCCTCGATAAACGGGCATATCCGCCCATGTGCAACCTCGATCGATGGATCGACGTGACAGCCGTTGCGCCTCGTTCTTCCTCGCCTACCCGTCAACTCCTCAAATACCACCCCTGACTTCAATTCCAATTTTGAACCCCTCTTGCACAGGCTTAGCTCCCCCTTTCGTGTCCAATCGACCGAGGAAGGTGACAGCTTCCTTCGCCGAGCGTCAGGCTGGTCGAGCGAGCACCGAGGCGGCTCCAATCACCTCTGCCCATCTCCAGCGTCGAGGTCTTCTTCCTCTGTTTCCGACCATCGAGGTAGCTCCTTTCTCCTTCTTATTTCTTTCGCATTTTATTCACAGTAGCTTTAGGATCATTTCCCCCTGAAAATCGTCGTGCTTAGTCCCTCCGATCACCCTCCACGAGTACCTCGCCGGAGTGCACATCCGACCACCACCTCGCACCGCTGTTCCTCGCATCCACTCCGCCATCGCAGGGTCCAGGCATTTTGCCTAGGCCTTCTCACTCCTTTTTGCAGGTCTACGCGCGTTGAGGAGTTGGAGCTCATTTTGAGCTTCGCCGGAGACGAGAGGAGCCACCCAGCTCCGCCTTGCCTTCCCGCGAGCTTCGGCCCACGTCGGAGTCTTTTGGAGCTACCAGGAGGAAGAGGAGGACCCAAGGAGTGTCGCCGGACACTTTTGAAGCTCGAAGGACGACGGAGCGCCGAGATCTGGAGCGGGGAAGCTCGCCTCGCCGACGTTGCTTCCCTGTTCTTCGTCCGAGGCTCTCCGCCGTTGGATCGGGCCGCCACTCCAGATCGAGCAGTCACCGTTAGATCCATGTACGCCTCCGCCGTTGGATCAGTCCTTGGGGATCTAATCGTGGTCGTTAGCTGCGAAGCGTCATCGGTCGTTTGTTGTGCGCTACATGTCAAGTGAATCGACGCCCGCCGTTGGATGCGCCAGGCGTTGGATATTTTGCACTAAACCCCTCGCCATTTTGTTTATTTAATTATTAGTATTTAAACTTTCATCTGTAGCGTAAAAAGATTGTTATATTTTCATGTAGACCCCTGCACTTTCATTATTTGCATTTAGGTCCAATCCACGTCACCTCACGTTACCTGTGCACGTGGGGTGGTGGAAATTTTGCAAAGGACCCCCTGAGGTTTTCTGTATTTCACTTCAGCCCAGGAACTTTTTATTTAAGTGTTTTATTTTTGGAGAAATTGCAAGTATACCCCCAGGTTTTTTGCTAATTACATATAGGTCCTTCACGGCCGCGTGCTAGTCACGTGCGTGGGTGGGAATATTGCAGGTGTGCCCTTGCGGGTTTGTGTATTTATTTTTGGTCCTGGAAATTGATTTATTAGTTATAAATTTTGTGGAAAATTGCACTTTGGAGAAATTACACTTTTTATTTAAGTGTATTATTTTTGGAGAAATTGCAAGTACACCCCTTAGGTTTTTTGCTAATTACATATAGGTCCTTCCCGACCGCGTGCTAGTCACGTGCGTGGGTGGGAATATTGCAGGTGTGCCCTTGCGGGTTTGTGTATTTATTTTTAGTTCTGGAAATTGATTTATTAGTTATAAATTTTGTGAAAAATTGCACTTTGGTCCAGAACTTCTGGATATTTGCATTTATACCCCTACCAGCAGTGTATTTTCTCTGTGTTGATTCTATTTATATCATGCATCTAAAAATTCCAAAAAATTACCAAAAAATCAAGTTAAGTTCCTGTTGCATTGTACTTACACGCCATATTTTTGTTTTGCGTTTTTATTGCATTTTATTATTTATAAAAATTCAAAAACACGTACTTTCTCTACTGTTTGCACTAGAAAGTCCATAAAAATAATACAAACTTCTTGAAAAATTCCCAAAAACATATATTTTATGTCTTTTAGTGTCTTTTAATTTCTATCCTGGAATCATTAAAAAAATCAAAGTAAAAATCCAAAAAATCAGAAAACTCTTAAAAACTTCATAAAAATCTCAAAAATTCCATAAAAATCCTAAAAATATAATTTTGACCTCTGAATTTTCTCTGAATTATTACTTTCATTAAAATTAATTTGGAGGATTTTTGTTACTGTTTGATATAGTTCCCCATTTTTGTTCCAGCCCTTTTATTTTATTAACTTTTTCAGTATTTTTGACTTTAAAAATACCAAAAGATTGGGAAAAATTTAGAAAAATCACAAAAACAACATAAAATTATAAAAAGCCCAAAAATACATCATTCCCTGATTTTTGCCTATTTTTACCTATTTTACTCTATATATTATAGCCCTTTTTTCCATTATTGTATATTTACTCCATTATTGAAAAAGAAAAATATACATATATAAAATATAAAAAAAGGAAATAGAAAATCAGAAATTAAAAACCTAAATATAAAATTACAAAATCAGAAATTAAATAGAAAAAATAAAAATTAAAAATTAAAAATTAAAAACCCACAAAAATAGCGCAATTGTAGGCTTTTGATCACATTCACCTTTTTGTGCATTATCACCTTGATCTATCTTGCTTGCTCCTTGTGTTCGACACTCTACACATACTTGCACCTATACACACTTATTGTAGAGTTATAATAAATTTTAACTCCATGTTTGCTTCTCATTGTTTGATTGTTATTGTGGGTTAATTGTTGATTTAATCAGGATTTTGAAGTGGTCAACGCATCGACTGTTGATCCGCCCTGTGGATCAACACGACCATTCGATTCCTCGGTTAATCAAATGGCACCGTTGCTGGGGAATAACAGCGTATAGATCATATTTTGTGACTGATTATGATTGCTTGTCTAGAATTTTTACCTCATTTATTTCCTTTATCTGTGATATATATTTTGAGCTTTCTGACCACCCTCTTTATTAATTTGTGCGAGTACCGCGGATCGAGGGAGGCACCTTTTCCTCGGCGCCCGGGCACCTACGTGAAGCCGACTATAGCCTGCTCAAAGAAGACTTAGAGATTTTGCAGATTAGCTCATTTATTTTCTTGTATATATTTGTGTAATTATTTGTGAGAGAGAGTGACCCTTAATTTGTAACTAAACAGGACATTCAGACACTTCAACATTTCACGATGTCTAGTGCCCGAGGGATTGTTCCCTTGGGGGCCTCGTGTGCTTGCTCGGTTTTCTCGCCGGTTTTGTTTATTTGCATTTTCTTTTACTTTGATTCACGAAGGTTTTGGCCCCTAGACTTAGGATTTTATTGTGATTGTGACGTAATTGATTAGGATCCCACACTTAATACATTTGCATGTGCCTTTAGGTCGTTAAATGGACCTAATTAATAATTCACAAAAGAAAAGCTATTTTGATCCCCTGAGGGGTCATGTACCGCTAGAGGTCGTATACAACGCTGGCAGGATCCGTTGTGGCGGACACCGATCGACATCAGAGACCGGACTCCGACTCCTCTTGTTGACCATTTAGCTATTGTTCTTCTCATGTAGAATTTTTCGTCTAAGGCCGATTTCTTCATGCATCATATAGATAGTTTAATTTTTGTCTTTTATTTTATGCACGGATCACCCTGCATGTAGAGTACTGGAGCAAGGTACGCATTTCTATCTATGCATGCATCATTGTGTTTGATCGCGCATCGGCTTTTCCGACTTCCTCCCCCATTTTTATTGGACTTAAAATAACCAGGAGATCGGAAAATTCGTTAGGCGTTGTTTTTATTCAGAAAAATACCTAAAAAGTGAAAATCATAAAATTGAGATTGCTAATGCAAACTTGACTCTAAAACTCACCTCATTCTTTCAAAAATTTTATCTTGGGGAGAGTAACCCCCTCCTTGTTTGATTTATCTGCAGCGAGAGAGTGACCCGAACACTAGGCTAGAGCCACACCCGAAATCTTAGTCGGCTACAGGTCTTGGTGAGTCGTTCTCCAGTGAGGATCTCTTCGGTAACCGGTAAAGGCGGATCGTGACGTCCTTAGCAGACGGGGTTGATCGGGTAGCCGGTAAACGGTTCGCAACTCCTATTGGCTGGGAAAGATCTCATTTGGGATTGGGACAGTCGGTTAGGAGAGTTGGGTTCCCAATAGCTCGCTTAACCGCTCTGATAGATTGACTGATCACCTTAATAAAATTTGACAAGATAAAAGACCGAACTTTCACGGTCATCAGCTCCAGAGTTGCGTAGGTGAATTGAGGGTTTATATTCACATCTTGTTTGCATTCCAGATCTCATCCGCCCTTTTCTAGATCAAAATGTTGGGAAGGAGATCCCTTAGGCCACGTCTGGTGGTACCGCTATCGAGCACTCCTTCCTATTCATCTAGGTCGGCTTCGGGGGAGTCCTGACCCACTCTCCGAGCCTGAGTTCACGTCCACCCTATTCCCCCTCAACCACCCTTCTTCTTCCATCAGTCCAGTGGTGTCAGAGTTTAGTGCAGCACAGAGCTCAGAACATTTGACGGCACCTGAGATGGGTTCTTTTACTTTTGCAGAGATCTAAGATATGGACGGCAGAGAGGAACACCTATATGAGCAGAGACCACCACCATTCCTATATGATCAAGCTGCCATCAACAATTCATTGTTAGCTTCCCTGTAGACCATGCAGAGACAGATCAGAGACCAGGGAGTATTCATGGGTGATATCATGAGAGAGCTGGCGCAGATGCGAGAGGGAAGAGACGGCAGACCTGAGGGCGGTGGAGGAGATATACCAGAAGCAGCAGGCGAAGGAGGAGAACCTAACCAAGAAAGGCCGTCGCTGATGACCATGAGGCAGTTGCACAACCCAGCCGCGACCATCACTCACCGATGGATTCAGCTTCCTCCCATTGTTGGGAACTTTGAGCTTTGCCCGCAGGCCATCTCTATTGCCCAAGTTTCACGGGCTAGCCACCGAGGAGCCTCATCTCCATCTGCAGGAGTTTGAGATGATTTGCAACCACTGTCCACGACAGACTGGTGGACGAGGACACAATCAAGATGATTGCCTTCACATTCTCCTTAGGCTGATAGAGTAGCCTACTGGCTGAAGCATCTTGGGAGGTACGTCACGTCATGGGCACGGCTTCGGCGCGAGTACTTTAACAAGTACTAATCCACTCGGCTGGACCAACGTAGCACGAGCTATGATCAACAATTTTACCATGGTCCCGAATGAGCAGTTCCATGAGGATTGGGATCGATTCAAAGAGCTCATTGACCGGTGTCCACATCACGATATATCCAAGCCCAACATAGTTCAGAGCTTCTTTTGTGGGCTGATACCGGAGCTGCAGGGGCTTGTTAATGCCTCTTGTGGTGGATCTTACTTCTCTAAGGAGAAGATACGGTTTGGGAGATCTATGAGGGAATGGCAGAGAATTCTACAATCATGGCCCAAGCCCGCGTCTACATACAGTCGAAGCTCCCACCACAATCAGTTGGATATCAGAGGATTGCAGGCATCGATGCCAGTACACACACTCTGTCAGCAACCGCAGTTCAGGATGAATCCACCACTGCTGACATGGGGATCATTTCAGAGAAGTTGGACCATATCGAGATTCTTGAGAAAAAACAGAGTCAAGGTCTTGCCCAGATGGACCTTTTGACGAAGACCATGAGCAACCTGAAGACGCAGATTCTTTGCATCCAGGAGGCACAGACGTCTACTCAGCAACCTCCCAGGTCACGGGCTGATCCCAACAGTAGCAGCTCCACCCAGCCCTCTGCCACGTACCGCCAGGTCCATCACATCCAAGCAGAGCCGGTCCAGCAGCTACAACACTACTCTTTGCTGCCGTCATCTCAGGACACTCAAATGGTGGTCTATCAGCCAGATCAGCCACTGGCAGTTCTTCCACCACCACCCGTTAAGCAGGAACTATTGATGGAAGTCAATGGGATATGGTACGACCGGTACCCACGGCAGTTCGAGATTCGTCGCGATCACCTCGGATTCCGTTGGACCGCGTGGCACCTCATCCTAGCAGCAGTCTCCAGCTTAGGGCCATCAGAACAGCCAGCAGCAGCAGCAACCCCAGTATGCCCACCAACAATATCAGCAGGGTCCTCGTCCCGTCTATCAGGGACAGCAGTAGAGGCAGCGTCAGCAGCCTCACCAGACATACTCCCAGCCCCCTCCCCACTACCAGCAACAGCCTCATTTCCAGCAGGGAACACTTCCGGTTCTCAGGCATACGCTTTCGAGAACCCAGCCTTTGATGACCTCGCCCGCTTACTTTCTGAACAGCAGGCATCCTTCCGGCGGGAAATGGATGAGTTCCGGCAGGAGATGAGGATATCATCAAGGGCAAGACCGCCATACCTGCACAGATCGAGCCTAATCCGAACAATCTGAAAAGGAAGTCTGAGCAGGTACAGTTTACAGAAGATACCTCTCCTGCTGATTATTTGAGTGACACGTCTTCTTTTTGTGATGCTGATTTCATGACTACTGGAGCAGTAGGATGCTAGCCGGCGATGCCTCATCTGAGCGACAGCTACACGAGGAACCATGAGCGCCAGATGAGGAGAGTAGCAGTGTTGATACCTGTCGATGATGTTGATGACGGTGGTGTTGATGCCACCAACGATGGAGATCCAGATGACGGTGCTGAGGCCGTTGCAACACCCGATGCAGACGGCGGTGCTGAGGGTACCATTTTACTTGATGCAGAGCCAGAGCGCGGTGCTGATGTCGCAAAGTCAGATGCCGTTGGTGGTACTGAGGCCACCACTTCTACTCTTGTTGAGCTCCCACATGTTGTGTTGCCACATTTTGTATCTCAGGACTGTGGTAACAAGAAAAAGACCAAAAAATATGAATAAAGGAAAGGTTTCTGTATCCACTCCAGGTTCATATGTGTTGCATGATGATCATTGTATGGATTCTATTCCTTCTCAGGCACAGGAACCTATTCCTAGTCCTCCATCTGAGGAGGCCCCTACTATCCCCTTCTCTCAAGTACTCCGCTTGGCGAAGGAGAATAAAAGAGAAAATCCAAAAAAGACTCAACATGTAGAGTTCAGCAACCAGATGACTGATAGATTCCAGATCCATCTGACTCTACAGGAAGCACTTGAGCACATCTCCCTCTTCCAAAAGAGCTAAGAGAGAAGACTACAGTCCGCAGGAAGAGGAGAAACCGTAGAGATGAGATCCATGTGCTCACCCGTTCTACTTGCTTCGCCATTCAGAACAGATTGCCAGCTAAGAGACCTGATGCAGGAGCTCCCTATGTCAGATGCGAGATCAGGAGCAGCAGTTTGACCGTACTCTATTATACAACGCTCTTCTATCAACCTCCTTCTGGCAGCCTTACTCGATCGATTTGAGTTTGGTCCTCTTCTTCGGAGCAGGACAATCCTTCAATTTGCTGGTAGGTCGATTAAGAGGCTAAAGGGCTTGTTGAGAGACATGGTCGTTACCATTCAAGGCCTGAAATTCCCCGTGGACTTTGTTGTATTGGACATGGAGATCCTTGAGTCGGTAATAGATACCCTCATCATACTCGGACGTCTATTCTTGGCCACTACCAAGGCGATGACCGACCATGATAGTGGAAGGTGTGCTTTCGCGTAGAGGGAGAGAGTATACAAATAGAGACGATCGACGAGACCAGAGCGAGAGAATCAGCATGCTCAGAGTAGTCCAGTGACACCGAGCAGATGACAGAGGATGAGCGAGACGTCCATCACGAGTGATTTTTTGATGACAGATGATGAATCCATTTGGACAGATCCAGTAGCACAGACCCTCGCCTTGCCCGCAGATTTACCCTATTTATAGCTTATGGCTGTTGAGAGCCTGGAGAGCACACCCCTGGACGATAACACATTTGAGGTTGACAGTTGTGGGGTGAGTGGTGAAGCAGAGTTTCATTCGTGTTCTTCTGATTCAGATCTTTCGGCGTTAGACATTGATTGGGATGATTTTGATGAGTATTTGCCATGTCTGATTCCTTCTGAGCCGACAGCTAGGACGGAGTGCGAGCCAGTATATTTCATAGATGATTTAGCAGGGTTCCCTTCGTCAGTTTTTCATGCACAACAAGAGTTCTCTCATACAGACCTGGTAGCCTTCACACAGATATATCAGAAGCCAGATTTGCCACCTCCCAGTTGTCCAGAATTGAAGCCCTTGCCGCAGTCACTGAAGTATAGATTCTTGCGAGTGAGCCAGATATGCACCTAGTCATTATCTCAGCAGGTTTGACTGGAGAGCAAGAATCTTGTCTGATGGAGGTTCTTGAAAGAAACCGCAAGGCGATAGGATGGAGTATAACTGATCTCCACTGTATTAGTCCGGCTCTGTGCTCCCATCACATCTATCTTAAAGAGGATGCTAAGCCTTCGCGTGAGTTCCAGCGACGGCTGAACCCGAATCTTCGAGATGTGGTCATGAAGGAAATATCAAAGTGGTGGAGCGTCGATTTTATCTACCCCATCTCCGACTCCAAGTGGGTTAGTCCATTACATGTGGTACCCAAGAAGACGGGTATCACTACAGTTGTGAGCGAGTCTGGAGAGGAGATAGCTACCCGGGTACCCAATTCTTGGAGGGTCTGTGTGGACTACAGACGCTTGAATCAGGCCACCAAGAAGGATCATTTCCCACTGCCATTCATTGATCATATTATCGAGAGGCTAGCTGGGAAGAGTCACTATTGTTTTCTTGGCGGGTACTCCAGATATAATCAAGTGGCCATTGCGCCCGAAGACCAGGAGAAAATGACATTCACCTATCCGTTTGGGACTTATGCGTTCATACGGATGCCCTTTGGTTATGTAACGCTCCGACGACATTCCAAAGGTGCATGTTGTCCATTTTCTCGGACATGGTGGGTGACTATTTAGAGGTCTTCATGGATGATTTCTCGATCTATGGTGATGGGTTTGATGTTTGTCTTGACTGCTTAGACCGTGTGCTTCAGCGCTGCATAGAGGTCAACCTTATCTTATCTTGGGAGAAGAGTCACTTCATGGTGACTCAAGGGACGGTCCTTGATCATATCATCTCCAACAGGGGCATGGAGGTCGATCCGGCCAAGGTGGATATCATTAGAAAACTCAATCCACCGTCTAATCTGCGCCAATTGCAGTCTTTTCTGAGGCATGTCGGTTTCTACCGACGGTTCATTCAGGACTTCAGTCTTATTGCCCGACCGCTCACTGATTTGCTGACGAAAGACACAAAGTTCATTGTAGATGATAAGTGTCTTGGGTCCTTTGAGACTTTCAAGAATATGGTTGTCACGGCTCCTGTCCTTCAGCCACCCGATTGGTCTCTCCCATTCGAGATCATGACAGATGCTTCTGATTTTGCCGTAGGGCTGTGCTTGGACAGAGGAGGGATGGTTTGCCGTATGCCATTCACTACGCTAGCCGGACTTTGCATGCCGCTCAGCGGAATTACATTGTGACAGAGAAGGAGATGTTA
Organism: Ottelia alismoides; assembly: GCA_037367405.1. Classification (NCBI taxonomy): domain Eukaryota; kingdom Viridiplantae; phylum Streptophyta; class Magnoliopsida; order Alismatales; family Hydrocharitaceae; genus Ottelia; species Ottelia alismoides. The sequence continues at coordinate 208,576 of JAZKJV010007109.1, forward strand.
GCTGTAATCTTTGCTTTGGATAAGTACCGATCATATATTCTCGGATCTAGAGTGACTATATTTACAGATCACACTGCCATCCGGTACCTCATGGCCAAGAAGGATGCCAAAGCTCGCCTTACCAGATGGATCCTTCTGCTCCAGGAGTTTGACATTGAGATTAAGGATAAGCTTGAAGTTAAGAATGTGGTGATGGATCATCTCTCCCGCTTAGAGAACCTTGAGGAATCTGAGCCCAGCGCACCTAATTACAGAGACGTTTCCAGATGAGGCAATCTTGGCTATCACCTCGCTCCCATGGTACACCGACATTGTAAACTATCTTGTTGCCAAGACGGTTCCACAAGGTTGGCCCAGGCAGAAAACTTGAGACCTGCGAAGGTCAAGTTTTACCATTGGGAGGATCCCGTCCTTTATCATGAAGGAGGAGATAGCATCTGGAGGAGGTGCATTCCTCAAGAAGAGCAGCATAGTGTCCTCATATACTGCCACAAGCTTGAGGTAGGAGGACATCATTCCGGGAGACGGACAGCACAGAAGGTGCTCCAATCCGACCTTTGGTGGCCTACTCTCTTCAAGGATTCCGATGAATTCGTGAAGAAGTGTACTGACTGTCAGAAGATGGGTACTTGCGGATAGAGAGACATGATGCCCATGCAACCCATTCACTTTTGTGAGGTTTTTGATGCATAGGGGATCAATTTCACGAGCCCATTTCCTAAGAGTCAGGGATTTGAGTACATTTTGCTTGTTGTGGATTATGTGAGTCGTTGGGTTGAGGTCATCCCGCCGGAGCCACAGATGCTAAGACCTGTGTCGCTTTTTGAGGAAAAATATCATTTCACGGTTTGTGGTACCTAAAGTTCTGATTTCAGACGGGGGTTCTCACTTTATTAACGACAAGGTAAAAGCCCTTGCAGACGAGTTCAACATTGACCATCGTGTTGCCACTCCATATCACCCTCAGACTAATGGTCTCGCTGAAGTTTCGAATAGGGAGATCAAGACTATTTTACAGAAGGTAGTACGCCAAAACCAAAAGGATTGGTCACAGCTTTTGGACTCGGTCTTGTGGGCCTATCGGACTTCTTTCAAGACACCATTAGGGCATCTCCCTTTCGTCTCGTCTATGGCAAGCCATGCTATTTGCCAGTGGAAATCAAGTACAAGTCACTATGGGCAGTTAGAGAGTTATTGTTGGATCCCGAGAGTATAAGAGAACAGAGGAAAGCAGAGTTGGCAGCCCTGGAGGAACTGAGAGATACAACCTTTTCTAGCAGCCTATTGTATAAGGAAAAAATGAAGATATGGCACGATTCTCATATCAGCCATAAACAGTTTTGAGCCCGATCAGCGCTTATGGTTGTTTGATTCCAGGCTGAAATTATTTCCAGGGAAATTACAGAGTAAGTGGAAAAGTCCGTACGTGGTCAAGAAGGTACATGACAATGGTAGTATTGATATGTCCGAGCTGTCATCTTCCTCTACCTTACGTGTTAACGGTCAGCGCCTGAAGCTATATCTAGATCATGATCCGCCGACCTTGGCGTTGCTCCCATTCATCTGGTATGAGAGGTGCTCTTTGACTCATATCACTTGCCTCTCATACATGATTATCACTTCTATCTTCCTCTGTACAGATCTATATGTCTATATCATTCATTCATTCTTCCGTTATGTCTATTACCCCGTCTTCATCTTTTTATTGTGCTATACTTAGGACACACTTTGTCCTAAGTATAGGGGGGTACACACACTGAGTTGTGATCTATTCTTTCTTATTTTCTTCTTTTCCTTTTCTATCCTCTTTATCTATCAGAAAGGTGTCACCCCTTGTTTGACAGTTTACTATACTTAGGACGTACTTTGTCCTAAGTATAGGGGGTGTGCACCCTGAGTTTTCATTCTTTTCGATCCTCTCCATTGTCTCCTCTTCTTGTCTATACTTAGGGATATTTACCCTAAGTATAGGGGAGACAATCTGAGTACGATCTGTTCATTCCCACCCTTGACTCTCCCTGCTTTTTGTACAGTCTGCTATACTTAGGATTATTTGATCATAAGTAATAGGGGGGACGATCGACTTCTCATTTGTTCATTCATTCCTTTATTTGTTTATTAGACTTGACTATACTCAGTACGAGTTATGTCTTCTCTTTTCTCTCCGATCTATGAGGGCATAGCTCATGCTAAGTATAGGGGGTCGTATATACTACGTTTATACTTTAGCCATAACTCGTACTTTCGTATTTTCCTAATAAATATGGCTACTAAGAATTCTTTAAAATTCATTAAAAATCTTAATAAAAAGATGTTATCATTCCTCAAATTCTCTTACTATGTACTGATTAATAAATCAGGTGAAATTGTTTTTTGCAAAATGTTTGAAAAAAAGTTGAAAATCTCTTTGAAAAATATTTTGAAAACTATTTGGAAAACATTTTGTTACATGTTTTCAACCTTTGAAAATATTTCGTTTGAAAAATTTATTTTCTTTGTGTGAAATAAAATATTTGAAAAAATGATTTGCAAATGGTTGAAAAATGGTTGCAAAAATATTTAAAAAAATCTATCTATACTGTTTGGAAAACCTTTGTAAAATAATTTTCAAATGTGTATACATGTTTGTAAAATGTTTGTAAAAATTATTTTGGACTATAGTTTTCAAAAATTGTTTGAAAACCTTTTTCAAATAAGTTTGAGGGATACATACATCTCACCAAAATGCACTATATATACCTATAAAATTGATCATTTACCCGCTAAAGTCTTAAAACCCACTTCTTGTAAATACAAGAAGCACTCCCGTGTAAATATTTGTCCCTAGTTTTTATCCAAAATCTTTGTTTTCAAAAATCTCAAAAACATTTGCAAAAATAAAATACCAAAAACATTTGAAAAATTCTTTTGAAAAATATAAAATGCATATGCATCATCATCATCTTTTCAAAAATCCATAAAAAGTTCAAAATCTTGAAAATTGCATCACAAAAATATTTTCTGCATTTAGCATTCGCATGAGTACTTTTCGGATTGAGTTTGATAGTTGAACAAGTCTAAGTAAAATCCGGAGATTGGAGCTTGGTTGGATCTTAAATCTACCTAATAACAGGATATTGGAACTAGTTTGAGGTACTTCAGGTCTAGTTGGCTTAATTCTTTGAGGATCACGAGACTTAGTTCAATGGATTCTTGACTGCCTAAGTAGAGCACACGCACGACTCTTGTTGATAATGACCTAACTTGGACATCTGCACCTTTCACATGGCTCAACTCAGTTGGAGCGGTGAGGGGATTGGATTTGCTGATATGAGACGCACACAAGTGGAAACACTTATCCTCCCTCTAGGGAGGGAAGTGCACCCCAACCCATCCAGTGATGAGGAAGTCTAAAGACAGGAGAGTGTGGGTTGCAATAACACTTCAAAAGAGGGATAGTCTACTGGCTCAAGAGGAAAAACTCCCTATGTAAATGATGTTGTATATAGTATTTAAAAAAAACTCCAAAAAATGGACAGGCCTGTACAGAAATAAAATGCCTGCCAAAGTATGTGCATATGTTGTAAAGTCAATAAGCAAGCTTGAGTTCCAAAATCATATCATGTGAGCCTGCAGCTGGATGACTTGACTACACTTGTCTTGCATCCTAGGATAGGTAGCTACACTGGCTACCGTCCATCCTTCTCTTCACCCCCTCCTCTTGAGCCGGTTGCCACTTGAACTTAGAAGGGAATACCCTGCTCCTCGAGGAAGGGAGTTATTGGATTGGGGAATCATTGGGTTGTCATAATACTGGAGAAGTCAGTCTCTTTGTCATTTCAGTTGGGGAGAGCCACCATCACCTACACTGTACGAGTCAGATTCATAGTCGTAAGGGTTTGCGTATGAGTTGAGATATTTCTGACCTGGCTTTTAAGGAGACTTGGGCAGAGTTTTGGGATTCTCGAAGGCTGTTGGATTTCAAATCCGATTCCCATTAAGGTTCCGCCTGCACTAAAATTCCAGAGGTCCGACTTAAGCTCCAAACTTTGATTTTGTGAAGACAAGTTTGATAATTAAATTAATCCACATTTCTTTTTTTTTCTTTTTTTTATTTTTCTTTTCTGCACTTATTGCATAAGTGTTTGCTAGGGACTAGTAAAGGCAAAGTATAAGGGATGATGAATCCACATTTCATCATCTTTATTCTATCATTTTGGCCTCAAAACCCTGACAAATGCATGTAAATACCCTTAATTAGTGCATCTTAGCATTCATGCATGTGTATGTAAATAGTGTATAAAATACTGTTTTAAAGCCAAAATTATAGAATAAAGAAAAAAAAGAAAAAGAATAAAATATTGTAAATATTTTATGATCTGAAACCTCGAGACCTAGGCATCTAAATGAATAGGTCGACAAGGAATAAAGTAGGGGGAGATAAGGGCCACAAACCAATAAAAATCCCTTTTATTTTAATCCATTCTTTATCATTTTGGGACCTATTTTTAGTTCCACTTTTTATACTTCAAATAAAGAAACTTTGTACATGAAAATTGTAGATAATTAAATATAGAAAAATACAAAATTGATTTCACTCAAAAATAATGTACAGATAAAAGTTATGATCTGAATAAGAATCCAGAATCCCAACTTCCCAGACCTGTATCTCTCAAAAAAACTCGAATTTGCATCGAAATCACCTTTAATTGTATATAATTTTAAATAAGCTATTTATGAAGGTGGTTTCGCATTTGGCGGAGCTACGGTTTGAAAGTCGAGTTTTGGACCCCTATTGTATACTTGTACAGATTAAAATATTCATTTTATTATTTATTCATTATTTTTGTAATTTTTATATTTTTATAATTTTGTAAATATTATTTATATAATATATGTACATTAAAATCAGAATAAAAACCTAAAGAAAATACAATAAAAAATACATGTATGTAATATATAGGTACAATACCTATACATATACCTGTACAATTAATACTTGTATTTTATTAAGTGTACAAAACACTTCAGAAAAATAAAATAAAAATATATTTAAGTGTATAAAAATATTCTATAAATTTATAAAATAATAAACCAAAATAAATAAATTAAATACACAAAACAAAAATAATATATTAAAATATATAGATATGTATACCTATATAGGCCTGAAAAGGTAACTTGTATTTTTATACGTCTTAAAAATAATTAAAAATCATGCTGAAATACCTTAGAAAATAACAAATATTTTTTAATTTATGACTTAAAAATAATAAATTCATTTACTAATTTTAATTAAATTTTCTAACAATTTTCCAAGGGGTTTTCCCAGTTGGTTCACGTGGACCAACCAGGAGACAGTCCACGTTGACCGCAGTCAACTGGTTGTCCTCCCCCCTTTGCATTTGTCAGAACCTCGGTTTGACCCTTATTTCTCTTTTTTTTCGAGGCTTGCTCTTGCATCCTTTCGAGTCAGTGTCTTCTTGACTTTTGATCCTCGATCAACGGGCATGTCCGCCCATGTGCAACCTCGATCGATGGATCGACGTGGCAGCCGCTGCACCTCGTTCTTCCTCCCCTACCCGTCAACTCCTCAAATACCACCCCTGACTTCCATTCGAATTTTGAACCCCTCTTGCACAGGCTTAGCTCCCCCTTTCGTGCCCAATCGACCGAGGAAGGTTACAGCTTCCTTCGCCGAGCGCCAGGCTGGTCGAGCGAGCTCCGAGGCGGCTCCAATCACCTCCGCCCATATCCGAAGTCAAGGTCTTCTTCCTCTGGTTCCGACCATCGAGGTAGCTCCTTTCTCTTTCTTATTTCTTTCGCATTTTATTTATAGTAGCTTTAGGATCATTTCCCCCCGAAAATCGTCGCGCTTAGTCCCTCTGATCACCCTCCACGAGTACCTCGCCGGAGTGCACCTCCGACCACCACCTCGCACCGCCGTTCCTCGCATCCACTCTGCCATCGCGGGGTTCGGGCATTTTACCCTGGGCCCTCTCACCCCTTTTTGCAGGTCTACGCGCGTTGAGGAGTATCTGGAGCTCATTTTAAGCTTCGCCGGAGACGAGAGGAGCCACCTAGCTCCGCCTTGCCTTCCCGCGAGCTCCGACCCACGCCGGAGTCTTTTGGAGCTACCAGGAGGAAGAGGAGGACCCAAGGAGTGTTGTCGGCCACTTTTGAAGCTCGAAGGACGCCAGAGCGCCAAGATCTGGAGCGGGGAAGCTCGCCTCGCCGGCGTTGCTTCCCTGTTCTTCGTCCGAGGCTATCCGCCGTTGGATCGGGCCGCCACTCCAGATTAAGCAGCCATCGTTAGATCCCTGTAAGCCTCCGTCGTTGGATCAGTCCTTGGGGATCTAATCACGGCCGTTAGCTGCGAAGCGTCATCGGTCGTTTGTTGTGCGCTACGTGTCAAGTGAATCGATGCCTGCCGTTGGATGCGCCAGGCGTTGGATATTTTGCACCGAACCCCTTGCCATTTTGTTTATTTAATTATTAGTATTTAAACTTTCATCTGTAGCGTAAAAAGATTGTAATATTTGCATGTAGATCCCTGCACTTTCATTATTTGCATTTAGGTCCAATCCACGTCACCTCACGTGACCTGTGCACGTGGGGTGGTGGAAATTTTGCAAAGGACCCCATGAGGTTTTCTGTTGTTAGAGCAAATGAAAACTCTGATGTGTATTCCATAGAGCCCTCGGGTCTCTTATATAGAGAGAAAACCCTTGGGTAAATTACATGGACATACATTATATAAATAGGAAATGTGGAACAGTCATAACATAATATAAACCTCTACACTCCCCCTCAAGATGGAGCATAGATATCGATCATGCTCAGCTTGGAAGAACATCTCTAGAAAGGTCCTCTGAGCAATGGCTTGGTAAATATATCAACAGTCTGGTCCTCTGAACTGACATGAGAAGTGGAAATGAAGCCCTTCTGGATCATGTCTCTCGTATAATGACAATCCACCTCGATGTGCTTTGTTCTCTCATGAAACGTTGGATTATTGGCAATAAACAATGCTGTCTGATTGTCACATTGAAGATTCATAGGCAGGGAGACATCTACATTCAAATCCTCTAAGACTGCTCTAACCCACATCATCTCTGCGCTTGCTTGTGCCATGGCTCTGTACTCAGATTCAGCACTGGATCTCGCCACAACAGTCTGCTTCTTGCTTTTCCAAGAAACCAAAGAGCTTCCTATGAAGATAGCAAATCCAGAGGTAGATTTACGATCCTTTGGACATCCTGCATAGTCTGCATCTGCACAAGCGGAAATAGACAGATCTGTATCTTTTCTAAACAGCAACCCTGTGCCAGGGGAAGATTTCAGATATCTCAATATCATATACAAGGCATCCATATGAACTTGCCTAGGCTGCTCCATAAATTGACACACCCGGTTTACTGCAAAGGCAATATCCGGTGGAGTTATAGTAATGTATAAGAGCTTACCCACCATCTCTCTGTATCTTCTTTGTCCAACTCTTCGGTATCATTGTCGTACAGCTTCATGCTTGGGTCCATAGGCGTGCTCGACGGCCTGCATCCAGTCATTCTTGTTTCAACTAGCAAGTCTGTGACATATTTTCTTTGAGTCATAACCATTCCTTGTGCATTTCTTGCAAACTCTATCCCCAGAAAATATCGTATGGTGCCTAGATCCTTCGTAATAAACTGACTTTCCAACAGAGATTTGATTATCTCAATTCCCTGAGCATCATCTCCTGTAACCAAAATGTCATCAACATATATCATGACAACAACTGTACCTCTAGGGGTCTTCTGGATGAATAGTGAATGGTCTGCATTTGACCTCTTGAACCCCTGTCTTTCAATCAGCTAGGAAAGCTTTTGGAACCATGCCCGGGGACTCTGTTTGAGGCCATAGATAGCCTTATGAAGTCTGCACACCATCTGAGTCTCCCCTTCAGCAGCAAACCCTGGTGGCTGCTGCATGTAGACTTCCTCCAGTAGATCACCATGCAAGAAAGCATTCTTGACATCAAGCTGAAAAATGGTCCAGTCACGTACCACAGCAACAGATAGGAGGATGCGAAGAGTGGAGTGTCTAGCCACTGGTGAAAAAGTGTCCAAATAATCTACCCCATAAGTTTGTGTAAATCTACATGCAACAAGTCTGGCCTTGTATCTGTCGAGACGCCCATCTGCATGATATTTCACCGTAAACACCCACTTGCAGCTCACCACAGAGGCACCTGGAGGAATGGGGACTAGAGACCAAGTCCCTCGAGACTGTAAGGCACGCATCTCCTCTTCCATAGCTTGACGCCAGCAATCAATTTTCATGGCTTCTTGATAAGTCCTAGGAATCTCAACCGACGAGACAGCCGCTGCAAATCTCTGGAAATCCCCATTGAGACGATGAAATGATACTTGAGACAAGAGGATATGATGCACATTGTCTTCTCTGCTTCCTGTGAGCAATAGGCTGATCAAGATCATCTATCACTGGCGGATCCTCCTCCTCTATTAAAGACTCCTGCACTGGTGCATTATCTAACCCATCAATAGTGATAACATCAGAACATACATGAGGCGTGCTGGATGGTTGGCATGTAGCTTGAGCAGGGGCGGACCGCCTAGTATAGAACTTAGGAAATGGTACAAGGGGAGGTGGTGGTGGTGGTGGTGGTGGTGATGATGGTATGGTGGAGTCGGATTGACCCAGGGTTGGAGGCGGAGGCACATATACATTAGTATCCGTGGGTGTGGAGGAGACCATTCTGTCACCTGCATGGGAGAAGTACATAACCGGTTCGAAAAATGTAACATCGGCACTGACATAGTATTTGTCATGAATTGGGTCATAGCAACGATATCCTTTCTGGATCCTCGAGTAGCCCACAAACATACACTTGATAGCTCTAGGAGAGAGCTTATCAAGTCCTGGAGATAACCGGTGGACAAACGCAACTGTGCCGAAGACGCGAGGTGTAAGCAAAAACAAATCCTTGTCACGAAAGAGAACAAAAATAAGATTTTTCCCCAAGAACAGTAGCAGGCATGCGGTTGACCAGATAGCATGCTGTAAGTATAGCATCCCCCCAAAAGGCTAATGGGGCACAACTCTGAACAAGTAATGTGCGAGCAATATCAAGAAAGTGTCGATGTTTCCGTTCTGCAACACCATATTGTTGAGAAGTGTATGCGCATGTGGTTTGGTGGATAATGCCCTTGGAGGAAAGGAAGCAAGCCAGGGAACGAGTGCAGAATTCCAATGCATTGTCAGTACACACATACTTAACAGTAGATGAAAAAACATTTTGAACTTCATTGATAAGATTTTCAATTACACTTCCTGCTTCGGATTTATTTTTAAGAAGAAAAGTCCAAGACACGCGAGAGAAATCATCAACCACAACTAGATAGAACCTGTGCCCCTGATGGTCTGGGACACGACTGGGACCCCAAATATCTATATGAAATAACTAAAATGGGGAGCGACTGCTCCGACCCTGACGACTGGGGAAGCTGGACCTATGGTGCTTCCCTAACTGACACGCTTCACAACGAAATGACGAATTCGGAGAGATCTGAGGCAGGAGGTGACGTATTTTCTGTAGCAGCAGGTGACCAAATCGAAGATGCCAGGTGTATGGAGATACAGACCCCTGAGAATGTAGTGAGACACCAACATAGGAGTTCCGTACGAGACGATAGAGACCATTGTGCTCAGAGCCACAGCCAATCACCCTGCCCGTTAGTATGTCCTGAAAAATGATAGAAGATGGATCAAATATAGCACGACAGTGCAAATCTCTTGTAATCTGACTAATTGATAATAAATTCATAGAGAATTCTGGTGCATGTAGGACATTCTGTAAGTGCATAGAAGGCAGCAAAGTCGTCTCCCCCTGACCGACAATAGGGGAATGAGTGCCATCAGCTATGAGTATAGAGCGACCAGGCTGAACAACTCTATAGGACTGCAGGATATCTCTATCACGACAGAGATGATGGGTGGCTCCAGAATCAACTATCCAACCTATAAGATCATGGTTATTACAGGAGACTGAAGTACCACCTGAGGTACTGGCAGTAGCAGATGCACTAGCTGACGCCGAAGCCGCAATGTCAGAAGCGTCAGCACCCTCTGAAGATGACTGTGGCATAATATCACGAAGCCGTGCTACAAGCTCCTCGAACCTGTGATCTGAGGTAGCTGCTGGTGGACCTTGAACATGATCAGCAACACGTGCGGAAGGAGGAAATCCATGCTTTGAGTAGCATGTCTCCTCAGAATGGCCCGTACGACGACAAAAGGAGCACGTCAAATGCGTCCGACCTCCACGTCCACGGCTTCCACTTCCTCTACCGCGAAAGGAAGACGAACCACCTCTTCCTCTGGAGACCGCCATTGCCGAAGGCGGTGGGGTTGTTGCACTGGACGGAACTGAGATACGACTGAGCCTCCTGTAGACTTCCTCCATTGGAGGAATAGTGGCATCTGCGAGGATCTGAGAGCGGGCTGCCTCGTACTCTGGATCAAGGGCAGCGAGTAAAACGCCTACCATAGTGGCGTTGCGGAACGTCTTCTGTTGTTCCGGCGTGGCTGTGAGCGGGATGATGCTGTATAACTTCTCGAACATTCCACGAAGAGACGTGTACAGAGAGTGAAGAGGCCTCCCATTTTGCTTCGTGGTAAAAATATCATGTTGCAACTGCAGCATTTTTGTCTCGTTCCGCACCTGAGAGTATGTCATGGCCAAAATATCCCACATCGCCTTGGCGGTGGGCTGATGGAGTACGTCGTTTGCTATCTCCATCGTGAGCGTTCCTGACAGCCAAACTTTGGCATAAGCATCATCGGCCTCCCATGAGGCATAAATCCCTGTCTTCTCTGTCGGCTCCTCTTCGGTAAGAATATGTTTCTTACCACACAACTTCATAAGACTCAGGAACTGCATAACCCAGAGTTCGTAGTTAGTCCCGTCCATTTTGACAATTGGTGCCGAACCTTTGAAGGCACCTATGACGGGCATATCAAGCTTTTGATCTGACATAGCGCCGGAGAGGAAGATCTAGGGATGATAGACAACAGAACGTGTGTCTACAAAGAGACGTTAGGATACCAAGTGCATTTGTAGACTTATGCACTTGTATCCATCAGCGTTATTGGGACCCGACGGCGAGAGAGTGGGCCCCAAATGCAAGGCAGGGTATCCGGCGGTAAGGGGGGGTACCCGCGGCTGTAGAGAGACGGCGGGAGGAGAGTCCCGTGGCTGGAGAGGGCGCGGGAGGAGGACCCGCGGCTGGAGGGGAGGGCCCGCGGCTGGAAGGAGGGGGCCCACGACTGGAGGGGGGGCCGGCAGCGGCGGCTGCTAGGAGAGAGGGAGAAGATCAGCGACGCCTGGAGGGAGGGAGGGGGTCGGCGGCGCCTGGAGAGAGAGGGGGGGGCAGCGGGTGGGCAAAACCCTAGGCTAGGGTTTTGGCTCTGATACCATGTTAGAGCAAATGAAAACTCTGATGTGTATTCCATAGAGCCCTCGGGTCTCTTATATAGAGAGAAAACCCTTGGGTAAATTACATAGACATACATTATATAAATAGGAAATGTGGAACAGTCATAACATAATATAAACCTCTACATCTGTATTTCACTTCAGCCCAGGAACTTTTTATTTAAGTGTATTTTTTTTGGAGAAATTACAAGTATACCCCCCGGGTTTTTTGCTAATTACATATAGGTCCTTCCCGGCCGCGTGCCAGTCACGTGCGTGGATGGGAATATTGCAGACGTGCCCTTGCGGGTTTGTGTATTTATTTTTGGTCCTGGAAATTGATTTATTAATTATAAATTTTGTGGAAAATTGCACTTTGGTCCCTGAACTTCTGGATATTTGCATTTATACTCCTCCCAGCAGTGTATTTTCTCTGTGTTGTTTCTATTTAATTCATGCATCTATAAAATTCCAAAAAATCACCAAAAAATCAAGTTAAGTTCATGTTGCATTGTACTTACACGCCATATTTTTGTTTTGCGTTTTTATTGCATTTTATTATTTATAAAAATTCAAAAACACGCACTTTCTCTACTTTTTGCACTAGAAAATCTATAAAAATTATAAAAACTTCTTGAAAAGTTCTCATAAAATATATTTTGTGCCTTTTAGTGTCTTTTAACTTCTGTCCAGAAATCATTAAAAAATTCAAAGTAAAAATCCTAAAAATTTGAAAAACCTTAAAAACTTCATAAAATTCTCAAAAATTCCATAAAAATCCTAAAAATATAGTTTTGGCCTCTGAATTTTCTCTAAATTATTAACTTTCATTAAAATTAATTTGGAGGATTTTTGTTACTATTTGATATTTTAGTTCCCTATTTTTGTTCCAGCCCTTTATTTTATCCACTGTTTTCAGTATTTTTGACTTTAAAAATACCAAAAAGATTAGGAAAATTTTAGAAAAAGCTCAAAAATACATAATTATATGATTTTTGCCTATTTTTACCTATTTTACTCTATATATTATACCCCTTTTTCCTTTATTGTATATTTACTCCATTATTGAAAAAGAATATATATATATATATAATATAAAAAAAGAAAATAGAAAATCAGAAATTAAAAACCAAAATATAAAATTACAAAATCAGAAATTAAATAAAAAAATAAAAATTAAAACCCACAAAATAGCGTAATTGTAGGCTTTTGATCACATTCACCTTTTTGTGCATTATCGCCTTGATCTATCTTACTTGCTCCCTGTGTTCGACACTCTACACATACTTGCACCTATACACACTTATTGTAGAGTTATAATAAATTTTAACTCCACATTTGCTTCTCATTGTTTGATTGTTATTGTGGGTTAATTGTTGATTTAATCGAGATTTTGAAGTGGTCAACGCATCGACTGTTGATCTGCCCTGTGGATCAGCATGACCGCTCGATTCCTCGGTTAATCAATAGACGCAGCACCAACAAAATTGGAGTCTAAGGGTATGTCAAGGTAATATAAGTCGTTCTTTTCATGACCCCACCAAAAATCTGCCTCATCCGAATGTCCTGAAAATAACAACAAGACTCATCAAATATCACACGACAATGAAGCTCAACACAAAGCTTGTGAATTGACAGTAAGCTAAGAGGAAAATCAGGAGCACAGTGAACCCCCGAAAGTCGGAGCTTGGAAGAGAATTCCATAGTTCCAATAGTAGTAATCTGTGATTGAGTCCCATTAGCAACTCGAACTGACTTCACAGAGGTAGTGTATGAAATAGGTGAGCAGACTATCTTCTCCAGTGAGATGAATAGAGACGCCGGAATCAATAATCCAAGCTGGAGTAGGAGTGATAGCAGAGTTGGCTATTGTACCCGAAGGAGTGTCCAGAGCAGTAGTTGTAGTGTTACTAGTTGTGGTAAGCCCTGGAGTCTGAAGAATTTGCGTTAGGCGGGACTAATCTGCATCATTAAGATGAATAATCTTGCCACTGGAGTTAGGCGATGCCTCTTCCATATTATAGGCATCCTCATATGCATTATTGGCATGATAAGAAGGTACGCCAAACTTCTGCCAGCATCGTTCAATCGGGTGGTTCCACCTACCACAGTGAGTGCATGGGGTAGTAGAGTCTCGCCCACGACTACGACAAAGTTACGGCCTCGTCCAGATTCCCGTCCACAGCCACAACTTGGATCACGACCGCGTCCTCCTCGCAAGCCGTATCTGCCTCCTCGCCCAGATGAGGCGATGTGTGCAAAGTTATCTGTTGAAGGTAAGATGGGAAGCTGGGCAGCGGATGTCTCGAGCTCCTCAAGTCGGCCAAAAATGGCCTTCATTGCTGGCAATGCGTCTGATATAAGAAATTGCTACTTCGCTGCATGGTATCTACAATGCAAGCCATCAAGGAAGCGATATACCTTACAGTCAGAACGCTCTTGTATCTATTTGGTGCAATATGAGGGCTGGAATATTGCAAGCTCCTCATAAAGGTTGGATATTTGCCTGTAGTACTCGATAAGGGTGGAATCACCATGAGATGCTGACCAGATTCGCCTGTAAATGTCTGCAAGGCACGACTTCGTCTTCTTCTGGGTGTATGTTTGCTCGAGATCCTCTTACATTTCCTTGGTCGTATTTTTGTAAAGAAGATTTGAGGCAATGTGAGCCTCAACACTGTTGGTCATCCAGTTGATAACCAAATAGTTGTCAGTCTGCCAGTTGTCATACTCTTTGTCCTTTTCATCTAAAGGATCTTTAGTCAAAATATAGAGTTTCCTTTGACCATCAATGAATACCATAAAAGATCGAGACCAGAGCACGTAATTTTTTGTGCCTTTGAGTTTGATAGTAGTGCCTTGTGCCATAATATTCTTGGCCAAGGGTTTTGTCTCGATAGAAGAAGGCACCATGGTGGTCTTAGAATAGAAAGAAGATCTTGTGATCAACTAAGGACGCATATAAGAGCTAAAAAATACCCTAGAATTCATGTTTGCCCTTGAAGAAGGGCTGAAAACCCTCAATGGACAACAAATCTGGATTCTTAGAAACGGTTCGTGATGAGTTTTAGATCTCCAAAGAGTCCTACGGTACCCATGGAGGGTAGTTGTGGGGCTGACGACCTTCGTAGGAGGTCCTGAAAGCGCAGAGTAGTGCTAGCGGGAAGGTTGTTGCACTGGAGGCGATTGGAGGGCCTTACGCGGGGTTCTAATCCATGGAAGAGGGCCCGCGCAGGCTTTTGCGAGGCTTGAAGGTGGCGGTGGGGATTTTAGGTCAAAACCCCGATCTAGGACCGTTGCTCTGATACCATGTAGAGAAGAGAGACAAATGGGATATCTATTCCATAGGGCTAGGGTCTCTTATATATAAAGAAAACCCTAGTGAGTATAAGAGGAAAAATACATAAATACCCCTGAGGAGTTACGGAACGCGAAGGGTTAAAGGTTACAGAGCCCAAAGGGTTAAGGGGTACGGAGCCCGAAGGTTACAAACAAAATTGTAATATAATAATTCTAACATGAAGGACAAGAGTGATGGTAAGGTGTTTTGATGGCTACGCGAGGATGGGGGGCGTTATGGTTACGAAGAGGAGGTGTTAGGTCATGGAGAGGAGGTCAGAGGTGATGGTTAGAAATGGAAGGGGGCAGCGGAGTCGCAAGGCGTAATGGCTGAGAAGGGGGGCGTTTGGAGGAGGATGAGGCAGAGCCGTTGTATCTTACGATCCAACAGCCCTGATTAGGGCACTGACGAAGGGCGAAGATCAAATCCTACGATATGATCCAAAGGTGGTTAGTGGGGCGGAAATGTGTGGTACAGATGCATCATAGGGGATTGATATAATGGTGGTGGAAGCAGCGGTAGTGGACGATTGTGATGGAAGCAATGGAGGATACGTGGAGGCTCTAGAGTCATTGGATGAAAGATCATCCAATGGCTTTGATGAAGGTAGAAATGGAAAGCTAAGATCTGACATGGGATCAGATCTGATGGTTGAGAAGAAATTTCGACTGGAGGGCTAGGATGAAGGCGAGGAGGATCCGAGGGTTGAGGTTGAATGGATGACATGGAAATTGTAGAGCCATCGGATGGCACAACCATCCAACGGCTAATGTGAAGGCGGATAGAAGCAGCGAGGATCTTATCTGGAGAAGATCCAAGGGCTGAGAGAAAGGCGAGGATGGACACCTAGATAAAGGCGGGTCCAATCGCATCAGATGGTTCTGGAAGCTAACGAGTGGCGCAAGATGCGACCGCATGGCGGCTCCAAAAAGAGCGCCACATGACCGCCCCAGAAAAAATTAATAAATAAGAAAATAAAGAAAAATTAAAAAGAAATAGTAGAAGGTTGAATTAGGAAAAGGTCAAAACATGAAAGTTGTAGATCTCATTGAGATCTACAAGTTTCATGTTGGTTAAAAAGCAAAAAAGAAGTCATTTGTACATAGATGATTTTTTGCAAGCATTTTTAATAGGTAAAAGCACTGTGTTTTGTGGTTTTGATATTTTTGTATTTTTAATTTCTTTTTGATGACCAAAATAAATGTATACAATATTTAACCTAATTTTTACGATTTTTTAATATAATAGAAAATAAAGAAAAGGGTTAGTAATTAAATACAATAAATTAGGGTTAGAATATATAGGTTAATTATACATAGATTTTTTTTATTGAATTATTTAAGTTAGGAGAATAATAAATGGATTTTACAATAATGTATTTGAGATTCATCAGTTCTCTATGGTCTTGCCTCCCCTTTTCCTCTTATAGAGGGTGGCAGCAGTTGGCGTTAGGAGGTCAACCGTCACGACGATTGTAGTGGGGCGGGGTAGAGAGAAGGCACGTGATGGGTGCGTGTGGGGGACAAAGGCAGAGGGACGCGGGCGGCGAGAGGTCGAAGATGATGGGGCTGACGTCATCGTTGACGTTAACGCTCATTTATTGTTTTTATTTTTTTTCAAATGTTGGTGTCATACTGATGTTAACTATTTTGTCTTGTAGTGAATTTGTTTCAATTTTTTTGCAAATGAAGAGTGAGAGGATTGGAGCTCCTTTGATCTCTCTTAAGACACACTTGAAAAACAAAAGTAAAAGTGTTAGAAATTTAATATGGGCATGGAGCCCATATTTATTGACAAAAATTAATTAATACAAGACTCTTTTTTTCTTTTCTTTAATTTGTTATGTGAGAAAAGTTATGCAATTTTTTTAATGATTTTGAATGCAATATGCATGAAAGTCTTGAAATGAAAATTATACAATAAATCAAGAAAAATGCAAGTAATTATGCCTGATTTTTGCTAAATAAAATGTAGAAAAATATGATAAATCACATATTCATCATACCCCTATACTTAACTTTTGATAGTCCCGAGCAAAACAATGGTATGCAGAGAGATACAGAAAATGATTAAAGAATGCTCAGAGAGGGTTTGCAACAAACACACCACAAAGTCCTGAGATTTTAAGCCAAGTTTGAATAAACAACAAACAAAGACTAAGTTGACCTTTGGATTAATAATGTCTTCGGACTTCTTTTAGACTTGAGTATTCGATTCAAGAGTCCTAAAGTTCTATCAATTCTAGTCAGTTCAATCCTTAGGCCAAGTCAGATCATCTTGATCAATAGATATTCTCTTTAATCTTAAGTTGGATTTGAACTGTGTGTGAAAGTTATAGCTCTTCCCAACTTACGAGACAAGTATATTGTACAACCTTAAGCATGGTATGAGGAGATTCACAAAATCTAAAGCCTCTATTCTCTTTAAGTCTAGACTTGTTCTCATTTCACCTGAATCTGTCAGCAAAAGAAAATGGGTGCAAATTGTAGAAAACTTAGATTTTATGAGATTTTCCATAGACCTCTTTGGTCCAATGCTCTCTTTTTTCTTCTTAGAGCATAATCCTGAGCCGCTTTGACCTCTTTAACTGGTAGCAACATTGGTCTGCTACTTGGCTTATTTGGGTATCAAGAGTGTACATCTATAAAATGTGACTTTCAGATACAGTACAAGGCAAGTTTGCTGATAGACTCAAACTTATAGAGAATAAGTGGTTCATGAACTTAGATCACTGAATCTTGCTTATCTGAGATTCAGAGGCACTCCCTTACCTTGCTATAGACTAAAATGGTCCCTTTACATGTAAATTAAGTTGAACTAAGTTGTAATGTGAAATTTGTTTAATAATCAATCAAGAGTAAAAGAGTGCTAAATGATATATTTAGATAGATTTTAATCACTGCATAAATCTCGTGGAACTCAAGGAATTAAGTCTAAAATAGACCTAAAAAAACCGAATATTCAATCCTAAGGAAATCCTCTAAATTTAAGTGGATTAATATCTTCTTGATCTAAGTTTGAAACTTGTAAAAACTAGACTTCTAATCTCAAAAAGTTAGGAGAAAATAGGGAAAATATTTATGGATTTTTTATTTTTTTGAGAATTTTTGCATTTTTTGTGAAATTGTGGGTGTATGCAAATGTTTTTGGTTTTTTGTAAAACATGCAAAAACGATGCGATGTTTTTTTTAAATTATGAAAATTTTTGAACAAAAATGCAATAAAATGAAAATTATTTTGAGGTTTTCTAAAAAAGTAAAAAAAAGGACTGCATGAAGTGTAATGAAAAAATGTGATAAAATAGAGATGAAATGCATGAAATGTGATGCACCCTCCTTGCTTAGATTGAACCATGTCCCCATGGTGATAGGAGAAAGGAAAAAATAGGACAACATGATTGAAGGGAGTGCAGATGCATGTATTGAAATATGTTTTATTATTATTTTTCAATTGATTTTATAGGGTTCCCCCATACTTATTCCAAACTAAGTATAAATAACAGTAAAAAAACCTTAAGCAGTTGTACAAATAAACGACTAATTTTATGTCTTGCCGAGGCATGCAGTACTCAGACTTCCTGCAAGAGTAGAGTTTCGGTCACTGGTATCGGGCATCGGGTTCAATTATGGGTTTTAGTCTCTGACCATTCACTCTAAATGTAGTATTAATGCTTGAATCTTTAACTACCACAGAGCCATCAAAAACTTCAGTTACAATACAAGGTCCTTTAAACTTGGTCTCAGTTTTCCAGGGAATAACTTGAGTTTAGCATCGAACAACCGTACCTTTTTATCAACCTTAAAATTTTTCCTCGAAATAAGAGCATCATGCAACTTCTTAATTTTGTTTTTATAGATCAAATTATTGTTATATGCTTGAGATCTCAATTCCTCTAACTCAGCAAGATCCAGTAATATTTTCTTCCCAGCATCATCAAAATCAAGGTGGCATTTCTGAACAGCCCAGAGGGATTTGTGATGGACCTCTACAAGAAGGTGACATGCTTTGCTGTAAACAATACGATATGAGCTCATTCCTAGAGGAGTACGAAAGGCAGTCCGGTAAGCCCAAAGAGTAGAAGTCAAGTGTTGTGACCAATCCTTACAGTCCGACTCACAGTTTTCTGAATGATAGTTTTTCTTGATCGATTTAGCCATACCATTGGTTTAGGGATAGTGCGTGGTTGAGACTCGATGTTGGACTCCATTCTTGTTCATAGTTTCTTTATCGTAGCATTTAATAAATGATTTCCTCCATCACTAATGATCATTTTTGGTAGGCCAAAGCAAGCAAACAAATCATTCAGGAATTTGACTACAGTTGTGCTATCAGTAGCACAAGTAGGGATCGCTTCAACCCAACGAGAGACTTAAACAACTGCCGGCAATATGTGCTGATATCCGTGCGAGTTAATGAATGGTCTTATTAGTCAATGCCCCATGTATCGAAGACTTCGACAACATGAATTGGTGAAAGATGCATCATGTATCTACGAGTCATGGCTCCAGTTGTCCGGCATTCAGGGCAAGCTCGAATAAATCTATCAGCATCCTTGTGTAGTGTAGGACAATAAAATCCACATTGCAAAAACTTAGTTGTAGTTTGTCTCCCTGAATGATGTCCTCCACATCCAACACTGTGACAATGAGTTAGGACACTAAGAGTTTTAGAGCCATGTGTGCATTGTCTCCATGTCAAATCAACACTCTCTTTGAAAAGTAGAGGGACGTCCCAATAATAGTGCCAGGTTTGAGCCTTATTTTTTTCTTTCTTATATCTCGACCAATAGTCAGGTATTTTACAAGTGACAAGGAAATTGAAGATATTAGAATACTAAGGGATTTGAGAGACATCCATAATATTCTCATCTGTGAAGGTGTCAGAAATGGGGATGGTGGATTCAACAAAGTTGTATGGTAGTAAAGGTGAAGGAAGTCTTGATAGGTGATCAGCAACAATATTCTTTACTCCAGCCTTATCTCTTATTTATAGGTCAAATTTCTAAAGTAATAGAATCCATCTAAGAGTCGGCGCTTGGCATCCTTTTTTATGAACAACTATTTGATAACAAAGTGGTTAGTATAGATGATGATGTGTGATCCTAAATAAGATTGGAATTTCTCAAGTAAAAATACCACAACTAGCAATTCTTTTTTGTCTTAGTATAATTTCTTTGTGATTCATCTAGTATTTTTCTAGCATAGTGGATGGCATATGGTTTTCCATCCTTTCTTTGTCCCAACACTGCTCCGACAGTGTAATCTGAAGCATCACACATTATCTCAAATTAAAGGGTCCAGTAAGGGGGTCGCAAAATTGGAGACTCAATGATGATCCTTCTTAATAGAATAAATGACTCAAATGCTTCTTTTGTGAATGTAATTTCTTGGTCCTTCTCAAGTACTTTGGTGAGTGGTCACATATGTTCAGAAAAATCCTTTATAAATCATCGGTAGAAACTGATGTGGCCCAGAAAAGATCAAACTCCTTTGATATTAACTGGTGGGCTCAAGTGAGTGTTTGTTTCAATTTTGGAGGGATCCACCTCCATTCCCTTCTTAGACACAATATGTCGTAACACTATTTCATATTTGACCATAAAATGAGATTTTTCCAAGATAATATCATATTAACTTCAATACATTTCTTGAGAACTCTATCCAAAAATCATAATGTTTCCTCAAAAGAGTCCTCAAAGATAGAAACATTATTCATAAAAACTTCCATGAAGTCATCGACCATATCAACGAAAATGCACATCATGCATCTCTGAAAAGTAGCAGGTGCATTGTATTGTCCGAAGGCATCCGTCGGAAGGCATACAACTAGAAGGGGCAAGGGAATGTGGCTTTTCTTGATCCTCTGGTGCTATAGCAGCATGGTTATAGTCAGAATATCCATCTAGAAATCAAAAGTATTCTTTTCTAGTTAATCTTTCATTGATTTGGTCGATGAATGGTAATGGGAAGTAATCTTTATGCGTGGACTTATTGAGTTTTCTATAATCGACACTCTCTACAAGATGTTACTACTTTGGTTGGTATGTACTCTCCTCTCTCATTTTTTACAATTGTAATCCCAGCTTTGAAAATTTGGGAACGTGTGATCGAAAGAAGGTTGAGGCAAGTTTCCCAAATAAAAGAAAATCAATTCGTATTCATGCCAGGTCGCTCAACTATTGAAGCCATCCATTTGCTGAGGAGAACAATGGAGATTTATAGAGCTAAAGGGAAGAATCTCCATATGATCTTTATTGATTTGGTGAAGGCTTATGATTCCGTCCCACGAGAGATACTGTGCAGAGTTTTGGAGAAGAGACAAGTACCTGTCCTATACATTAATCTCATAAAGGATATGTATGATAGGGCTTTATCTTGTGTAAGGACCCCGACAGGGAAAACTGACTATTTTGATATCAACATTGGTTTACATCAAGGTTCAGCTTTGAGTCCATTTCTTTTTACTTTGATTATGGACGAGTTGACAAGTCACATTCAGGATGAGTTACCTTGGTGTATGTTATTTGTTGATGATATTGTGTTGATTAATGAGACTATAGATGGAGTAAATGAGAAGCTTGAGGTTTGGAGACATGCATTGGAGACTAAAGGTTTTCGTATAAGTAGGGCTAAGACGAAATATATGGAATGCACCTTTGATGGAAGCAATGGTGAAGGAATCGAGGTGAAGATTGGTGACGATAACATCCAGAAGAGAGATTCTTTTAGATATCTGGGATCTATTTTGCAACATGATGGAGAAATTGATGGAGATGTTACTAATAGAATAAATGCAGGCTGGCTAAAGTGGAGAGGAGCCTCCGCTGTTCTCTGTGATAAGAAAATGCCTTTAAAAATTAAAGGAAAGTTTTACAAAGTAGCCGTGAGACCTGCTATGCTTTATGGTTCTGAATGTTGGCCTGTGAACCATAGACATGTGCAGAGAATGGTTGTAGCAGAAATGAAAATGCTAAGATGGATGTGTGGACATACACATAAAGATCGGATTCGGAATGATGCAATCCAAAAGAAAGTTGGTGTAGCTCTGATCGAGGATAAGATGCGAGAAAACCGCTTAAGATGGTTTGGTCATTTGCAAAGAAGGTCAACTGATGTACCGGTTAGGAGATGCGAGTGTTGGGGTGTTGAGCCGGCTAAGAGAGGGCGAGGACGGCCCAAGAAGTGTTGGAAAGAGACTATACGAAGGGATCTTAGTTTGCTGGATATAAGTCCGAGATTGACCCAAGATAGATCTGAATGGAGGCGAAGAATCCATGTAGCCGACCCTACTTAATTGTGGGAAAAGGCTTTGTTGTTGTTGTTGTGTAATCCCAGCTTTCATTGGGACGACTTGGAGAGGGCTAACCCGAGGGCTATTAGCTATTGGGTAAATGATATCGGTACTTTACTACTTATAGATTTCATTCTTCACAACTTCTCTGAGATTAAGGTTTAACCGTCTTTGCATTTCGCGGGAGGGTTTACTATCATTTTTCAAGTATATGTGGTGAGTGCAGAATGTCGGGTTATTCCTTTTAAATCAGTTATTTTCCATCCAATAGCTTGATTTGTCTTCAATACTTCTATGAGTTGATTT
This sequence comes from Ottelia alismoides, assembly GCA_037367405.1. Taxonomy (NCBI): domain Eukaryota; kingdom Viridiplantae; phylum Streptophyta; class Magnoliopsida; order Alismatales; family Hydrocharitaceae; genus Ottelia; species Ottelia alismoides. The sequence goes on from JAZKJV010007109.1 coordinate 230,967, forward strand.
TCCAAACTTTATTCTAAGTTGGCATTGATAATGACTGGTAGAGTACGGACATCATCTAGGAAAGCATATTTCAAATCATGAGTTAACGTCTTTAGTTTGATGAGGGTGGTTGGTGGGGTCTCATTGGTGGATCCAATATGTGTATTTTCCACGGTCATTACAGATGGAAGGATGATTTGATTTAGATGGCGGTAAATGTCTATCAGATGGTCATATACTGTCGAATGGTGGTTCCAATATTGGCATGATTAGAGACGAAGTCAATGAAAGTTCAGTGTACGATGTGTTCCAAGTTTCATCCAACTCTACGATTTCACTACTAGAGGGGGACATAGTAGTTCTTCTAATACAGAGTTTAGAAAGTATATAGCAATTTCATGAGATATGTCATTGTAGATAGAGCGGGAGATATTCAGACTGACCTCCAAAGGATCTTAGTAAGGTGCATAGGGGCGAAATTATTTTGTATGTCAACTATAATACAGTTTTCTATCCAACCACAATCTTCAGTCTCGGAGTCAACAAAAGTATGGACAATAAGATCAATAGGAATGACCTTACCATTGACTTTAAACTCCACTCTCCCATCCTCATAATCAAAGTGTGCCTTGGCAGTGTCCAGGAACGATCGTCTAAGTATGATGGGAGTTTCGCTTAGCGTATTAGCTGGGTCGATATCCATAACAACAAAATCCACAAGGAATCGATGTCCTTGAACCATGACTATGACATCTTTCAATAACCCTTTTGGTCTCTTTACAGAACGATCAGCTATTTGCAAAATCATCAAGACAGGTTTTAATTTTCCCAAGTCAAAGTGCTCCAGAATAGCAGTCGGGAGGAAGTTAATCGAGGCACCATTATCCAACAATGTGCGCTCGAAGACCAATTTTCCAATAGTGCATTTCACTAGTGGTACCCCTAGATCTTTTTTCTTTGTAGGGAGGAGTTGTGATATGGCATTAGATGTTACTCTTGGTAGAACATGTCTCTCAATATATTCATGATTCTTCTTGTTCTTGTCATTAACTCCCCTCTTCGTTGTGCATTTATCATCTAGAAAGGGAGAGAAAGCTGGAACTTGTTCGAGAGATTTAAGGAGTGGAATTTCGATGATGATGTCATAGAAAAGTTTCTCTAACTCGCGATCGAGGGTGAGTGATTTGGTATTTTTCCTGCGAAATGCTTCAAGAAAGGGTATTGTTACAGTTGGGGAGGAAAGAGAAGTGGGTATGCTGGTCTCACTCGGGTACTTTTCATTCTCAATTTTCTCTTCATCGTCAATCCGGACCTCGTCCGATGTTATGCTGTTTAGGTCGACAAGTGTAGATGTGAATTTTCTATTTATGAAAGTCACATCATTAGCAGATTGGTTAAAACGATTCGGTGGTGTGAATGTCACTTGATTATTCAGTTGTTGTGAGGTAGGTCCTTGGGAAGATGTAGAAAATCCTAATTTTGATTTCCTTGAGTGGAGTTATTGAATTTCTACGGTAGGGTAGAGAATCCTTGAGGTTGAGATTGAAATCCAGGTGAAGAAGTGAAAGATCCGGCCGGAGGTGGTGCGTGTAAGGCTCCAAGAGAATTGCCTCTACTAGTGTTTGGATTGGGTAGAGGTTGAGGTGATAAAGCTAGGATATAAGATCGAATTTCAATGAATTGCCGAGCATTCTCAATGCTAGCATGTTTATGTGCTTGGTTGGCTAGCTGTTGTGCTACAACAAGTTGCTAGATAGCATGAGTCAAAGCATCAAAGTTCATAGATGAAGATAGTTGATTCATTTGGGTACAATTAGTGGTTGAAGTTGTAATTGGTCTTGTGATTGGTACTCTGAGTCTTCCAGCCGAAATTGGGTTGCTCTCCATCCAGAACTATAAGTGTTTGAATAAGAGTTTTCTTGATTTCTTTGTACCAAATTTATAGTTTCATGTGTTTGTTCTTGGTCATAAGAGAAAGGTAATTGTTCAAAATCCTAAATATTAGGGCTCGAAGTAACTCCAATGATATTGTTTTGGGCTTTGTCCAGAGACAAGGTACTAATAGCATGTGTCGTGAGCTCCATTTGTCTGGACAATGTTTCCCATCTATTAAGTTTTTGATTTGTGGCATTCATGTATTAAATGAAAGGGTTACTAAAAGCAACTACACCAACTGACCTTTTGTTCCATAATATTCAATAGAGGAGCTATTCACTGAATTATCTACCATATTCTCGAACAGAGTTCAAACGAAGTGTTCATCACGTCTAATGTAATTACTATCGCAAGAGCTGTCGATAACTCTCTTGAATGATGTATCAATACTCTTGTAAAATAATTGGACCAACTTCCATTTTGGGATTGTATGATGTGAACGTTTTCTAAGGAGTCTTTGCAGTGTTCCCAAGCTTCATGAATGTGTCCATTTATCTTTTGAGTGAAAGATGAGATAGCTTGACTCAAGGCATTGGTCTTTTGTATTTTTTAATGAAAACTTCTCTTAGAGTATCCCATATGGTAATTGGAGTCCCATAATTTCAGATCCATTGGAGTGCTCGTTCTTTCAGTGAGAATGTGAAGCCCTTCATATAAATGCACTCCTTTTCTACCCCAGCAATACAAATGGTGTCACAGTCTGATCTGAAATCTTGAATATGTAAAATAAGGTCCTCAGTTTCGTTTCCATAAAATTTGAGTATTAAAGAGATGGTGGCTGGTTTTATTTCGAAGTCTCCAGCTTCTGGTGGAATTTGAATCCAATGAACCACATCTTTGGTCGCATGATTGTAGTAAGTATTGATAGATGATGGTTGATTCAGTGGCACAATTGTTTGGCGAATCACAACATTTTCCCCTCTTAGCAGCTAGAGTTGTTACAAAGTAATGTCCATTGGGTTGGGTCAGTTCTCGTCCTCCATATCCTTTAAGTCTGACTTAGAATCATGTTTCTCACTAGGATGGGATGGGTGAAAATTTCTTCTGTAGATTGGGTTGTAGTCAAGTGGTCCTTGAAGTGGATTATTCAGAGATCTATGACCACTTATGCACAAAACAAACACAATCCAAATGTTGATTCATTGACTCAACACTAGTTTTCGCATATGTGGTTATCTTTTCAATTTTATTTGTTCCTCAGAAAAAACAAGCACACAACATTTTGACCTAAAATCTATTTGTAGATTAAGGACTGGCCTAAATTTATATGTTTAGTTGCATCTACTTTCAACCAGTATGGGTGCAAATATACGGACCATAGAATGGCTACCCGTATTCCTTGAGGACGATGCCAAATACAGTGTCCTTTTATCACCCACTCTGCTAAGGTTTCCCTCAGTTAGAAGCGACTAAACTTTTTAAAATTCAGTAGTAAATAAAATCTACGTAAGATTTGGGCTTCTAACCTAAGGTCTTTGTTTGTGTACGTGAGATTGTGAACAATGTGCAACAATTCAAGCACTTCGGACCGCTTAATATTTGATCCACATGATGACTTTTCGGAAGCTTAATTTTTATGTGATCGAGCACAATTGGTGGTTTTAGATTTTTGTGTTATCGGAGGGAGAAGACCATAGAGATGAATGCAACCAGAGAAGTAGATTTTAACCATTTTCTGAAAATTTTTCGTAGCAAACAAAATGCAAGCAACATAATTGCCTAAGATTAGAAATGACTCATGATAATGAGAATGGTTGGATCCATAAAAATCTTATGCTCAGTTGTGCTTGAATTAAGATCCGAAGAGAAAGAGCCTTGAAATAAAAAAATCCTTTTTTTTTAATTTTAAGCATTTAAAAATGAAAGAGAGAATAATTAGAGATGAAAATAATAATAAACTAATAAAAAATGTGTGATGTTGCATGTCCCTGACAATAGTGCCAAAAGGAGACGATAATCAATGTGTAAAGATGTGAATTTCAGATGTCATTGTGTACGCACATGATCCTCGATATTTTCAAATAAAAGAATAATGAACAAGAAAAAATAACCCCCAAGGAGTATAGCGGCAAGTTCAAGGGTCGAACACAGGGACAGGACAAAGGTTTTGGAAAGAGATTTGCTTGAAATTGACAAAAATGCAAGACGAGCTCTCTTAGCAGCATTCGATGTGGCTATGTATTCTGTTTCAGTTGTCGAAGCAGTCGTGGCATTCTGCTTCATGCTTCTCCAACTCACAGAACCACCATTCAACATGAATAAGAATCCTGTGGTTGACTTCCTATCACTAATATCTGATTGGAAGTCTGAATCAGTGTACCCTAAGACTTGGATGTCATTATCTTCATAAACCAAGACATAGTTTTGAGTTCTTCTTAGGTACTCAAAGAAGATTTTTACTGCAGTCCAGTGTTTCTCTCTATAGCAAGATTGGTAACGACTTACCACTCCCACTGCATGATAGATATCTGGTCTAGTACACATCATGGCATACATCAAGCTTCCTGCTGCCGATGCGTAAGGGCATCTGACTATGGCTTTTTTCCTCAAGAGTTTGAGGAACCATCCCTTTATATAAGTGAATACCATATCTTAAGAGAAGCAAGCTTTTCTTGGAATTATCCATGCTGAATCTTTCCAAGATCTTCTTGATGTATCCTTATTGTGATAGTCCCAATATCCTCTTTTGTCTCTTTCTGAATAGTTTCAAACCCAAGATATAGGAAGCTACTCCGAGATCTTTTATCTCAAAGGTATTGGACAACGAGATCTTAACACTAGTTATCATCCATGGATCATTCCCAATAATAAGGATGTCATCTACATAAAGCACAATAAACACGATGGCGCTCCCACTAAGCTTCTTATACAGACATGACTCATTCGGATTCTGCATGAAATCATAACTCTTTATGGTTTCATTGAATCGGATGTTCCAACTACGAGAAGCATGCTTGAGCTCATGGATGGATTTCATCAACTTGCATACTTTTCCTTCCTCAGCTATGAAGCCCTGGGGCTGCTCCATATAGACATTCTCTTCGAGGTATCTATTGAGAAAAGCAGTCTTGACATCCATCTGTCAGATGTCATAGTCCAAGTGTGCAACTATCGCCAGCAATGCCCTGATGGATTTGAGCATGGCTATAGGAGAGAATGTCTCATCGTAATCGATGCCTTCTCTTTGTGTGTAACCCTTGGCTACACTAGCCGTGCTTTGAAAGTCTCTACCTTTCTATCGGGTCCCCTCTTTTCTCTTGAAGATCCATTTGCATCCAATGGGTTTGACCCCTTTAGATGGATCTTCGAGGGTCCATACACCATTCTTATGCATGGAGTCTATCTCAGACTTCATTGTCAGCATCCAGCTATTCATGTCATGATCAGTCAATGCTTCATTGAATGAAGTTGGATCATTATCAGACTCTTTTGATACATAGAATATGTACCTTCCACGTTATCTTACAACCCTAGAACTCCTCCTAGTAGGTACGAACGAGTCATTTTCAACTATTTCTTCAATTTCTGGTGTAGGAACTTCATCGGTCTCGCTAGATTGGATTAGTTCCTTAACTTCATTATTTTCTTGACTTCTAAAGAATTCATCTTGTAGAAACTTAGTGTCTCTAGAAACAAATACCTTTTGAGTCTCAGGATCATAAAGTTGGTACCCGATATCGTTCTTTACGTATCCAATAAAGTAGCACTCTCTAGCGTGAGATTCCAACTTGCTTGCATCCACGTTTTCTACCATAGGCCAAACAACCCCAAATCCTCAATTATCAAACATGGTTTGGTACCATACCAAAGCTCATGAGGGGTTTTAGGTACAGATTTAGATGAAATCTTTTCAGGACATAAGCTGCAGTCTCTATTGCATGTCTCCGGAAACTGAGAGGTAAGTTTGCTTTACTCACCATTGATCTTACCATATCCCACATGGTTCTGTTGTGTCTCTCTGCAACTTCGTTGAGTTGAGGAGATCTGGAGGATTGAGATTGGAAATAATTCCTCTCTCCTTTAGGTATTCTTTGAATTCATCTTAGAGGTATTTGCCACCTCGATCAGATCGAATTCATTTTATCTTCTTTCCTGTTTGGTTCTCAACCAAAGCCATAAATTCTTTGAACTTTTCAAAGCTTTCATGTTTGTGACGTATAAGAAGATAAAACCATACCGCGAATGATCATCAATAAAGGTTACATAATATTGATGTCCACTTAGAGTCGTCGTACGAAAGGGACCGCATACATTGATACGTATTAGGTCCAATATACCTTCGCATCGTTCACCTTTCTTAGAGAAGGGTGACCTGTATATTTTCCAGCGAATACAATGTTCGCAAGTTGGTAAACCACGGACTTCCAAAAAATCCAAAGGTCTGTCTTTTATCAGTCTATTGATCCTATCAACAGACACATATCCAAGTCTTTAATGTCAGATCATAGTTAAATAATCTACATCCTCTCTTAATCGTTAGGGATTTTAATATTATTATTAATATTAATATTATCAGTGGTATTGGCATTCATAACACAATCATGCATGTTCAATTCATAGAGTCTACCCATTGTTAATAAACCATCTGCACAAAATTACCATAACGACTTATGATAAGTTTATTACAGAATAGGAACTAATATCCATGTCCAACTAATTTAGATATGGATAAAAGGTTCCTTCTAACGTAAGGATTAGGACTCTTCCTCTAGATAACCATAGTCGGCATGTCCCGATGACAATTGTCGCAACAGTTACGTCAGATCCCATCTGGATGACTATCTCCCCATCATCAAGACTTCTAGTTTCATGAAACATATGCAACAAATTACATACATGAACAGAAGCGTCAGAATCAACAATCCAACTATCTTCTCGTCCTACGAGTAAGTTGGTTTCAATGATGGAAGTAGATGAGTTACATGCCGGGCAGCACCTTTTTCCTTCTCAAGGGTCTTCAGGTACTCTGGACAGTTGCGCTTCCAGTGTCCCGGATTTATGCGGTGATGGCATACATCCCATTTCTTGGATGTCAGATTTGTAGAAGCTTTTGAAAAGGTGCCAACGGTTTCTCTTCTTTTTCTTTTGAAATGGACCCTTCTTGGATCCTTGCTTCATGTCGTGCTTCCCTTTGATCTGTGCAACCATTGCACTGCTGGAGAGATTCTCTTTCTTCATGATGTCCTCAGTGGATCTCAATGAAGTAAGTAACTCAGCATTTGTATGTTTCAACTCATTCATATGGTAAGAAACAATATAGTTATTGAAAGATTTAGGAAGAGATAGTAGTATGAAATCAGATTGCATATCTGCATCCATCTCAGCTCCTAAAGTCCACAGCTCATGGATATACCGAAACTTTTTGAGTACATGTTCCCTGACCGAAGTGCCTTCTTGCATCTTGCAGCGAAGCATGTCTTTCATAATATTATATCGTTGAGTATCGTTTACATCGCCAAACATTTTCTTCAGATTCGTCAAGATGTCCTGAGCCAATCCCATATCTATGTGTTGCTTTTGAAGCACATTAGATAAGCAACCAAGAATGTAGCAATGTGCCAATGTGTGGTCCTTATCGCACTTCTTTTTGAAGGCTCGGGTATCTTCGGTCTGAGGGTCCTCGTACTTGTTGCTGGAGAGCACATACCCGATGCGCTGAACCGCAAGTACTAGCTCTAAATTCCGGATCTAATCAGAATAGTTGGGGCCGATCAACGGATTGACCTCAGGCAGTTTGTTAAGTGGGTTGAGAGATTTCATCTAAAATAAAAGGAAAAATAGAATACACTTTAAAATATTGACTAATGAAATTAAACAATTTAATATTTTTAAATCAAGAGTTCTCGTATTTTTTGTACTTTGAAATGCTTTCCCTTATAAGCTTTCAAAGCATGACGTAGGCTAATGAAATGCCTCATTACGAGATCTGAGTCTCCTTTCTGTTTTCATTGTGCCCCAATAATATGAGAAAATACAACTACGATGAAAGAAGCAGGAGCTCTTCCACCTTGTACGTCCAACTTGTATTCTCAGTTCGGTCTTCAACACCTACACCTCCCACATATATGGAGTTAGCATGTTGTCGATTAAACCAACCGCCAATGAATGTATATCAATTTACTCTATGCGCAATCCAATGTCGCCTCAATAATATGGGGCAATATTGGGGTTACTACTCATACGGTAATCTCTTTCGAGAAACGAAGAACCTGATTCCATGGCTATTTGTATTCCGAAGTCATGACTACGCATGAGCATCTCAAAAAATACAACCCATGGTGACCAAGTTCTTCGTAAAGGTGTAAGACCATGGATGTCATCATATGACTTAGTTCATATCATGCTTAAATTAATGATTAATCAATTTGAATCATATTCTCATGATTAATTTAAGGGATAGAGTCAGGACATATGCTTATTGTCTTAGTTTTAATCCAATTAAAACAATGACACTTAAGCAGTCCCAACTAGGGTTTGATTTTTTATGCACTTGATGTTAACATATAGTATTACACCCTCACTTAATACAATTTAGTATTCTAATTTTAGTTATTAAAGTATTCCATGACTCCTCATGATGCCTTTCATCGAAACGGATCCAGCCAGGTCGGACAGACAATGCTAACAGGGAGTGCTAATTAAGTAACCCATTAGCATTTCCATGACCTAGACAACTTCTCCTAATCAATTCGAGACAAAACAATTGGTACATATTGTACTAAGGAGGTTTTGTCGATCTTTCGATTGTATATGATATTATATAGTAATTCTCAGATATTTTAGGAATTTAAAACTTTTTCAAATTTCCCAAAAAGGTCTAGTGCAACAATATAGACACTTCTTGAATCAAAACAATTTCAATTGCGAAAGATATGTAGTGCAACAATCTAGACAATTCGTGCAATTAATCAAATTAATTCCACAAATTTTAATTGCATTGTAAACATTCAAGTGCATAATTAATCAAGAAAAAATGAAATAAAAAGACATTCTATTTTATTGCATATTTCCAAAATAAACAAACAATGATATTGGATTTGAATTTGTAAGCTGCGACCATCGCACTTCAAATTAGAAAGCATCATATAACTTAGACTTAAAATTCATTGCAACCCTTGATATTTCTAAAATATTAGGTCGAACTCATGATATAAATATATCAAATATGTTCCCATCAATTTTGAGTACCAAAATATGTGAAACAAGTCAATAAGATGATCTACTCCTCTTCCAACTCTGCCTATGGAGAAATCCAATTTTTCGAGGTCGTACGGTCGGAATTGTGCGAGACTTTTTCACACTGATTGGGGACTTGATTTAGATTTATTTATCAGTATTTTATCATGTTATATGACCTAAAAATAGTAACTAAAAATTCACCACTTTAATGCTACGATCTTTCGACGAAATCGGAGTACATGATCGCTTTTAACATCTGAATATTCTCCCGAATGTCACCAACAATTGGTGCATCTTTTGGGTATGAGTACAGATCATCTGCGATCACTTTTAATAAAATTACATTTAAAAACATGGGGAGAACAGTAGCAGCTTTGAAAGTCGTTGAATCATTTGAATCGTTAAAATTATCGCAAGACAATGTATCCGATAATCGGGATGATCTAACCGATTGTTCATCGGGCTTGGATGCAATCCAAATCCTCTAAACTATGGCTCTAATATCAATTGAGTATGTAAATAAAAATATTATTTACTATGCATCACGGAAAACACAGAATATTTAGCAAACAATTTACCAAAATAATGTTAGTTCATCATAAACGAGAAAATATAGCACAATGATTTATGCATCTAGAAATCAAATATATATATATAAGGAAATAATTTCCTTTATGATTTCTAATATTCATGATGAATAAGAGATATAAATCAAGATTATCTTTTATATGTGAGTTTCTAGGAAAGAAACCTTCCAAATTGAAGCCCGATCTGCAGACTTATCTCTCGTGGGCGCGTAGATGAGTCTCATTGCTTCCCGCGACCCGGGCGTCGACTAAGGGAACAAGAAGAGAGTTGTAAGAGTTGAAGACTCTTGAGATTCTTTCTCTCTCATGGGGGCATGAAATTTAGAAGATGGTTTAGCTTTTACAATTGTTGCAAAAAAGAGAGAGCATAGCCCTCCTTTTATACCTATTGTACACGTCAAACATGTACCATGGTAGCCCTTGGAGTTTAAATCAAGGGCCAAGAGCAAGTCCTAATTCAATAAGAATCATCTCCTTATTATCTCCAATCAATATTAATTAATTAAAATAAAATAAGCAACAACTTTAGAGTCCTAATTTAATAAGAACTCAACTGCATGGTAGACCATGTATACTTAGTATACACGCCCACCACCTTCCATAAATGAAAGTTGTTGTGGCAAATTTAATTAGTTAATTAATTCACTCGATAATCATATTATCAACATTGGAGAAATTATGAAATTAATCCTCAAAGTTTATGAAGTATATTCATGAGCTCAAGATTTAATGGAACTCCAATTTACATCTACAAAGTTAATGTGAATCAAATTCACACAATCTCATGCCATGGAATGATTATGTAAATCATATTTACATGAATATTTATATGAATCAAATCCATATAAATATTAATTATTGTGAATCACTATTCACATTAATTAATGAGTTATACTTGTGAATCATATTCACAAAATTACCCTTATTAATATGTAATAACCATAATTATTACAATATGCATCCTAATCCAACTAGGACTCATGAGATAAATATTCAGATACTTGGAGATAATATCGGGGAGATCATACTATCTATGTGTAGTGATTTGAAATGTGGATAACTATCTAGCTTCAGGGTTTATACCATTTTTGCAAAAATCTGTCACCTCTGAATGTTGAGCTCGATCTATAACACTTTCACTCTTAGTGAGCTCAGCAAAACACATCATACTCTCCATGGGCTGGACAAAGTGTCGGTGAGCTGAATCCAGCTTCCTTGATCATTTCAAATTATAGTCGAAACCATTTGGAGCTAAGAAATGAGTTCAAGGAGCTTGTATACTTCCATTTCAATGACCATTTCTATTTCCAACATTTGGACATTGAAATTGGAATTAGAGTTGAAAATGAGATTCAAATGGATTGTGATTTAATCCAATTAAATCACAAATCATCTAACTAAATGGAGCCACAATCCATCTTATTTCATCACTTCTTTTGTATGGAAGTGTCATGGTAGATGATCCATTACAACAACAAAAGTAACCCTGAGTATTTCAAATACTCATCCATCCTTCACACTAGAAGACTTTGATAAATCTGAAGTTCAAACCCTGGTTTGACTGTCTTCTTCGGAATGTATCAATAGATTTCTCATTTGATAATTGGATGACAATATTAATCATATACTTTTCAAAGGCATATATTAATATCTCGAATTTGTGACTTATTCCATAAACAAGACAACCATGCATGGAATTCATTTCAAAATATCTCATGAGTGAGCTCTATCTCCTATTTCATTAACTATGAACCTTTATGATTCCTCGAGAGATTATACATCTCATACGACTTCATATGCATACCAACGCGTCGGTATATGTACCTTGACTAGGTCACCAACCTATTGGTCTATCAAATGTGCATACTCAGGCATATAGATGCATATCTGTCTTAGGTCAAATGATGTGTGCCTGATCGTAACAGTTACGATTCAGGTCTTAGTTTATCTCGACCTCATCAAGTTAACTCTTTGAATTGATTATTCCAACACTTTGGAATCTCCATTCTTATGCAGAGGACCTGCATCAAGAAGTCGATTGGAAATAAATCTTTAGAGAAAGATTGACATCCACTTCTCATACTGGAGATCTTTATTGAATATCACATGTTTGAAGTCGTTTGTATCCTCCCAGCTATATGGTATTCAATATGGCCATGGTACATAATCCTAATTGTACAAAGGGACCTTACCAATAAAGTGCATTCATTCAATTATTCATTTCATTTCAGATGGACATGATAAAAACAATAACTTTTTAATGGGTCGTCGAGGGCTTACAAGTCCAACACTTAATTAGATCATCAACCTCATGGTCTGCCTAATATACATACTTAGACGTATAAGAACACATTTGTCTCCGATCAGAGGATGCATGCCTATATCGTGACAGAATACGACATAGTCCTTTGATATCTCGATCTCATTAAGTCAACTATTTGACTTAACTCATCCAACACCTCTGAATCTCTATTTCTATACGAAGGACTTGCATCAAGAGGTCGGTCGGATATCAGCCTTTGAAGTAATGATTGTCATCTCCTTCTCATGTTGAAGATCTGCCCTCGATAATCATTTAACGATGCTAGTTGAGTCCTCAATCTAACTCTTTAGATATTATCTCAGCACCAGCCTCTATGATCCAACCATTGGATCAACAACTGTATGATTATCAAGATGATGATGATGTTACATAACCTTAATTGTACACACATTCATTAATCTTAGACAGAGAGTGAAAATTAACAACTTTTATTGATATATAAATAATTATAATAATATTTATTGTAGAAATGGTTCGCCCTGGGCTCACATGTCTAACATGTTGAAGATCTGCCCTCGATAATCATTTAACGATGCTAGTTGAGTCCTCAATCTAACTCTTTAGATATTATCTCAGCACCGGCCTCTATGATCCAACCATTGGATCAACAACTGTATGATTATCAAGATGATGATGATGTTACATAACCTTAATTGTACACACATTCATTAATCTTAGACAGAGAGTGAAAATTAACAACTTTTATTGATATATAAATAATTATAATAATATTTATTGTAGAAATGGTTCGCCCTGGGCTCACATGTCTAACATGTATCACTAGTGAGAGCGCATGGTGGGTGGAGTGTCGACCGCAACAGAAATCACAAGAGCGTGTTGTGGACAACAATTTTAGAAGAATTTCTTCCTTTTCTTCCAAGTATTCATCATATTTGTCATTTACATTTTTCCCAATAAATAGAACTTCTCTTATGGCTTCATTTTCTATCTCTTCTTATTTTTTATGTAGTTCTATTGTACGTGTATGATGACAGCTGCAACTTTTTCTTGGATAAATGAGTCTTCTTCAAACCATGATTCCAGTCATACATGTACTTTTAAACTTGATTTGTAGCGAGACTTCATGAACAGTGTTATCTACCATGAACAATTGTATTGTATTGTTCGCGAGATCCCTCATCTCATTCCACTCTTCATATTTCATCTTCTATGACTTATTTTCTTTTATTATAGAGCTTTAACAAGTCCCTCTCACGTGAGTGTATTTTCACCTTTTGATGACATAAAGTGAAGTCATTCTTTCACGTTGAAGGGTTCCATGGAGAATGATGCACCCATTGATGTGAACTTTGTCATCTGATCTACTAGCGTACCTCCTTGCACGATCTTGTTGTCGACTTTCGCTTGTAGAATTCTTCATGACCTCCGAGGAATGCACACCCACCAAGTCGCATTTTCGAAGATGTCGAACCTTGCCTTGACATGCTGCGTCATGTTCTCTCAATGAGGTCAAACTTAGCTCTGATACTAGTTGTTAGGGATATGTACTACTGAATAACGATATGCAATCGGCCACAACCGCATAAGCACGTAAAACGAACACCACTATGTAATGGTGGTCGGTCACCTCACGACCATTGGAGAAGAAAATTCACTAAAAAAAGGAGTATAGCTCTCTATGTTTCCTCGCTCTCTCTCTTCTCTTCTCTCCCGTTCTCTCTTTTTGTTGTTTCTCTTGTGGTTGTGATGGTATTCCACCATTCGCCCTCCCTTTTATAGGCCTAAATACAATCTTAGATTAATTGTCACAATCAATATCAATCAATCCTAATCAATCTAGATCTAATCAATCTCCATCAAGATCCTAATGAAATCTAATCAAATCTCATTGAAGGGATTACATGGATACCATATCAGGGTCTAATTTTCCCAATCCTAATAGTCACTGCCTAGGGGTGATTATGAAGGGAATGGAAAAGGGTTTGATTGAAGTCCCCCAAGAAAATCACGTTCACAAAATTACGATGATGAAGCTTGTTCAGAGAGGTAGATTTTCAGGGATGAAGATGCGGGGCTGTTAACATTGCAAAGGATGATGGTTAGGTTGAGAAAGAAGCAACAATACAAAACTGAGTAGACGTAGCATCCTCATGTTTTGATGCCTGTGTTGAAAAGAAAGGTAAACCTTCTTGACAGTTTTGGCACGGCAATGTCAGTGGTTTAAAAAAAGATTATACTTGCAAGTTTCATTCATTTCACGTTATTTTTTTCTGGTTTGATTTGGACGTGTCAAATATATCTAACACTATAAACTCTATTTGATATATTCCTAAAAATCAAATCATTTTACAAAAGATGGGCAACAAGCTGCGCGCCAATCCCTTTTGGATGGCAAATCCAACTACCACCTACAGAAAAAACACTTGCAGTAGGATCATTTATTAGAATATTTCGTCAGGAATAACATTTCTAAGTTAAATGCAATGGGTTCTAAGGTATGATCATTTTGCACATTTAAGTCCTAAAGTTTATTTTTGTTTAAAATGGACTCGAGTTCTGTGGAAGCTTGATATACTTTCACATTGTTAGATTTTCGACTAAAGTTTTGAGTTATATATATCATAGGAGGCATATCACTTAGGTACAAGTACTGGAAGGGGTATGGAAAATTAAGTAGTTGAGGTTGAAAGTTACTTAGCTGTCAAGATTGCCATAAAAATCGACAGACGTATCCGCATGTGGACTACACTTACCCAAGATCAATGCCAGGGGGCATGTTGTTACTTGTTTTGTTGCATTCAAGAAAGTTTATTTGTAGACAGCAGTGAGAAAGATTAAACACATGAACATTTGTGTCAAGTGAATTGTATCATTCTTTATTTTCATACTTGGAAATGACCAAATTTATTCAAAGTATCATTGGATACTTTTGAGTTCTTTCTTTTTCATATGAGGGTTTGTGATTGTTATGCAGGCCATTAGTCAACTTTGTGCAACTTCTTTGCCTTCACCACCTGGTTTACCAACTATTCTCTCTGGTGCATCTGTTTTCCAGCATCTACTGACAATCTTACATTCTAACATTCTTCAAAGGGTATGTTATAAATCTCTGATTCGAGCTATCATGTTTAACCTCATTTAATGAAGTTACCTCTTGCAGGATTTCATTCTGAATGCGATGAAGCAAGTATCTTCCAATGATCTTTCACGTAAGCCTTGAATAAAATTTGTTGAAAGATACATTTTTAAATCTTAGTTAACTTATTTATTTATTTAAATATATCCAGCGAATCGCGTGAATGATGGTTTGACTGTGCAACCGCCTACAAACATATCCGAAAAGTCATTGGTAAGGCATTTGTTTTTACATCTCTAAGTTATTACAGGGCATCCTTATATTTTCTATTTCTCAAATTTTGAGAGGTACAGAAGAAAGCCCTCGTAGGCATATACCACTTCTTTGTATATTGCATTTTTATTTGCATGTGTGATGTGTGTATCCTTAAGATATTCAAATCTGCTGTACAGTAAATAGTACACTGGGAGATTGAAAGGTTTGGTTTTTGCAGTTAGAAATGGCTCATGATAGAGAAAAAGAGTTGATGCAAGAGATAAACGAACTACAATGGAGGTAATTATGACTTTTGCAAAGTATCTTTACTTAAAAAACTTTACATGAATAATTAATCTGCAGGCTCATATGCTCCCAAGAAGAATTGCAGAGACTCAAAGCAAGAAACTCACAAGTACTCTTTCCATTTCCCTAGCTCCCATCACAAGCACAACATAAATCAAACCACTTCATTGTGCAGGTGTAGCGGACTACTTTTTCTGTCAATGCACCAAGGCTATGAAAAACGTCATAGGGTAGGACAATAATAACTATAAATTAGGGTTTTGTTGATTCAGTTACTTGTGATGCTGAAATTGAAGCCAACTGAAGTGCCTTGAGAAAGAGAACTTTTAGATAGCAACATACAACATGCCATCTTCCAATCCTTGTGATTTATATAACTATCTAACGAGCCGTTGTACGGTTGTTCTTTGGGTTCAAGATTGGACGATATGAATCCTTTCAGCATGTATTTATTACATCTTCCTCTTCATTCTGTTAAGTGGAAATGTTGCTGATATATTTTATCTTTACCACATATTTTCTATCTTTCGATCTCCTGGTTGCATGTTGTTCCCTGTAACTGTCCGTAGTGAGTTGATAAGGAATTGTGTATTATTTCAAAAAAGTAATATCCAAGGATTTATTTTTGCAAGTAAAATATGGAGAAAAGATATATGATGAAGCCTCATGAAGGTCACAAGATGCAGTTAATTTTTTCTGCATGCTTGCTCGGAATCTCTGCAGAATTTTCTCTTGATGACCTAGTGGTCTCTCGGGTTGCTACAGGTTGTTATTTTATGTCTAGTGGAGTTGGTGTTTATAGTATATAGAATTGGCACCCGTCAACACTCTTCATTAAGTTGTTCATGAACATAGAACATGCTCAACCCATTCACACTCATCCCATATTTACATTGAAGCTTATGATAAACGTATTAGTGAGCTTATCCTAGAATTTGATATATCATAGATAGAGTTGTCCATAATGAATTATCTCTTGAGTAAAGTGATTGCCAAGATTTACTTGCTTTACATGGATGTAAAGCATACAGTTATTAAAAAGATTAATGAGTAGTTGTATTACAATAGTGTTTCATTGACAACATAACAAGAATACAATATCTTCAAGCATAACGAGCATCTATAGCATCTTGTGCTAAAAGACATAGCCTGGTCAACTACATCAATATGGATATTTCCTCCTAAAGAATATGAATTTCCTCCTGCAGAAATAGATCAAATAAAGTTACCCACATATCTTACTCACGCAATACATCAATATTGGCTCCAGTGATCTTCTACTTCCCTCAGTGAACAATACGACTTATTGGGGTTTTCTTCAAGTAGTGGAGGATCTCCTAGACATGAATTTGAATATTCATATGAATATGCATAATTAACTCGTCACGGTTGCATCATATGTCGTCAGATATGGTACGAGGAATAAGAAATAAGGTGGAATGAGGGATAAACAAGGAGATACAAACCTATAGACAGAGACATAATGAATGATGTAACAATGATGTGACTTTTATCCCAGAATAGCTTATCTTGGGATAAACTCTCTTTATCTCGAGATAAATAGATGCTTCATGCATAGTAGATTAAGGCAGACAAGCTATCCAACCTGTTCATGATATTGTCCTTTGAAAATTCCATTCAAAAGATTCTCATCCTTTACACTCAGCTTATGATCAGCTTTGATCAACATAGCAGCTAGTTGCCACCACAATCTATTTGCCCCTCAAAAGATCAAGAATATACTTTCTTTTAGTATAAACTCAAGCCATTGTTGGATCACAAAAAATGTATTCCTTTGGGTTTGGAACTGTTCTTTAAACCTCAACGCCACTTCTGTTCATCAGGAGGAGTCAAGTGAGAGCACTGGAACAGAAGAGTTCCAAAAGGGTCAAAACATAAAATACCACAAAGTTTTCATATCTTCTGTATTCAAATTATAGAAGTAATATTCTCAAGAAGATTAATCTCATTGAATCATCAATATTGCCGACCTTGTCCAAATAGACTATGTATAAGACTACTTTGCTCAGTCTGCGAAGAGCAAAAAGTGTGTGACTATCATTTCATGTTTTGTATCCTTAATTCTACACAACAACAACAACAAAGCTTTTTCCCACAACTAAGTAGGGTCGGTTACATGGATTCTTCGCCTCCTTTCAGATCTATCTTGGGTCAATCTCGGGCTTATATCCAAAAAACTAAGATCCCTTCGTATAGTCTCTTTCCAACACTTCTTGGGCCTTCCTCGCCCTCTCTTAGCCGGCTCAACATCCCAATACTCGCATCTCCTAACGGATGCATCCGTTGATCTTCTGTGCAAATGACCAAACCATCTTAAGCGGTTTTCTTGCATCTTATCCTCGATCGGAGCTACACCAACTTTCTTTCCGATTGCATCATTCCAAATCCGATCTTTACGTGTGTGTGTGTGTGGGTGTGTGTTTGTGTCCACACATCCACCTTAGCATTTTCATTTCTGCTACAACCATTCTCTGAATATGTCTATGGTTCACATGCCAACATTCAGATCCATAGAGCATAGCAGGTCTCACGGCTGCTTTGTAAAACTTTCCTTTAATTTTTAAAGGAATTTTCTTATCACAAAGAACAGCAGAGGCTCCTCTCCACTTTAGCCAGTCTGCATTTATTCTATTAGTAACATCTCCATCGATTTTCCCATCTTATTGCAAAATAGATCCCAGATATCTAAAAGAATCTCTCTTACGAATGTTATTGTCACCAATCTTCACTTCAATTCCTTCACGTTGCTTCCATCAAAGGTGCACTCCATATATTCTATCTTAGCCCTTCTTATACAAAATCCTTTAGTCACCAATGCATGTCTCCAGACCTCAAGCTTCTCATTTACTCCATCTCTAGTCTCGTCAATCAACACAATATCATCAACAAATAACATACACCAAGATAACTCATCCTGAATGTGTCTTGGCAACTCACCCATAATCAAAGTAAAAAGAAATGGACTCAAAGTTGAACCTTGATGTAAACCAATGTTGATGTCAAAATAGTCAGTCTTCCCAGACGGGATCCTTACACATGATAAAGCCCTATCATATATGTCCTTTATGAGGTTAATGTATGGGACAGGTACTTGTCTCTTCTCCAAAAATCTCCACAATATCTCTCGTGGGACAGAATCATAAGCCTTCTCCAAATCAATAAAGATCATATGGAGGTCCTTCCTTTTAGCTCTACAAGTCTCCATTGTTCTCCTCAGCAAATGGATGGCTTCAATAGTTGAGCGACCTGGCATGAATCCGAATCGATTTTCTTTTACGTTGAAAATTTTCCTCAGCCTTCTTTCGATCACATGTTCCCAAATTTTCATAGTATGACTCGCAGCTTGATACCTCTGTAATTTGAACAATTTTAAATGTCTCCTTTATTCTTATAAAGAGGCACCACGATACTCCTCCTCCAATCTTCATGCATTTTCTTGCTTCGTCAAATAACATTGAATAGATTCGTAAGCCAAGTCAAACCGCGCTCACCTAAACCTCTCCATACTTCTACAGGGATGCCATCCGGTCCTACACCTTTCCTAGGTCTCATAACCTTCAAAGCCTCCTCTACTTCCTTTCTTTGTATTCGTCTATAGCTTGCACGATTCAAGTAACTTTCACTACTAGCTAGATAACCCAAAGTATTCTCTCTATTTCTTTCCCCAATGAAAAGTTTATGGAAGTATTGCTCCCATCTAGTCTTTATGTCCTTCTGAGTAACAAGCACGTGACCTTCCTCGTTCTTTCTCTTGCTTTGGCCAACCTGAATATATCCTTCTAGCCCTCCTTAGAGTCGAGATTTTTATAAAAAATTTCATAAGCTTTTGACTTAGCTTCGCTTACAACCTTCTTTGCTTCCTTCTTCGCTATTTTATAGTTTGTGATAGTTTTCATTGTTCTATCCTTAGACATAGCTTTAAAGCATGCTCTTTTAATTTTTAACTTCTCTTGCACCCCTTCACTCCACCACCAAGCCTCCTTTTGACCTGGAGCTCCTCCCTTCGACTCGCCTAGTATCTCTTTGGCTACCTTTCGAATACAAGATGCTACTGCCTCCCACATCTCGTTTGCACCTCCGCTACAATCCCAAGATAAGTGTTAACGCATATAGTAGTTTCCGTGTGTCCCTCTGTTATTTTTATTTTCAGTTGTATGCTTTATGTAATTTACCCATAGGCTACTCTCCTATATAAGAGAGCCTAGGGCTTATGGTATAAACATCTCGTTCATTTTTCCCAACATGGTATCAGAGCAACGGTCCTAGACCGGAGTTCTCGAAACCCTAACCCTACCCTACCCCACCCACGAACCTCTCTCCCATCGGCGGCACCTCCGCAAGCGTCTCAGCCCCGCCGCGCCTCCGCCAGTACCTTCGCGTGCTCCTCCACGCGTGACTGCGCCTGTACGCGCACCCCTTCACGCGCGACTGTGCGTGCGCATGATTCTCCAAGCGCAACAACGCCTGCGCGCCTGTATGCGCGACTGCGCGTGCACCTGTGCGCACGACTCTACACGTACGCCTTCTCCAGTAGCGCCTGTGCGCGCGATTCCAACAGCGCTTGCGTGCGCCTTCTCCAGTAGCACGCGACTGCCTGTGTGTATGTTCCCTGCGCGCGTGCTCCCTGTGCGCGTGCGCGTGTGCTAAAGCCCTAAAGCGCACATCGTCATCGACATGGGTTTAGTTGCTTGAGGTCTACACGTGCAACTAAACCCGTCTATGTCATTCTAGACGAACCTCATCTTCAGTCAATCGCTCCAGTCTTCAGTCTCCAGTATGTCAAAAAGTAAGGCGGATATCCCATCCATTGGCGCATTTCGTGGTCCAGCGCCTATTGTCAAGATGGACGGTACAAACTATGAACTGTGGGCGACGCAGTTCATGAGCATGATGAAGTCAACGGGTAAGAAGCATATTCTTACTGAACCAGAGCATGCTGAGAAGACTGGAGCCAATGCCTCGTGGGAGGCTGATGACGCATATGCCAAAGTTTGGCTTTCTAGTAAATTGACGATTGAGATTGCCAATGACATTCTACATCAACCCATGGCTAAGGATATGTGGGACATTCTAGCGGCAACATATTCGCAGGCGAAGAACGAGACAAAGATTCTGCAACTCCAGCATGATATATTCACTATAAAGTAGAATGGTTACCCTCTACATTCACTCTACACATCATTGAGAGGGATGTTCGAGAAGCTCTACAGCTTCATGCCTCTGACAGCCACGCCGGAACAGCAGAAGACATATAGGAACGCGACTATGGTGGGCGTGTTCGTTGCTGCACTCGATCCAGAGTATGAGGCGGCACGATCCCAGATCTTGGCCGACTCCACTATTCCTCCCATAGAGGAAGCTTTCCATAGATTGAGTCGGATCACAGTTCCTTCCACGGCCACGAATCAGAATACTTCAGCCATGTCCTTGCCAACTATTACTCCTCAAAAGGGATTATTCACCAAACATCCAGTGCTCATACCTCTCAACAAAATGGAATTGCTGAAAGGAAACATCGCCACCTACTTGATGTCACAAGGTCACTTCTTATACAGAGTCATGTTCCCTATTCTTACTGGGATGATGCAGTTCTCACTGCATGTTACCTAATCAATCGTATGCCGTCCTCTGTCTTGGATGAACAGATTCCGTTTTCCCTTATCTATCCTGGGAAGGATCTGTTTTCTCTTACTCCCTGTGTGTTTGGTTCAGTCGCCTTTGTCCATCAGTTGTCTCCTGGTACTGACAAGCTCTCTCCTAGGGTTGTCATGTGTGTCTTCGTTGGGTACTCCAGAACTCAAAAGGGGTACAAGTGTTTTGATCCTCTGCGTCGGCGGTATATGGTCAGTGCATATGTTACATTTTTTGAATATGTAATGTATTTTTCAGCCTCAGGTGATCAGCAGCTACCTCCACTGCCTACCGATGCCATATACATGACACCACCACCTCCAGCACCGTCACCACCACCACCACCGTCACCACCACCACCACCACAAATCTCCGTCTCACCACTACCGTTCCATTATACCCGCAGGCATCCTCCCGCTCATGGTCATGACTCGTCTCCTAGCTCGCCTATGGTATGTACTGAAGATACTTCTATTGATGGATCTAATGATATTTATGAGCAGGTATGTTGCAGGGGCCAGATGAGGACACAACTGATTTAGACGTTCCTATTGCTATACACAAATCGAAGAGGAGTTGCGTTACATATCCCTTGTCAGCTTCTGTGTCATTTGAGCGACTATCTGGGGATTTCAAGAACTTTGTGGTGGCCCTGTCAGCTGTAGATATTCCACGGAACTATCACGATGCTCTGCAGGATAGTAGATGGCGGCTAGCAATGGAGGAAGAAATGGCGACACTTCAATCTAGAGGAACTTGGAGTCTAGTTCCTATACCTCCAGATGTGATCCCAGTGAGCTGCAAGTGGGTGTTTACGGTGAAGCACAATGCAGATGGTTCTATTGACAGATACAAGGCATGCCTTGTTGCACGTGGTTTTACACAGACATACGGGGTGGATTACCTTGATACATTTTCGCCAGTAGCCCGTCATTCCACTTTCTGGATCTTGCTGTCAGTCGCAGTTAATCGAGAGTGGCCGCTGTATCAGTTGGATGTGAAGAACGTGTTCTTATATGGAGATTTGCAGGAGGAAGTCTATATGCAACAGCCACCCGGTTTTGCTGTTGAGGGGGAGTGTTCCAAGGTGTGCAGACTTCATAAGGCTATCTATGGCCTTAAGCAGAGTCCCAGAGCATGGTTTCAGAAGCTCTCAGACCTCTTTGAAAAACAAGGATACAAACGCTCGAATGCTGATCATTCCTTGTTTGTACAGAAGACTTCTAGATGTATTATTGCAATTATGGTTTATGTAGATGACATCTTAATTACAGGAGATGATGAGCAAGGCATAAAGCAGGCGAAAGAAAAGCTGGGGAGCGAATTTGTCACTAAGGATCTTGGAGTCCTTAGATATTTTCTGGGGCTGGAATTTGCTAGAAATCCTTATGGATTAGTAATGTCGCAGATGAAATATGTTACAGATCTGTTGAGTAAAACAGGTATGCTTGGGTGTCGGCCTGCTACGACACCAATGGATCCCAGCATGAAACTCTATGATGATGACACAGAGGAGGTGGACAGGAGAAGATACAGAGAACTGGTAGGCAAACTGTTGTATGTCACGATCACTAGACCTGATATATCCTTTGCAGTGAGTCGTGTGAGCCAGTTCATGGAGCAACCACGTCAGGTTCATATGGATGCAATACATATGATTTTTAGATATCTCAAATCATCTCCAGGTGCAGGTTTGCTATTCAAGAAGGGAAAGGGAATTTCTATCTCAGCATGTGCGGATGCAGGCTATGCAGGATGTCCCAAGGATAGGAAGTCCACCTCAGGGTTTGCAGTCTATGTTGGAGATGCTCTAGTCTCATGGAGGAGCAAGAAACAGACGGTGGTAGCTAGATCTAGTGTTGAATCCGAATAGGTCTATGGCCCAGGCTAGCACAGAGATGATGTGGGTGAAGGTTGTACTTACAGATCTATGTCTAGATGTACCACTTCCTATGAACTTGGAATGTGATAATCAGGCAGCCTTGTTCATTGCAAACAACCCAGCATTCCATGAGCGGACCAAGCATATTGAGGTTGACTGTCACTTCATACGTGACATGATTCAGAAGGGGTTCATTGCTACATCTCATGTTGCCTCAGAGAATCAAACTGCTGATATATTCACCAAGGCATTACTACGAGGCCCATTCCAGAAGTGTGCGTCCAAGCTGAGCATGATTGATATCTATGCTCCATCTTGAGGGGGAGTGTTAACGCATATAGTAGTTTCTTTGTGTCCCTCTGTTATTTTTATTTTCAGTTGTATGCTTTATGTAATTTACCCATAGGCTACTCTCCTATATAAGAGAGCCTAGGGCTTATGGAATAAACATCTCGTTCATTTTTCCCAACAATAAGTCTTCTAAAACCTTCTCCTTGAAGTTTGATTGCTTCAGTGGAAGATTCCACCATCTAGTTCTAGTGATCTTAGGAACCCTCCTTTTCTTTACCAGCACTTTCATTTGCACATCCAAGACTAACAAGCGATGTCGGGTTGTCAAACTCTCTCCTGGGATTACTTTGCAGTCTTTACAACACAAACGATCTCTTCTCCTCAACGCAAAGTAATCTATCTGTGTTCTAGTTGGCCCACTCTTATAAGGAATTAAATGCTTCCCCCTCTTCTTGAAGAGGGTGTTTTCTATGAAAAGATCATATGCCGTTACAAAATCTAGAATGACTTTTCTCTCTTCATTTCTATCCCCAAAACCATGTCCTCCGTGAACACTAGCATACCCGAAGCATCTTTTCCTACATGTCCATTAAGATCTCCACCTTTGCAAATCATCTCTCTTTGTGGGATTCCTTGTAAAATCTTATCCAGATCCTCCCAAAAAGCTCGTTTAGTCCTTTCATCTAAACCAATTTGTGGTGTATAAACTGAGATGATATTCATAATTTCTTCTTCAAGCACCAATTTTAGCAAAATAATCCGATCCCCGAATCTTTGCACCTCAACCATACAATCCTTCAAATCCTTATGAACAACCACTCCAACACCATTTCTACCCTTATCTTTACATGAATACCAAAGTTTGAAGCTTGTCTTCTCGATCTCCCTTGCTTTCTTTTCGACCCATTTAGTCTCTTGAAGATATATTATATGAATCTTCCTTCTTTCCATCGTATCCACTATCTCCATCAATTTTCCAGTTAAAGTGCCAACATTCCAACTAACAATCCACAACTTCCTTTGCAATCTCTTTTGGACTAACTTCTTTACTCGCATGCGTCCATTATGCGAGAACTCTTGTAAATTTTGGACTGCATCCAGGCGGTGATGCATCAGACCTAGCTTAATTACCCGCATGCATTCCTCATGCGAGAACCCTTGCAAATTTTGAACTACATCTAGGCTGCGATGTTGCCAATTTTTCATTGCATTCGGATGATGCAATGCGTCGCAAGTAGAGAACGCCCCAACAAAATCTGTATGTTTGCTTAAATCCATGTTGAAAAGATCTGACTGTCATGAGGCAACTTCCTAAATAGTATTTTTTTAAAAAAATAATATTTAGAAAGTTGTCTCCGACTGTTTTACGCTGGTTGTCGGCTACCTAACGCAACCCTCCTCATTTACCCACGCTTGGGACCGACCATGGCTGAGTTTGTATCCTTAGTTCTACGTAAGCATAAACAGGCCTTCAGACCAAGCATGAAGTGACCTTTTAAGGCCACGCAGATATTTGTTTTATCTCTAGAATTTTCAGGTCTTTTATACCCAGGGGGGTTTGAATATGGATTTTTCTGTTAAGTCTTATTCAGGAAGGTATTTTATGTGCGACTCGTGTATATTCCATATAAACACAATAACAAGGGAAATAACAGTTCTTACGAGTCTAATCTTGGCAGTATATCCTTTCTCACCAGTTTGGTTGACTTCATCCACTAATCCCTTATAACGGAGAAGGTGGGATAAGAGACAAACGAGATTTATCCCTTCTTCCGATTTAATTGGGTTGAGTAATCAGGAAGGGATACAAACTGCAGATAGATACACAATTGATGATGTAATTATGGGGATAAAGTTCTTTTTTATCCTAGGATTACGGTACGATATACTGCATATAAAACAGGGTATCAGCTCTGTACTTGATAGTGTTGATCCATACAGATCCAAAATATGCACATATACGAGCACTACTTGGGTTCTAACGAAGCTTAGTAATGTTCCTGGAAATAATGGATGTAACAAGTGAGGATAAACATTCAAAACCAGGATCCATATGGGTTTAAGCGACTTATCTATCTATTATATGTTTGGTGCATTTCCTGACTCCACCCCACTTGCATAGTAGGGGCCCCTTTCACAATAATCTTTGGCATGCCTGCCCATTGGAACTGGTCTGATAACACAACAGAGATATCACTCAGACCTCAGATTCTCAATAATAACGTATTGGAATAATATAATATAACAATTAACATTCAAAAATTTAATGCTTGACAGTAAGTAAAGTATGCCAATCGCATTCAATTGCTCTGATAATTCTAACAGATATATAATAATAATAATAATAATTCATACAATAGTTTATATATTAGTCCAACAATGTACAGAGAACGCTCTTATACATGCCATCTATCAAGGGCAAAGAATAAATTCTAGTCGATAGATCCATACGTTGAACAGAAACTGTAACTGAAGTCAATGTTTAGGCCAGAATTGTAAGTAAATGCTTGGTAAATGTCAGGTGAATTTATCTAAACTTATATTAGTTTGGTAGAGTAAAGAGATTTTATGTTAGAACCCTTTTTGAAAAAAAAACAATATATTATCATGGTACTTAGTCATGTTCACAAGTTTGCATTTGTCAACGTAGCAGTTAATTCCATGTAAGCATCCTCACGTCTCACCAGTTTTTCATATTGTCATAAAAAAAATCAAATTTCGTTCAACACAAAATAAGCTACGAACTAAGGGTAGAATAATGTGTTGGAATTAACTTTGTTGGGATATTTTGATGCAATTTGATGTTCAATATCAAGTTGTATTAATGTATTTCAATTCCCGGAATTCAATGTTTCAACCCTGTGGGGTGCTGTTTAGTCTCACATCATGAGGTGTCAAAACTGGCACTTGGTTTTTATATGGGAAGTCCTGAGACCAGTCTGGAAACAGATTAGAGAGGACTTTGGACCACCACACACGGGCGCCCGCGCCCGTCTGTACGCGTCGCGCCGGGTCGGGACAGGCTCGGGCTCAATTTTGTGTAACCGCGTTTGAATTCCAAGGACGAGTCCCTTTATCCTCTCACGTTGCGTAGCTGCCCCGACGGCTTTAAGTATTGCTCAAAGTCGTGGACGAGGGTTACGAACATTCACAGTTCTCATTCCCACCGCCTCTCTTCTCCCTCTCACGATCTCGGGCTTCATCTACGGAGGTGACTTTTGAGGATGCTCAAGCACGGTGCGCATCATCGACAAGTGTGGAACCGTCGGATCCTGGGAGCGACACGTCAAGGCCCTGTACGCCGGTAAAGTGGGGGGCGATGTCTCTCTAAGGGAAGTCCTACAATAGGACGCTTCGATTGTGATCTCTAACTCTCTTCTTTTCTTTGTCGCATTGTTTGTCATGATGGTTGTTACCGATTTTTTTCCTTGCTCTAAAATCATATATTCTTTAAATGGATAATTTTCTTGTCATTAATGATCTGGATGCATACATACATTGACTTAAACTAGAAACATGTTGAAAATCCGATTCCTATATGTATGTTGATGTCATATTTTTCTACAATTTTAGAGAGACGGATCTTTAATGAGATAAGAAAAATGTAGGATTTGATGTTTCGGTCTCGTGTGGATTTCACTGATATGCCAGAGATATTCGGGCGCCAGAATTTCAAGCGTTGGCAACAACGCATGAAAATCTGGCTGACCACGATTGGCCTGATTTTGGTTCTGAAAATCGAATGGACTAAGTTATCTGAACAAAATCCAGATCCAGAAGCGGTTAAGATGGCGGATGCATGGAAAGAACATGACTGTTTGTGTCATGGTGCATTCTTACTGCACTATCGAACATTCTGTTCGATGTCTATGGCACATCCACCAAGAATGCTAAGGATTTGTAGGACAAACTAGATAAGAAATACAACACGGAGGATCTAAATATTGAAAAATACTCAGTATCCAAGTTCCTGAAATTTCAGATGACTGAGGGTAAATCGGTTTTCGAATAGGCTCATGAGTTTCTGTTATTGCTCTACGGATTAGATGAGACGGAAATAAAACTTCCTGAATGATCATTGAGAAATTTCCCAAGTTCTGGAAAGATTTTGGGATGTCCCTAAAATACAGGAAAGGGAAAATTTCTTTGAATGATTTAATGGGCTCAATAACTATTGAAGAGGAGCATAGGAAACAAAAACCTGTGATGCTTGTTGACGTGAACCCTAAGGTCAATGTGATAACCTCAAAAGGAAATAATGCTAAAGGGAAAAATAAGAAATTGAAAGCCAAGGGAAAAATCCAGAAAAAATCAAAGAACAAACCTTGCTGGCAGTATGGACATGTTGGACACTAGAAGAATGATTGCCCTTCTCTAAAGGCTCAATAAAAGTCTACGGATGTCGTTCCTCAGGCTCTCGTGTTGATTGAGGGAGGCGGACTCGGTGAGGGGTATGTCTCAGTGAATCCTAAACTCTATATAGTAAACGAGCCTAATGAGTGGCTTGTTGATACTGGTGCAAATGTACACATTTGTACTAACATGACCTTCTTTGTATCTTATCAGGCTTCAACCGGTGGAACCGTGATGATGGGGAACAGATCTGCAGCCAAGGTGCTTGGGTCTAGACGAGTCGAACTGAGATTCTCAACTGGACAAGTTTGGACTTTGCGCAGGGTGTTGCACGTTCCGGATATCAAGAAGAATGTCTTGTCTGGTTCTTTATTAGTTAGAGATGGTTTTCAATTAGACTTTAAATGTAATAAAGTAGTTTTCTGAGACATGGTGTTTTCATTGGCAAAGGATATTGGCTGATCATGATCTTTTATTTAGAATCAGATGTGACATTGATAGTTCAGTTAATAATATTTCTGGTTTTGATTCCTCTACTTATATTGTTTCGAATATTGAATCTACCGATTTATGGCATGCTAGGCTTTGATATGTGAATCTCAATTCTATGAAAAGAATGATGAAACTTGACATGATTCCTGATCATACTACAGACAAACTCACTAAATGTAAAATATATACTCAAGCTAAGTTGCCTAGAAAGCTTTTTCACTCTGTGAATAGGGAAGCTGAAATTTTAGACTTAGTACATTCTGATATTTGTGAGTTTGGTGGCGTGATGACTAGATATAACAAAGATATTTTATCACCTTCATAGATGATAGCAGTAGATACTGTTATGTTTATCTGCTTAAAACTAAAGACGAAGCCTTAGAAAGTTTCTTATCTTTAAGAATGTAGCAGAAACAGAAGTCTGTAAGATACTTAAACATCTAAGGTCATATAGGGGTGGTGAATACACATCTAATATATATGATGAACAATGTAAATTATTTGGCATAGTTCATGAGGTCACTTCACCGTATTCACCGCAGTCAATGGAATAGCGGAACGGAAGAATAAGACCCTAACTGATATGGTCAATGTACTTTTATAAAGTTTTGGTCTACCATCTTACATGTGGGGGGGGAGCTTTGAATATGGCCTGCCATATTCTGAATAGAGTTCCCATAAGGCATAAAGATAGGAGTCCATTTGAACTTTGAAAAATAGGAAGCTAAGTCTAGAATATCTCAAGGTGTGGGGATGGGCTAAGGTCTTAGTCCCAGAACACAAGAGAAAGAAGCTTGGACCTAAAACAGTTGACGTGGTCTTCTTGAGGTATCTGGAAAATAGTTACGCCTATCGATTCTTAGTAATTCATTCTGAGATCACGGGCATAGATACTAATACTATTATTGAACTTTGTGATGTTACCTTTTTTAAATATATTTTTCCAATGAAAAAAGGAATTCCTGAAAATCTGACTAGCGACGTAGCCTCCACATCTGGTTCTATTCCACAACAAATAGAAAAGATGTCAAATGTGCGGGTTACTTCTTCTGAACCCAATGATTTTTTGGAGGATGTTGAACCTAGACGAAGTAAGAGGCCTAGGATCGCCAAGGATTTAAGTAGCGACTTTGTCTCCTACCAAATCGAGGGTGATGCTCCCACATATAAGGATGCCATGGCTTCTACTGAAGCAAGGCATTGCAAGGATGCCATTAAATTTGAAATGGATTCGATCATTTCAAATAGAACAGGAGAACTGGTCGATTTACCTCCTAAGTGTTCCACCATAGGAAGCAAATGGGTATTCAGAAGGAAACTTAGACCAGACGGATACATAGAAAAATATAAGATAAGACTTGTAGCCAAAGGTTTCAACCAGAAAGAGGGTATTAATTATTTTGATACATATTCTCATGTTACTAAAATGACTACGATTCGGATGCTCATTGCGTTGGCCTCCATACATGATCTCACAATTCATCAAATGGATGTGAAGACTGCCTTTTTATATGGCAATCTTGATGAGGAGATCTTTATGGACCAACCTGAGGGGTTCGTAGCATCTGGTAATGAAAGAAAGCTTTGCAAGCTTGTAGAATCCCTTTATGAACTAAAACAAGCTCCGAAACAGTGGCATGAAAAGTTTGATAAGACTATCTAGTCTTATAGCTTTATTATTCATGAATCCGATAAATGTGTGTACTATATGATTAAAGGTGATATGTTTGTTGTCTAGTGCCTATTTGTCGATGATATTTTGATATTTGGATCAAACATAAGGGTAGTAGAAGAAACCAAGAGGTTCTTTAGCAGTAAGTTTGAGATGAAGGACTTAGGAGTTGCAAATGTGATTTTGAGGCTCAAGCTGATAGATCTACTAATGGGATAGATGTGTCTCAGTTACATTATACTGAGAAAGTTCTTGAAAATTTTGGCTATCAGAGCTGTAAATCTGTATGCACTCCTTACGATTCATCTAAACCCCTCTGCAAGAACAAGAGTAGAGTACCTGTAGCACACAACTACGGTATTCTCAGATTATAGGAAGCTTGATGTATCTTGCAAACTGTACTCGACCTAATATTTCATTCACGGTTGCAAAGGTGAGTAGGTATACGAGCTGTTCTGACCGTACTCATTGGGAGGCCTTGGATCGAGTGTTGAAGTACTTTAAGGGTACTGCCTTTCTTGGATTGCATTATGGTAAATATCCTCCTGTCTTAGAAAGATATAGTGATGCAAGTTGGATTGGTCAAATGGAGGACTCCGGGAGTAACGATGTAACTGGGTATGTATTTACCCTTAGAAGTAGTGCAGTCTCCTGGAGGTCTGTGAAAAAGACCATCTTGGCTCAGTCTACTTTTGAGGCAGAGTTGTGTGCTTTGGACACAACAAGTATAGAGGTTGAATGGCTTAGTAAGCTTCTCTCTGAGATGCCCATGCTGGTAAGTCGATACCGGTGATTTCTTTACATTGTGATAGCATGACTACTATTGCAAAGGTAAAGAGTTCAAAGTACAATCAGAAAACTAGAACACATATCCAAGTTAGACTTAAGTCTATTAGAGATTTGGTGTCTTCTTGAGTGATGCTGTGAAATTTGTTGGTACTAAAGATAACACAGCAAATCCACTTACAAAGGGACTTGATAGATTTTTAATCCAAAAATCCAGACTTGGGATGGGACTGAAATCCACTAAGAGTTTACCCGCAGTAGAAATCCAACCTAACTGAGTGGAGATCCCATAAAATAAGTTCAATGGGAAAACAAGTTGTATGGGAAATCGGTTGGCATTCATTATGCAATACTTTACATGTAGGTCATATCCCTGAAAAGTCGAGTTCCCGAAAACTCCAGGAAGAGGTTGAGCATTATGCTCTTAATGGATTCAAGCTTTTACAAGCAGGATGTGAGCAGTGCATCCTTGGAGAATGCCACCTATATGAGTATTTCTGTGGACCGCAGATAAAGGATGAGGGTTTATCCTTAATATACTCATGAAACAGGATAGGGTGCATGACTATTAATAGCAACCAAAACCAGAAGATTGTCATCACAGACTTCACTCTGTTGTTATCACTCGATACCATTACATCAAAGGATTAAAGTTTAAGACTTAGTTCACTTTATTCCTGTGATGGTGAAAGGGATAACTCAAGTAAAGGTTCAAACCGGAAGGTACCTTTACTTGAAGCAGAGTGTGAAAACCCGAGATTTTTGGCTCTTCGTGTTTCAACGGTGAATTCGTAGGGGATTGTTGGAATTAACTTTGTTGAAATATTTTGATGCAATTTGATGTTTAATATCAAGTTGTATTAATGTATCTCAATTCATGGAATTCAATGTTTCAACCTTGTGGGGTTTTGTTTAGTTCCACATCGTAGAGTGTCAAAACAGGTACTTGATTTTTATATGGGAAGTCTTGAGACCAGTCTGGAAACATACTAGAGATGACTTTGGACCACCACACATGCGCGTGCGCCAGCCCGCCCGCGCCGTGCCGAGCTGGGCTCAGGCTCGGGCGTGACGCGGTTGCGGTGGCGTGGCATGGCGTGAAGATCGGGTCAGTTTTGTATAACCGTGTTTCAATTCCAAGGAACGTCTCCCTTTATCCTCGCACGTTGCGTAACCGCCCCGATGTCTTTAAGTATCTCTCAAAGTCATGGACGAGGGTTACGAACATTCACAGTTCTCATTCCCACCGTATCTTCTCCCTCTCACGATCTCGGGCTTCGTCTACGGAGGTGACTTTCGAGGACACTCAAGCATATTGTGCACCGTCGACGAGCGTGGGACCGCCGGACCCTGGGAGTGGCACGTCAAGGCCCTGTGTGTCGGTAAAGTGGGGGCTTGTCTCTCTAAGGGGAGTCTTATAAGAGGAGGCTTCGGTTGTGATCTCTAACTCTCTCCTTTTCTTGGTCGCATTGTTTGTCATGATGGTTGTTTCCAGTTTTTCCCTTCTCTAAAATGCATACATTCTTTAAATGGATAATTTTCTTGTCATTAATGATCTGGATGCATACATACATTGATTTAAACTGGAAACATGTTGAAAATCTGATTCCTATATGTATGTTGATGTCGTATTTTTCTACATAATGTTCACAGACCTAAGTAAACCCTAACGATTATGTCTGAGTCAATAATGCTCTGTTGTGTTATTCCATAGAGCCCTAAGGTCTCTTATATAGAGAGAAAACCTTTGGGTATATTACATAGACGTACATGAGATAAATAGGAAATACGTAACGGTACATCATAACATAACGTGATCCTCTACATAACCTCTACACTCCCCTTCAAAGAGCATAGATATCAATCATGCTCAGCTTGGAAGAACATCTTTGGAAGGGTCCTCTGAGCAATGGCTTGGTAAATATATCAGCAGTCTGATCTTCTGAATTGACGTGTGAAGTGGAGATCAAGCCCTTCTGGATCATGTCTCTAGTGTAGTGACAATCTACTTCGATGTGCTTTGTTCTTTCATGAAAACCTGGATTATTAGCAATGAACAACGCTGCCTGGTTGTCACATTGAAGCTGCATGGGTAAAGAGACATTTATATTCAAATCTTCTAAGACCGCACGAACCCACATCATTTCTGTGCTTGCTTGTGCCATGGCTCTATATTCGGATTTAGCACTGGATCTCGCCACAACAGTTTGTTTCTTGCTTTTCCAAGAAACCAAAGAGCTTCCTATGAAGATATCAAATCCTGAAGTAGACTTGCGATCCTTTGGGCACCCTGCATAGTCTGCGTCTGCACAAGCGGAAATGGATAGATCTGTGTCCTTTCTAAATAAAAAATCTGCGTCTGGGGAAGACTTTAGGTATCTCAATATCATATACAGGGCTTCCATATGAACTTGCCTAGGCTACTCTATAAATTGACTCACCCGGTTTACTGCAAAGGCAATATCCGGTCGAGTTATGGTGATGTATAAAAGCTTGCCCACCATCTCTCTGTATCTTCTTTTGTCCACCTCTCCAGTATCATTGTCGTAAAGTCTCATACTTGGGTCCATAGGAGTGCTCGACTATCTGCATCCAACCATTCATGTTTCAACTAGCAAATCTGTGACATATTTCCTTTGGGTCATTGCCATTCCTTGTGCATTTCTTGCAAACTCTATCCCCAGAAAATATCGTATTGTACCTAGATCCTTCGTAATAAACTGACTTCCCAAGAGAGATTTAGTCATCTCAATTCCCTGAGCATCATCTCCTGTAACTAGAATATCATCAACATATACCATGACGACAATAGTACCTCTGGGAGTCTCTGGATAAACAACGAGTGGTCCGCATTTGATCTTTTGAACCCCTGTCGTTCAATTATCTGGGAAAGCTTTTGGAACCATGCCCTTGGACTTTGTTTAAGGCCATAGATTGCCTTATGAAGTCTACACACCATCTGAGTCTCCCCCTCAACAGCAAAACCCGGTGGCTGCTGCATGTAGACTTCCTCCTGTAGATCACCATACAAGAATGCATTCTTGACATCAAGTTGGAAAATGAGCCAATCACGTACCACAGCAACAGATAGTAGAATGCGAAGAGTCGAGTGTCGAGCCACTGGTGAAAACATATCTAGATAATCCATCCCATAGGTTTGGGTGAAGCCTCGTGCAACAAGTCTGGCCTTGTACCGATCCAGACGCCCATCTGCGTGATATTTAACTGTAAACACCCACTTGCTACTTACCACAGAAGCACCGGGAGGAATAGGAACTAGGGACCAAGTCCCTCGGGACTGTAAGGCACGCATCTCCTCCTCCATGGATAAATGCCAGCTATCAATCTTCATGGCCTCTTGATATGTCCGTGGAATCTCAACTGTCGAGACAGCCGCTGCAAACCACTGAAAATCACCAGTAAGACGATGAAAGGACAAGTGAGACGCAAGAGGATAGGATGCACATTGCCTCTTCTGCTTCCTATGAGCAATCGGACGATCAAGATCATCATCCACTGTACTGACTGGCAGATCCTCTCCCTGTATCAAAGATTCCTGCACTGGTGCATTATTTAACCCATCATTAGTGATAGCATCAGAGCATACCAGAGGCGTGCTGGATGGTTAACGTGTAGCATGAGCATGCCCTGACCATCTTGTGTAGAACTTAGGGAATGGTGGAATGGAACGTTGTGGTGGTGGTGGTGGTGGTGTAGTGGACTCAGATCGACCCTGACTTGGAGGTAGGGGAACATAGACATTATCATCTGTAGATGTAGAGGAAACCAATCTGTCACCTGCAGGGGAGAAGTACATAACTGGCTCAAAAAAAATGTAACATCAGCACTAACATAGTACTTGTTGTTAATGGGGTCATAGCAACGATATCCTTTCTGTGTCTGTGAGTAACCCACAAATACACACTTAACAGCTCTAGGAGAGAGCTTGCCAAGTCCTGGAGAGAAGCGGTGAACAAATGCGACAGTTCCAAAGACACGAGGGGTAAGGGAAAACAAGTCCTTTTTAGGAAAGAGAATAGAGATTGGAGCCTTTTCACCAAGAACTATAGAAGGCATGCGATTGACCAGATAGCATGTTGTAAGTATAGAATCTCCCCAAAAGGCTAATGGTGCACAACTTTGAATAAGTAGAGTGCGAGCAATGTCAAGAAAGTGACGATGTTTCCTCTCCGCAACACCATTTTGTTGAGATGTGTAAGCACATGTAGTTTGGTGGATAATGCCCTTAGAGGAAAGAAACTGAGCTAAAGAACGAGTGCACAATTCCAATGCATTATCGGTGCGTACATATTTAACAGTAGACGAAAAAACATTCTGCACTTCATTGATAAGATTCATGATAACACTTCCTGCTTCATATTTATTTTTAAGAAGAAAAGTCCAAGAAACACGAGAGAAATCATCAACCACAACAAGATAAAACATGTGACCCTGATGATCCGGGACACGACTAGGACCCCAAATATCAATATGAAATAACTCGAACGGGGAGCAACTGCTCCGACCCTGATGACTAGGGAAGCTCGAACGATGGTGCTTCCCTAACTGACAAGCTTCACAACGAAAAGAAGAATTCGGAGAGATCTGTGGCAGGAGGTGACACATCTTCTGGAGCGGAAGGTGACCAAAGCGAAGATGCCATGTATACGGAGAAACGGATCCCTGAGAGTGTAGTGAGACGCCAGCATAGGAGATCCGTACTAGACGATAGAGGCCATTGTGCTCAGAACCACAGCCAATCACCCTACCCATTAGTATGTCCTGAAAAATGATAGAAGATGGGTCAAATATAGCAAGACAGTGCAAATCTTTTGTAATCTGGTTAATTGATAATAAATTCACGGAGAACTCTGGTGCATGTAAAACATTTTGTAAGTGCATGGAGGGCAATAAGGAAGTCTCCCCCTGACCCACAATAGGGGACTGAGTGCCATCAGCTATGAGCATGGAACGGTCAGACTGAATATCCCTGTAGGACTGCAGCATATCTTTATCACGACAGAGATGATGAGTGGCTCCAGAGTCAACAATCCAACCTGAGAGATCATGACTATGATGAAAGGCAGAAGTGCTACCGAGGTACTGGCAGTAGCCGAGGTACTAGCTGAAGCAGAAGCCGCAACGTTAGATGTATCAGCAGCCTCTGAGGATGACTGTGGCATAATGTCACGAAGTCGTGCCACAAGTTCCTCGAATCTGTGATTTGGAGTGGATGCTGGCGATGCCTGAACATGATCCTCTACACGTGCTGAAGAAGGAAATCCATGCTTGGAATAACATGTATCCTCGGAATGACCACTACGACGACAGAATGAGCATGTTAAACGTGTACGACCTCCTCGGCCACGTCCGATGCTGCCTCGGCCACGAAAAGAAGATGAACTACCTCGTCCTCTGGATACCGCCATTACCGAAGGAGGTGGAGTCGCTGCGCTGGAAGGGACAGAGATACAACTGAGTCTCCTGTAGACTTCCTCCATCGGAGGAATAGTGGCGTCGGCGAGGATCTGAGAGCGGGCTGCCTCGTACTCCGGATCAAGGGGCAGCAAGTAACACGCCCACCATAGTGGCATTGCAAAACGTCTTCTGCTGCTCGAGGGTGGCTGTGAGCAGAATGGTGCTATATAACTTCTCGAACATCCCACGTAGGGACGTGTACAGAGAGTGAAGAGGCCGTCCATTTTGCTTCATGGTAAAAATGTCATGCTGCAACTGCAACATCTTTGTCTCGTTCCTCACTTGAGAATACGTAGTAGCCAGAATATCCCACATCGTCTTGACGGTGGGTTGATGAAGGACGTCATTGGCGATCTCCATCGTGAGCGTCCCTGACAGCCAGACCTTCGCATACGCATTATCAGCCTCCCATGAGGCAAATATCCACGTCTTCTCTGCCGGCTCATCTTCGGTAAGAATGTGCTTCTTACCACATGACTTCATAAGACTCAGGAATTGCATAGCCCAGAGTTCGTAGTTCGTCCCGTCCATTTTGACTATTGGTGCCGAACCTTTGAAGGCACCTATGGAGGGCATATCAACCTTTTGGCCTGACATGTTGCTGGAGAAGAAGACGTTGGAATGATAGACAAATGAACTTTTGTCTACAAAGACTGGATTGGATTCAAGTGCATATGTAGACTTTATGCACTTGAACCCATAGATAAAGGGGTGCCGACCGACAAGGAAGAGAGGCCCGAGGAAGGCCTACGTCAGCCCCGGCGGGAGAGGGAGGCCTCGGCGGGAGAGAGAGGCCTCGACGGCGGGAGAGGGAGGCCTCGGCAGTGGCTGGAAGACCTTGGGGGGGGGGGGGGGGACGGCGACTGGAAGACCTCGGGGCAGCGGCGGGGGGCCCGGCGGTGGGGGGGGGGCTGGCGGCGGCAGAAGGGAGGGGTGGGCGGCGGCCGAGAGAGAGGGGGGGCTCTGGAGAAAAACCCTAGATTAGGGTTTTGGCTCTCATACCATGTCAGAGTCAATAATGCTCTGTTGTGTTATTCCATAGAGCCCTAGGGTCTCTTACATAGAGAGAAAATCCTTGGGTAAA
The DNA here is from genome assembly GCA_037367405.1 of Ottelia alismoides. Classification (NCBI taxonomy): domain Eukaryota; kingdom Viridiplantae; phylum Streptophyta; class Magnoliopsida; order Alismatales; family Hydrocharitaceae; genus Ottelia; species Ottelia alismoides. The sequence continues at coordinate 268,258 of JAZKJV010007109.1, forward strand.
TTACATAGACGTACATGAGATAAATAGGAAATACGTAACGGTACATCATAACATAACGTGATCCCTACATAACCTCCATAGATTAAAGTGGAAAAAAGAGAGATGATTCTCTCCTCCATTAATACCAAAAAAGCAGGGTTTCTTCCAATAGATTTGAGCATTGCATCATAAGTTTTTGTTGGTTAACAATTGTATCCTTCCAAAGACCAGTTTGCTTTCCCGAGTTTATTTCTTTTGCATAAACATTTCTAAGATGTTTAGATCCTACTTTCATTGCCCTTCAAGTATTAGAATCCCTCTTATTGTTTTTTATATAAGCGGGAATTTGTTTCCTGATTAGCATTTGCCTTTGATCAATTTTATGATCACTTGCTTTTTCTTCTACTACTTGAATCATGGATTTTGAAAGTAATGAATTGTCAAAGTTGGTTAAGTGGACAATGCACCACCCATCATTTTCTTTAGATCTACAAAATGAGGTCAGACATCTCATCTACAGGTATGTCGGTCCATTCTTCGTGAAAAGTTCTCGATATAGATCCTTAAATGTGTAAGATGTCAAAAAAATAATTTAGATATAAAATTATTATGGATACAAAAGATACATGAAATTGGTTTGATATAAATGAAATTTAAGCCAACTTACCAGAACTTCAACTGCCTCAGAAGTGAACCACATCTCCCCTGGCTTTTCATTGCTTGTGGGTTGTGAACCACCACTCTATCAAAACCAGTTCTCTATTCAGCTTGGTAGCCTTTATGAAAAAATTTATTATCTCAAAAATAATATATCTTACATTTTCTACTAATTAAAATTCAAAAGTTAAATACTTACTAGCTGAACGTGAACCTGATTGTGACTTTTCGAACAAGCGGTCGACATTATTTGTTGTTTTGGTGTTTGGCTTTAATCATCGTTGACCTTCACTGAGATTCTGAACCTTGATGAACCGCCCAGTCATTCTATTCTTCAACCAATTAGAGAGAACCCTCAATTGACTTCTGGTAAACATGATCTCCCCTACATCCAAGTTCGTCTTCAATCAGTACCCTAACTCCTGTGATGTCCAGTAATTCAAATGTTTAGTCGTGGTGACATCAAGACTTTGTGACTCTGATGAAGACGTCCAATTAAGCGAGATCTACAGGTAGTCATCTGCGCACACCACCTCTTTAGGGTTGTTGAGCTTCATCAATACCACCACAGCTGAGGAGAAGACCGAAGTGAAGCCCATGCTTCTCCAACATTTGTCAAAAGATCCATCAGTTACTAGGTAAACCCTCTACACCCATATTTTTCTCCCTCTTCTTCTTCTTCTACTACTTCGTTTCTTCTCTTATCTTCTCTTTCGAGTCCGTCTGCTACCAAATCATACCCCTCAATCGCCCTTCTTCTTTGACCTAAATCAGACCCAATCCGACATCGAGATCACCATCATGCTATGTTCTCTATGCATTCTATTCTAACTCCCCACAGCCTTGTCGGTTCCCAAACACCAACCGATAAGTGCAGGTGGATTGGATTGTATGTCAATGATTGTTGCAATCACAAAATTCTAAAAACAAGCACATCATTACGCAACACTTTCAATTACAAGATAAGTAATTAACTAAAAGTGCACAGGTACTTAACACGGAAAGTCTCCTGGGTAAAAACCATGACCAAAAGTCTCCCTACTCGAGCTTTCAACCTGATTCATGTGGGCCTTCCATTAACCTGAGTTGCTTATGCTAGCAACCCAACCACATTACAACCTCTGTTTATTACATGGTCAACTCAAACGTGTTATAGATGAACAAACCTAATAACCTCAATATCGATGTAAATATGCAATGAAGATTATGAGGCAAACTAAAAAAAATCTAAAAGAGCGAGGAGCGAGACCGTAAGGTGAATCATAGAACACCAAAGTTGTAGGCATGAATAGCATATTAGAAAAATAACTCCTAGAACTATAACTTGGAGTATGGAGTGGAGAATAGAGAGAGGAAGGTTGTTGCTCTTTGTTGGTGTTGAACAAGTGAAGTATTGGGTCTTATTTATAGGTCTAAGGTCCCCATAGCCATTGGCATTGAAAAAATAACTGATGTGAACAAATAGGGAATTAAATTCTCTTCAAAAATATTCTAGAAATGGAAAATGATCGATTAGGAAACTCAGATGATCGATCCGAATCAAATGATCGACAAAGTGGATTTAGATGATCGATCAGATCAGACGTTGATCGACCAGTGATCAAAATTGATCGATCATTATATAGTCGTTTGATTCAAAGCTTGACGATATGCAATGCGCCAAGTGTGCATGTACACACACATACATGAATGAAAAATAAAGATGAGAGGTGAATATGCAAGGGTTAGGATATTCCTTAGTATGTCAATTAATATCCATAAGCCCTTGCACATAATTGGTTTGCCCCAAACCCTAAATGTTCATCCCCATTCCTTCTATAACAATTCCCTCTGAGTGCACTACAAGAAAATTAACTTAAGGTAATAAAAAATAGTATTCGTTGTCATATCTTCTATAGTTAAATATATAACAACGAATATTATACGTCACTTACTTATTTAAATTCGAAACAAATAAGGATATTCGTTGTTATGTTCCTCGCAATGAATCATATAACAATGATTATTCATTGATTTTTTCTTCTAATTGTTAGCAATGATAAGTGTAAATTTTAATGAATAAGTCAATGGAAAATTTATCATTGTATTGACCTTTAACAATGAATATGACATTTGTTGATAATTATAATCATAAAAGATGATTTAACAATGAATAATATTCATTGTTATATCTTTAACATCAGAAAGATATGGCAATGGGTATTCAAATTACTCGTTGTTTAGGTCTAATTTCTTATAGTGCAAGTTTATCTAGCGATATGACCACTTGATCATTCTCGTATATCCATATCTAAGATCTCCTACTTGACAAAAGGGGTTCTACCACACTCTCACCATTTGCAATGTGTCTATATTTTTGAAGATGTTGATTTTGATGTTCAAACTTTTTGATTATCTGTTAGTGACTCACAGTTTCTCGAGTCCCATTGAACCACCGTATTTAATGCAGTAGTTACAATCATTCTTTTTACAAAATATTCAGCTAACAAATCACTTTAGGATATGTAAATTACCTTAATTACTCGTTGAGTTGCTACATCTTGAATATATTGATATTGGATTTCAATGTGATTTCCTTTGAAATTATTTTCCCCACTATTAATCAAGTTTATCAATGCTTTCTATTACAGTATATTTGCAATGCTCCTTTTATGAATTTTCTATTACCAAAATCTCATCATAAATTTACATTGTAGTATAACACTATCTCAAGTGATTCAAATTGCTAAACCATCTTAGTTATACATTACCTTTCAAATATCACGAAGTCCTTTTGAAGGCTTTCCAATGTACTTTCTTAGGATTATTTTGGCATCTACTTACTAGGCTCATCATAAATATGCATATAGTATTGGCAGACCCATGGAGGGCACATTGATAACTAATAATAAATAAATAAGATTGCAAGAATAAACAAACAAATCAATATAAACATTTATGCGCATAGAGATATATAAAGAGATGTTTCTCATATAAAATAGATTTTAAAATACACATCTATACTTAAAGTTGATCGCATCTGTTTTTCATATATTTGAAAATGCATACCAATTCTTAAAGCATCTGAGGGACATCCATAATATTAAAGTACATATATTGTAAAATGATTTTCTTATGATTGCATTACTCAATTGACAGAATAACAATGGATTTGGATAAACACTCACATATGCCTAAATAATGCGGAGATATTGTATTATCGTTACATGTATTGGAGTTTGAGACTTGGAGTGTGTGGCTGAATCGTGCCATGATGAGAAACTAGAAGCACAATGTGTTTATGAAGGATCGATGGTGCAATAGTGAGACTGATGTGATGGCTACGTGGGGAAACATAGCTATAACTCGTCTGAGAGATAGCTGGGGGTGTTTGATGAATCTCGTATTCATCATGCTAAAAGTCACATATTAAAACCCTTGTTTTAAATAAACCAATAAAATCACCTTTAATACTCTATTTTTATCATGTACCATATTGTGTATAAATTAACCTATAATTATGTATTTTTAATTTCCCGTATTTTTCTTGTAATTATTTTACTCTTAAAAACTCATAAAAATTAGGTAGATAAGTTGTCTATAAATCACTGACCTTTAAAACCACTAAAAAATACAAAAACAAATCAAAACCACAAAATCGTTGTTTTTATCCCCTTGAAAATACCCCCAAAAATAGCTTTCGTACAAATGACCTCTTTTGGCTTTTTTGACCTACATGAAAGTTGTAGATCTCGTCGAGAAGAGCAACTTTTATGTTTTGACTTTTTCCAAATTCGGCCTCTAACTATTTCTTTTCTAATTTTCTTTGTAATTACCCTCTGAATTTTCTTATTGGGCCACGTGGCGCTCTCTAGAGCGTCCACGTGACCCCCTTCCCCTCTCGACACCCGGCCCTCTCCTGGGTCGTTGGATCACGCCATCCCCGCCTCCATCCTCACCGTCCCTCCGCGCTCTGTCTCACAGCCGTCAGATCTGACTCTCAGATCTGATCCTAACCGAACACATCTGCCCCAACCTCAGCCATCCGATCCTTCCATCATCCAACGCCTATCCTCACACCACGACTTCCCTTCATCGCAGCCGCCCGATCGCATTCAAATCCTACGGTCCACCAGACTCCATGTCATCCCTTCATCCAAGACCGTTGGATCTTCCAAATCTCTTCATCATGACCGCTCATCACCGCTTTAACCCAGCCGCTTGATCAGAACCCTGATCTAATCTCCACCCTTCAACCACACTTCCATCCTAGCCGTCGGATCGCCAGATACAACGGCTATAAGATCATCTTCCACCTCGCGTAACCCCCCTTCCTCAGCCGTTTCAACTCGCGACCCCCGCGCCCCCTTCCTTTTTTGGCCATCACCTCTGGCCACCCCTCTCTCTCCTAACGGCCGCCCCGCATAGCCCACTCCCCCATCATCCTCGCGCGATCTCCATAACTCCCAGACGTTACCCCATCGCCATTAGACCGCCTCTCCAAAAACGCCCTCTACCACTATAACCGCCGGATGTCTCCACCTATAAAACCCATTCCTCCGCCTCCGTCAGCCCTCGTCCACCATTTTGGGCTATGCCCTAGTCTCCTCCGCCCCTCCGGTGACAGCGGCGGGGCTGAATGTCGAGGCCAAGATGGGTCTAGCCCAGTGTCGACCCGCGTCGCTTCCACCGCGTATCGGTGTGCCTCCGGCCACCTCCAAGCTCTCTGGTACGGCTGACCAGACTGGGCGATGATCCTCGGACCTCCTCGAGGTCCAGCACAAGCCTCTCCCCCACCGGGTCCCCCTCCCCGACGAGGTCCTCTCCCTCCTTGCTTTTTCCTTCTTTTTCTCTAAATTATTACGCCTCCTACAGTCACCGTCCCCCTCCACCGATCACTCTACCACATCCGCCACACCTCCAGCACCCTCGCCGACCCCCTTCCCGTTCTCCAGAACCCTGAACACCCCGATCACCTACTTCGCCGCCTCGCCGGAGAAGGAGACCCCGGGCCCCCGCTTCTAGCCACCCCACGGCCCTCAGCTCACTCACAACACCCTCACGCGCACGCTTCAGCTATCCCTTTCACATTTGCAGGTTCAACAGCCGGAGTTCAGACCGGAGCATCTTCAAGCTCTTCTTCTCCGGCGACGCTTCTTCGACTCGCAGCTCCGATCAGCCTTGGAGCATCGCCAGAGTCCCATCGTCTTCGCGGCGTCCCCAGCTAGCTTCTCCGACCATCAGGCGTGTCTGCGGCAGGCGGAGGAGCTCCATAGACCTCGCCGGAGCCCCGCCTACTCCGGTGGATCACGGAGGAGGAAGATGCTACAGTTACCGTCCGATCACCAGGATCGGGCGGATAGGATAATGCCACGCGGCGACACCAGGCGCCACCCGAGCCTTCACTCTGAACCTATAGGCTCGGGTGGACCGCGCCTCGCGCCGAACCTCCAGAAGAGTCCACGTGGCTCGAACCTGCAGGAGTGGATCCTAGCCTAGCCCTCGCGTGCCTAGCACGTGAGAGCTGGGTATTTTGCGCGAAAACCCCTGAAAGAACTGCTATTTACATCTTGGTCCCCAGGCACGTGCCTCACGTGCGTGCCTGGGTATTTTACAAGGAGCCCCTCTGAGGTTTTCAAAATTACATAAAGGCCCCCGCACGCTATTGGAGAAATTGCACTTAGGCCCAGGCGGTTTTTCATAATTGCATTTAGGTCCTTCCAGGGACCTAAATGCAATATTTATCCCTTTATTTTATTGCATTTTTATTACAATTATGCCATTGCACTATTTTTAGCATAACTTGAGCATCGTAGGTCCAAATTGCATGATTTTAGTGTCGTTTTGATCCTTGTTTTGTCCTCTACATTTTAGCATGATTACTTGTTTCATTTGACACTGTTTTAATTTAAGTGAATTTTTTTTGTGAAAAATGGGACCATGCTCTACTTGTCTTGATTGATTTGATGACCGATTTTTAATGATGTGTTCAAATTGACTCTAATTTCATCTATATTGTGTTGCTCACATTTTAGGATATAATTGTAGGTTTTTATTTGGCATACTTGTTCTTTTGCATATGCATCATCTCCTTAACTTGCCTAAAATTATCTAAAAAAATGCATACAACATAGCATCGCTTGTATTGAATGTGGACCTGAAATTGAGATTAAATGACATTAAGCTTCATGAATCAAAATTCAATAGCTGAATTAGGCAGTTGTGTCCCTGTGTTCGACCTTGGTACACTTGCCAAGCATAAATATTCCACAGCATTCAAAGCTTATAGTATTTTGACGATCGAAATCCGCCTCCTATACTACAATTCATCGATATTAAAGAGGTGAATTTCACGTTCATCAAATGGCGCCGTTGTCAGGGATACGGCTTTGCTTAATTTTTGAATTTTGATTTTTTTTAAATTATTTCAAAAGTTGTTTAGGTCCTCATTTCATTTATCATTTCTTTGCATATTAATTGCTGATTTAATTTCTCTGAGTTTCTAACTCTTCTCTTTTGTGGCAGGGCCCATAAAATCGGGGATGACTGATCATCATGGAGGCGCGAAGTCGGGAGCTTCCGCTGAAGAGGCCGCAAAAGAAGCCGTGAAGAAATTCTAGGATTCTTATCAGTCAAATTGCATTGCATGTTGTAAAAAAAAGAAAAAAAAGAAAAAAAACATTGCATCTGCATATTTATTTTCAGTCTTGCATATTGTACTCTAAAAAAAATCCCCCCCCCCCCTTCACACATACACACCTACACTGCACATGCACATACTCACCCCCACCCTCCCCTTGTATATTTCATTCTCTCTCTCTATCTCTATCTCTCTCTCTCTCTCTTTGTGTATCTATTCTTCATGAACCCCCTCCCCCTCACTCTTGTACCATAGACACCCCCCCTAACACAGACCTTACTTCGGCTATTTGTAGACTAAGTATAGATGGGACCTGCCTATTCATCCCTCTCTTGTTCTGTCTTCTTGTGCTTAGGCCGATTTTGGCCTAAGTATAGGGGGACCCTCCTCCTCAGTTCCGCTATATCACCCTGTACTTGAACCGAGCCTTGGCTTCATGGAACTTGTGCTATGAGGACATATCAAATTTTAAGTATAGGGGGTATACCGTATATTATTGTATATTACTTTAGCCTTAGCTCGCGTTTTTAAAACTTTTTAAAATTTTATTTTTTCGGGCTGGGTTTTTGGTAAATTTGGGAACTGAGTAAAAACCTGTAAAAATTTAAAATTGAGGGATTAATTTTTGTAAATATTCTTGTAACAAAAATTTTGAAAAACTGAAAATTTTTTTGGAGATTGTCTTTGACTACTAGGTTTAGTAGACATTTTCAGTGAGGGAACCTCGGTCTCCCTTAGCAGAGTGGGTGGTTTAGAGGACATCGCATACGGCCCTGTCCTCAAGTAATACGGGCCTCGGCCCGTACTTACACCCATACTGGCTGAAAGTGTATACTTTTATTTGAGCCTGGGCCAGTCATTGTCTCTCTGAGGAAATAAAAAAAATTAAATTAAAAATTAAAACCCATAAAAATCTGCAAAAGATAAAAATCACACAAAAAATTCACTAACCCAAGGAGTTGGTGCATTCCTGACACATTCACACTCACGCAAGGCTTGAGGATTTTGAGGACACTGGATCTCTGGGATCTTGAGAGTCTGAGTTAACATGCCTTAGTCATTAGGGTTTTTCATGACTTAAATATCCACACTCCGCTGGTTTGAAAGATTTGAGTGCTATATTGCACTCTTCATCTCTACCTTCAAGAAAATATGATCAGCACAGTCACTTCCACAACTGCATGATTGATGAGCTGAGATGAGATATCACTTGAGGAACTAGGACCAGAGAATTGAGTTTAGACCCGATCTAATGATATTCGAGGATGGGATAAAGTTAATGAAGGCTTCAGAAAACCTGAGTGTCAGCAAAACCCTAGCCAGTATGTGAACAAGATTCATATGCTATCTCTTGGATATTTACCTAAAAGTGCCAGGGTGTGATGAAACTTAAAGGAATTTGTTGATCAGTGTGCGCCAATCTCTTGGTAAAGCAGTGGATCTAGCCAACAAAAGAAATGAAATGTCAAAGAAAAGCTCTAAATCCAAAGTCAAATTCCAAATGAGCTTTCACCAATGGCGAGCGCTCACAAACATTTTCAAAGTGTCCACTTGGACCAAGCGCTAATTAGGACCAAGGAGTCGGGCTGACACCACAAAAAGGGCCCTGCATCGTAAGTGATACAAGTCTGGGTGTCAAAGGTATCTTAGATACTCAGAAAAGACACACCCCGGTGTACTCCCAGAAAAACAAGTGCAGACGACTCCAACTCTCTTGACGGACACATTGATCAACAAAATAATAATAAACATGTGTTGAGTAAAAGGCACTCGAGAGGCCCCTTTCCAATGTGAGGGTGAGAAAATTAGACACAATCCCAGTACCTCCATCATCTGGCCGTCCATCAACATTTCAAAGTCTGACAAACTAATGAGACCGTGGACTGAAGCAAGAACAGACTTATTCCCTAGTATTGAGGATTAGGTCTAGAGGAAGATCTTTGGGACTGGAACTTTGGGTGATGCATCGACTCGGCTCTCATGAAATGCAGTACACTAAATGTCATATCCTTATATTGTATGTACAAAAAGAGAGTCTGATAATCAGAGAAGTTGGATTCCTTCTGACTAAGACTTGGATAAACCCGGAATTTTAGGATCACTTAGGTCAAGGGTCTTCGAAAGATCAAGCCTTGTAAATTTTACGCGCACTGTCAGGAATTAATCCAACTCCTTCATTCTTTATATGCTCGAGGACGAGCATGGTTTAAATATAGGGGTATGATGAATCTCGTATTCATCATGCTAAAAGTGACATATTAAAACCACTGTCTTAAATAAACCAATAAAATCACCTTTAATACTCTATTTTTATCATGTACCATATTGTGTATAAATTAACCTATAATTATGTATTTTTAATTTCCCGTATTTTCTTGTAATTATTTTACTCTTAAAAACCTATAAAAATTAGGTAGATAAGTTGTCTATAAATCACTGACCTTTAAAACCACTAAAAAATACAAAAACAAATCAAAACCACAAAATAAGTGTTTTTATCCCCTTGAAAATACCCCCAAAAATAGCTTTTGTACAAATGACCTCTTTTGGCTTTTTGACCTACATGTAGATCTCGTCGAGACGAGCAACTTTCATGTTTTGACTTTTTCCAAATTCGACCTCTAACTATTTCTTTTCTATTTTTCTTTTTAATTATCCTCTGAATTTTCTTATTGGGTCACGTGGCGCTCTCTAGAGCGTCCACGTGACCCCCTTCCCCTCTCGACACCCGCCCTCTCCTGGGCCGTTGGATCACGCCATCCTCGCCTCCATCCTCACCGTCCCTCCGCGCTCTATCTCACAGCCGTCAGATCTGACTCTCAGATCTGATCCTAACCGAACACATCCGCCCCAACCTCAGCCATCCGATCCTTCCATCATCCAACGCCTATCCTCACACCACGTCTTCCCTTCATCGCAGCCGCCCGATCGCATTCAAATCCTATGGTCCACCAGACTCCACGTCATCCCTTTATCCAAGACCGTTGGATCTTCCAAATCTCTTCATCATGACCGCTCATCACCGTTTTAACCCCAACCGCTTGATCAGAACCCTGATCTAATCTCCACCGTTCAACCACACTTCCATCCTAATCGTCGGATCGCCAGATCCAACGGCTATGAGATCATCTTCCACCTCGCGTAACCCCCCTTCCTCAGCCATTTCAACTCGCGACCCCCGCACCCCCTTCCTTTTTTGGCCATCACCTCCGGCCACCCCTCTCTCTCCTAACGGCCGCCCCGCATATCCCGCTCCCCCATCATCCTCGCGTGATCTCCATAACTCCCAGACGTTACCCCATCGCCATTAGACCGCCTCTCCAAAAATGCCCTCTACCACTATAACCGCCGGATGTCTCCACCTATAAAACCCATTCCTCCGCCTCCGTCAGCCCTCGTCCACCATTTTGGGCTATGCCCTAGTCTCCTCCGCCCCTCCGGTGACAGCGGAGGGGCTGAATGTCGAGGCCAAGAAGGGTCTAGCCCGGTGTCGACCCGCGTCGCTTCCACCGCGTATCGGTGTGCCTCCGGCCACCTCCAAGCTCTCTGGTATGACTGACCAGACTGGGCGATGATCCCCGGACCTCCTCGAGGTCCAGCACAAGCCTCTCCGCCACCGGGTCCCCCTCCCCGACGAGGTCCTCTCCCTCCTTGCTTTTTCCTTCTTTTTCTCTAAATTATTACGCCTCCTACAGTCACCGTCCCCCTCCACCGATCACTCTACCACATCCGCCACACCACCAGCACCCTCGCCGACCCCCTTCCCGTTCTCCAGAACCCCGAACACCCCGATCACCTCCTTCGCCGCCTCGCCGGAGAAGGAGACCTCGGGCCCCCGCTTCCAGCCACCCCACGGCCCTCAGCTCACTCACAACACCCTCACGCGCATGCTTCGACTATCCCTTTGACATTTGCAGGTTCAACGGCCGGAGTTCAGACCAGAGCATCTTCAAGCTCTTCTCCTCCGGCGACGCTTCTTCGACTCGCAGCTCCGATCAGCCTTGGAGCATCGTCAGAGTCCCATCGTCTTCGCGGCATCCCCAGCTAGCTTCTCCGACCATCAGGCGTGTCTGCGGCAGGAGGAGGAGCTCCATAGACCTCGCCGGAGCCCCGCCTACTCCGGTGGGTCGCGGAGGAGGAAGATGCTACAGTTACCGTCCAATCACCAGGATCGGGCGGATAGGATAATGCCACGCGACGACACTAGGTGCCACCCGAGCCTTCACTCTGAACCTATAGGCTCGGGTGGACCGCGCCTTGCGCCGAACCTCCAGAAGAGTCCTCGTGGCTCGAACCTGCAGGAGTGGATCCTAGCCTAGCCCTCGCGTGCCTAGCACGTGAGAGCTGGGTATTTTGCGTGAAAAACCCTGAAAGAACTGTTATTTACATCTTGGTCCCCAGGCACGTGCCTCACGTGCGTGCCTGGGTATTTTACAAGGAGCCCCTCTGAGGTTTTCAAAATTACATAAAGGCCCCCGCGAGCTATTGGAGAAATTGCACTTAGGCCCAGGCGGTTTTTCATAATTGCATTTAGGTCCTTCCAGGGACCTAAATGCAATATTTATCCCTTTATTTTATTGCATTTTTATTACAATTATTCCCTTGCACTGTTTTTAGCATAACTTGAGCATCGTAGGTCCAAATTGCATGATTTTAGTGTTGTTTTGATCCTTGTTTTGTCCTCTACATTTTAGCATGATTACTTGTTTCATTTGACACTGTTTTATTTTAAGTGAATTTTTTTATGTGAAAAATGGGACCATGCTCTACTTGTCTTGATTGATTTGATGACCGATTTTTAATGATGTGTTCAAATTGACTCTAATTTCATCTATTTGCATTGCTCACATTTTAGGGTATAATTGTAGGTTTTTTTTGGCATACTTGTTCTTTTGCATATGCATCATCTCCTTAACTTGCCTAAAATTATCTAAAAAAGTGCATACAGCATAGCATCGCTTGTATTGAATGTGGACCTGAAATTGAGATTAAATGACATTGAGCTTCATGAATCAAAATTCAATAGCTGAATTAGGCAGTTGTGTCCCTGTGTTCGACCTTGGTACACTTGCCAAACATAAATATTCTACATCATTCAAAGTCCATGGTTTTTGCTGAACCAAATTCGCCTCCTATATTACGACTTATTTATATATATATTAAAGAGGTGAATTTCACGTTCATCAGTGTTGGGGCGTGCTCCTAGTCCTTGTCATGGCACATTTTGGTCTATAGAGAGAGAGAGGAAGGCCATGAGGGAGCCAGAGGTGCCAAGTACCGAGACGTGCTCCTAGTCCTTGTCGTGACACGTCCGAGACTCTGGGGGAGGAGGAGTGTTGGGGTGCAGTAATATAGTGTGGAAGGGGGCTCGAGGAAGTGCATTGATCAAGAGGGAATGTGCAGAGATGAGTGGGGAAGTATGAAGGAGATAGGGTATGGGGAGGGATGGAGGGCATGGTTCCAATTCTAATTCACAGATGATGGGGGCCATAAAGGATGTGGGTGTTGTACATGCGAGCCCATGGTGAGCCATTATGCAATAAATGTTATTGCAATATTATTCCATGATCTGAAATGAAGAGTAACTAATTTGCATAATAGGTCCATCGGTACAATTAGAGTTACGTACCATGGCCATCTTGATGATACAGGTGTTGATTCAATTATTGAATCATAGAGGTTGATGCTTGGGTGAATATCTAATGAGTTACTCATCAAGCATCGTCAAATGATTATTAAGAGATGATCTCCAGCTTGAGTAGAAGATGGCAATCCTTTCTCTAATGGGTTGATATTTAATCGACATATTGATGCATGTCCCCTGCATAGGAATAGAGATTCGGAGGGTTAGATAAGTTAGGTCAAAGTGTTGACTTAGCGAGATCGAGATAACCAAGTCATATATCGTATGTTGTCACGATATAGGCAAGCATACTCTGACTGGAGACAGATGTGTTACTATATGTTTGAGTATGCACATTTGTAAGACCGATATGTGGATGATCTAATAAAGGTCTATAAACATGCGTGCTGGTATGCATGCAAGGGCATATGAGTAATACGATCTCTCAAAGGGATCATACATGTTCATTTACTGTACCGGAAGACATGAGCTCACTCATGAGATATTGGGAAATAAAATTCCATGCACGGTCATCTCGCTTTGGAAGCTTGACAGAATTTGTAGGTTTGATATATGCTTTTGGAAAGTATATGATCAACACCTGGGTATGTTATATGCTTTTGGAAATTATATAATTGATACCAACTCCCAATAGTCAAATGAGAAACTCAATGATAAAACCTTGAAGGAGACAATCTAAATGAGATCTAAAATTTTGAGTTTATTCTAGATATCCAAGTCACTATACGTGGAACGTACAATCATCCTGTCCTTATCTCTACGTAGGGACGCAAACATATGCGTTTATATTGGTATTCGTTCATGTTTGTATTTATTTTTAAGAGGATATGGTTCTTATTTCTCTAAAACAGGTGAATACGAATACGAATATTCTAAACAAATTTTTCACGGATACGAATACGAATACGAATCTTGGATTAACGAATGTGAATACGAAAAAAAGAATCTGATTACGAATACGAATATTCGTTTTATATATTAAATATTTTGAAATATACCTATTACTTAGGGTTTATTTTATCCCCCCAAATCACATCCCCATGCCCCCCCCTCCCCGCAACCTCCTCCTGTGCCCCCACCCCTGTTGTTGCCCCCTGCCGACCACCTCCTCTGCCTACGACCCCGTTGCCCTCCGCCAGCCCCACATCCCCATGTTGCTGCCCCCTTGACCTCTGCCTCCCCTTGCAACCATGCTACCCTTCGCCAGCATCGCCTCCCCCTGTTGTCGCCCCCTTGACCTCCACCTCCCCTAGTGACCCCGCTGCCCTCCACCAGCTCTGCCTCCCCCTGTTGTCGCCCCCTTGACCTCTGCCTCCCCTTGCGGGACTGCGTCCCTCCGCCAGCCCTGCCTCCCCTTGTTGTCGCCCCCTGACCTCCGAAGAAGATGGCGAGGGAGGTGGCAATGCTATCTAGATTGCAACACAATAACTTGGTTAATGTTTGATTTGAACTTGGTGTTTTGTTTGGACTTGATTTAGAATTTTTTATTCTATGGTTGTGCGAAAATGTTGTAGTAATTAGGGGAATAAGGAGCCAATGATGGTTGACATCAGTGAGCTGCTGCAGGGGAATTTGTTGACAAAGTACATGCTCAACTTGGGGCCGAGGAGGTTGGAGCTGGTGTAGGGTAGCAAGTGCACTCTAGACATCTTATGTTTTGATTTATATCTACAACTTTAATTTATTATCATTACTTTGCAACATATTGTTTGTTTCCTTCAAAAAAAATTTATTGCAATATTCATTATTATATTATCTTATCAAATTAAGTTGAATTTCATATTTAAGCCATAAGATGGAAGTTATGTGGAAATGGTTTCCAAATAATCAGGTATGTTTTTATTTATAATTTTTATTGCAATATTTGTTTGGATACTCGTATTCATCCGTAAAAGATTCGTATTCATATTCATATTTTGAGGATATGGATCTTGATTTTTTACATTCGTGTAACAGTCGTACTCATATTTGTAAACTAATATGAATATGGTTATGGTATGAGCTGAATTCGCATTCGTATTCGTTCGTTTGCATCCCTATCTCCAAGTATCCGCGGAAAAAATGCATTACTCTTGAAAGAGTTCAAGAATAATTTTATTGTTGATAATATATTTGAGCATTGAGAAAAAATAGATAATTAAATGTGATTTAATTATTATAAATAATGTAAATGTGATTCATATTATTTGGGCTCATGACAATGGACATCTGAGATAATTAAATTTGATTTAAGTATTAAGGATGTGAATAATGTGGATAGTACTATCCATGTTATTCATGGATATTATAAATATAATTTATAATATGTTAGAGAGAGATAATTGTAATTTATATTTACGAATTAACAATTGATGTGAATTGGATTCACAATGAACAATTAATTGTAAATGCAATTTATATTTTATTTTAGATACATGAATAAGATTCATATTCCTTCAATGACATGATTGAAATTGTCATAAAATAATTTGGAATTATTTTGGTGAATGATTATGAAATAAAAGTTATTGCATATGTGGAATTATTGTAGAAAAATAATATCTCAACAAAATTGGAATGATGAAGCCTCCCTGCCATATATGGGTGGATGACCAAGTTGAGCTCTCTCAACTTGATGGCCGCCCGCCCCATATGTGGAATGAGGCTCCATTCATTCTAATTAATTACATCCTTAGTTGTGTGATTTAAACTGAAATATATTGATTGATTTCAACAATTAAAAGCCAATAAATTTGTTGCTGGTAATTAAAACACAACAAGATCATAGCTATTGATTGAAAACACAAATCAATCTCGATCATTGAATTTGTAAGCACATGGATTGTGATCCATGGATATCCAAAATAGTATGAATAGAATGGTAGCCCCCTTTTATATTACACAATGTTAAACACAATAAATTTATCGTTGTAGGGTCGTCCTCTCTCTTTCTCAACAATGTGTCCGTCCACTTGTTGACCTAGAGATCATCATATCTATCGCATCGTCGTTATGCTGTCAGGTCAACTGCATGTTGATATTCATCTCCTTCAGTACACATCGCTCATGAAGAATATGTCGGATCTCGTATGACGAGATCAGGAGATTCATCGCTTGGATCATCAATATGGATTGCGAGCGTCTCCTTCATCGGATCGGACTTGAGACAGGGGGTCTCTTCTATTAGAGACTCGATCACAACCATGCTTCAAGAGGTAAACCTAATATCTTGTTTGTGGTTTAGATGAAATGATCTGAGAAGTGTTCTTGGATCATGTGGTTTCATCTGTTTAAAATTTTAAATTCCATTGTCCCGAGCAACTAGTGCGACTTGTCGCTCCCAATCATATATGATGCAATCTCCACGCTCATGTGATGTACTTAAGGATTTTTCCATATCCTTCAAGTGGTATAAGATCCATAGGTTTAAGGTTTCAGATATGATCCATAAACCTAAGATAATAAGGACATAAATTTGTTTTGCGGTTTTTCATCGCATTTCCTGTAGCCATGTTTTGAGCGACTTTTTCGCCATGTTTAATGTGTTTAAACTCAAATTATCAATTGGTTTATGTTTCCCATTGAATAATAAAAGCATGGGACTTGAGTTTGCGTGATTTGGAATATGTTTGCTCAAGTTATGATTTTTTAGTGAACATGTATCCATTATCCGGGGACAACGAATCTTGATGTAATTAATGAGTTAATTATAGTTTCATTCGCTCAGAAATATGTGAACATCACTTAGGTTCTGTTATAAATCAATTAGAAAATTAAATAAACTTAATTAGTGTGATTTGGACTTTATTTGATCGAGTTATGCTAATTTTAGTAAGTATGAGTCATTGGTGGAAATTACATACTTGATAATGAACCATGTGATTGTCATTTAATTAAATTAATGGAAATTATTGGTTAATTTATTGAAATAATTATTGATGAATATTTGTAAAATATTTAGTAATGATGATTACATCCCTAAATGGCATTGCATTGACCAAAATTGATAAGATAATTGATCTTGATCACAATACATCAATTCCAACAAAAATAGTTGATTGGATAGGATTGGGGATTTGTAGCAAATCTCCTTATAATGTTAATCAAAATAGTTTTGATAAATATTATATGGTATAACTTCGGTTGAAAGACCGATTATCATCTCAAAAACAAAATGATCAAATCACATTACCTTGATCTGAGGCGGATATGGTGTCTAGTCGGGGATCGTTGGGATAGCAGATTTCTCTGTAAGCAGTCTATCCCACTCACGTTGGTACTGGCCATGACATCGGGGGTAAGAAAAGGATAATATTTGAAATGATCGTGATGTATTTTTCTAATTATTAAAATTTGAATAACAATATTTTGAGATTATAATATCGTTCAATAACAATCAAAAATTATTTGTTGGTTGATGATTGGATTGATAATTAATTTAATATGATTAAATTAATTAGATCCAATTAAAATTAAACTCTCTATTATGAATAGAGTAGTATTTCCATCGGAAGAATTAATTATGAGAATATGAATCATTATAATTAATTAAAATTTGAATATGATATGGGGGATCTTATAAGTGGCATCCATGATCTTTCATCAAGGCGAAGGATTTCGTTGTTAGGGATTGTATGTAGGAGACGCATGTCCGAAGTGGCAGCTCCTTCATTCAAGCACATCTGGATCATATTCTTTGCTTCTCGAAAGAGTAAGTTCGTATGCATAGTGATCCCAATATCAGTTCCTCATATTATTAGGGTGATATTGGATTGCGCATAGCGAGTGCTATTCTTGTTAACAGTTGGTTCAATTAACAACGAGTCAACATCACCTTAGGGATGGTAGACCCATGTGTTAAAGACCGAATTGGAAAATACAAGTTGAGCGTGCAAGGTTGAATGAGTTACCGTTTCTTTTTATCCAAGTTACAGTTTCTCATATTATTGGAATGTAACAAAGATAAGAAAGGAGATCCCATATATTGCTTGAGATATAATGGTAAGTATATCCCTTACATTGAAAGTTATTAAGGGAATGAACTTTCAGTGTGGACAAGGGAAGAAAACTTCGATATAAAAAAATCATAAATATAAATAAAATATATATTTTTGCAAATATTTTATTTCAGATAATTCTTATTAAACACACTCAATGATATACTCAATAATAACCAGTAATTTCTAATAAATTGGATTCATGATCAAGATAGTGTACTTGCAGTTGGACACGTAATGTATGGGGTTGCAATGTGCAAGTTTCCTCATAATAATGAGGAATGGCAATTAAATTTGACAATAGGACAACAACCTAGGGTTTGTGTGTCTATATATTCTTGATCTCTCATCGAGTGTGCCTTGGAAATATCATGTCAATGATGGTCGTAATTGACAAATAATCCTTATAAAATATAGCAAGATGTTTTGGGATGTGTATGTACTCTTGACATTTAATCATGAATGACATGGTTCACTGCATCATGTAGAATGGTGGCTCAATAAGAGATGATGTACATAAAATATTTGAGTACCTACCTGAACCAAAGTCTTTTAGAGTTTAGATGGATGTAGATGCGATGAGTGTCATCATTTTACTGTCTATGCTCAAGTCAATCATGAAGCTTCATTATATTCATATTGTATAATGAAACATGTATAAATGTTGAAAAACTCTCATATTTAAATCCTTTGAATTCAACATAAGAGATCCTTTATTTTGAGCAATGGTTGTTTATAGATGAAGGGAGCGCAGTGGAAGCATGGGTCGGATCCAAGTTAGAAGGAAAGTCAAAGAGTTTATTGTACTTCTATGATTTCCATACATATGACATCCAAAGAGTTGGACGAATGCCAATACTGCAAGAAGCCAATGTATTGATAGTATGACTATCTAGACTATATAAGATCCTTAGAGAAGGACCCGGATAGTGCATTCCGTATATTACACATCTACATAGAATCGTTGATGTTGACTTGCTTATTGTATAAGATCAAAGTTTAAAATTGTATCTCATTCTTCTAATAACACTTGGAATTGGCTGCATATGTTTTTTGGAGACTGGAAAATTTGATCTAAAGGTTTACTAGTCATCAATATGGACATTAATGCAGTTGTTGCAACAATCTCTATTGGAAAGATAGACTTCGTATTTTCAGTGGGAGAACCCTTAGTCTTAGAGAATGTTTCTATAACCTAGATATTAAAATACACTCATTGTTTATTTCTAAATGTTGGAAATAAACATGAATTCTGAGATAGACCTACCATAAAGAGTTATGATGGATATATTTCAAAAATTAATCTCACATCTAGAGGATTCTACTAAATTGGAAAATTAATGAATGGTTCATTAATATTTCTAAATACTAAAAATTAAACCTTAAAAGATCAATAGGAGGATGAAGATCATATGACAATGATCTGGCATCAAGAGGATGAAGATCATATGACAATGATCTGGCATCAAGCCTTAGACACATGTCTGTTGATGAGATCAATAGACTAGTAAGAGATGAAACTTTAGACTGTCTAAAATTTCAAATCTTACATACTTATGAATATTGTATTCAAAGTAAAATTGTCCAATGCACCCTTCTCTGGGAATGGTGTTAGATGCCAAGGTATTCAAGATGTCATACATATTGATGTATGTGGATCATCTATATCATAATAAACATTAATGATATGTGATATCTATTGATGATTATTTGTGATAAGATTTCCTACCTTCACCTTAGAAACCTTTGAAATGTTTAAAGATTTATAATTTTGATTTAAGAACCAAAGTTAGAAGGAAGATAATATGAATTTGATCTAATTAAGATAGCAAGTACCTATTAGATAAATTCAAGGAATACCTTATGGAGAGAGGAATACCATTTCTATCTTACTCCTCATAATACACCTAAACTCAATAGAGTTGTAGAGAGATGCAATTGGATCATGTGTGAAATGATTTGATCAATGATGAATATTAGTGTAATTACCTCTTAGTTTCCAGGTATATATGTTGTAGAGACTACAATATATCATCGATAAAATTCCATGCAAATATAAATCCAAAAAAATCTCATAAGCTAAGGTTTGTAACCTATCCTTGTGTTGGACACTTGAGGATTTAGGGTTTCTTAGTCCATAACCATGTCATGGATGCGAGTTAGTTGGAATCAAGCACCTGAGAGTGCTACTTCATTAGGAATATAAAGAATGGTATTGGATAATTACTTTATGACCTTGAGATTCTTAACAGATTTCATCTCTAAGAATATGATTCTAAACAGATGACTCTCTTGAGAATCAAGATGAAAATGAAGTGAAGGAACTCATTTAATCTTGAGAAGATAATGGGGCTCCTAAAATCGAAAATTAAAAGGCAATTAAAGATGAAACACCCATACCTCTTCAAATTAATTTGAGGATGTACTCCTTGTGTCAGATTAGACTGATAATGATCTGACTTCATAGATGAAGCTTCAAAAGATCATGGCATGGAAAGATGGTTGTTAGCAATAAAGTCTAAAGTAGACTTCATATACAAGTGTTGTATATGGACCCTCGCGGATATGGACCCTCGAGGATCCACCTATAATGGTAAGACTCGTTAGGTGTAAATGGATTTTCAAGAGAAAGAGGGAACCTAATGAGAAGGTAGAGACCTTCAAAGCATGGCTTGTATCCACAAGATACTTACGAAGAGAAGTCATCGCTTGTGATGAGACTTGCTCTTCAGTGACCATGCTTAAACCCATCATAATATTGCTAACTATAGCTACACAACTTGACTATGACACCTAATAATGGAAGTCAAGATTACACCCCTCTATGAATACCTATCCGGGGATATTCACATGAAGTAGCCCCAGGGCTTCATAGTTGAGGAAAGCAAAGCGTGCAAGCTGAAGAACTCCATATATGGACTCAAATCCTCTTGTAGCTGGAACATTAGATTCGATGAAATTATAAATATTATGATTTCAGATAGAATCGTAATGAACTCTGTGAAGATTAGTAGGAGTGCCATTGTGTTCGTCATGTTAAATGCAGATGATATCCTAATCATTTGGAATGATATAAGGATAACAATAAGTGTTATAATCTGGTTGTTCCATACCTTGATATGATATCTCAAGGATATCTCTTAGATCTTAGTTATGAAGATTTTCAGAAGCAAAGAGAAGATGGTATTGGTACTGTCACATTAGTGGTACACCTTGGACATGTACCATTTTTGGGAAAATTCCAAGGAAGGCTTCTTTCCCTTAAGATATGGTACTGACCTATTTGAAGGGATAACATCTCAAAGAGTTGAGTATGTAAATACCAAAGCTATATGCTCTAGTGAATCAGCTTTGGGAAAGCTCAGTGTATGCTAGATGTGTACAAAAGACAGATGTCTACCATGCAGTAGGAGTAGTAAAATGATATCAATCCTACTATGGAGATAAAATATTTGATTGTAGTAATAAAATACCTTCAAAAGATGAAAAGATTTTGATATAGTGATCTCCAAGTCTTATCATCAAGAACTTAAGATTTTATATATAGTGATTTTAAAGATCTTAAGTACATATTCCTTATTAGATTTAAGACTGGGTCTCAGTCTTAGGAGATAGAGATCTTCGGGAATAAGGGTATTATGACAAGGATAATAGAAATTACATACTGGTTATAATAATTATTGAGCTATAGTGTCAGAGACACTATAACTTCTTTGAAATTGAGTATTGGTTGCATAAGACGCAACATTCGCATTGGCTACGAGAACTGTTACTAGAAGATATGCAAGTACCGTAAAAGGACTTGGCGTAGTCTCTTGGTAACAAAGTGACTAGTCAGCTTATCTAGCTATTGTTCTAAATAGATTATGAGTAGCATATGAGTGTGGGTTTAAATATTAACCCATTAATGACTCTTTGGGCTAGTGGGAAATTGTTGGACATGTGAGCCCACGACAAGTTGTTATGCAATAAATGTTATTGCAATATCATTCCATGATCTGAAATGAAGAATAACTAATTTGCACAATAAATCCCTTAGTACAATTAGGGTTATGTACCATGGCCATCTTGATGATCATATAGCTGTTGATTCAATTATTGAATCATAGAGGTTGGTGCTTGGATGAATATCTAAAGAGTTAGATTGAGGACTCATCAAGTACCGTCAAATTATTATTAAGAGATGATCTCCAGCCTGAGTAGGAGATGAAAATCCTTTTTCTAATTAGTTGATATCTAACTAACCTCTTGATATAGGTCCTCTACATACTAGAGATTCAGAGGTATTAGATAAGTTAAGTCAAAGAGTTGACTTAGCGAGATCGAGATAACCAAGTCCTATGTCATATGACATCAAATTATTGGCACGCATCCTATGACCAGAGGCAGACGTGTTACTATATGTTTGAGTATGTACATTTGATAGACTAATAGGTTCATGATCTAATCAAGGTCTATACACCGGGACACTGGTGTGCATACAAGAGTATATGAGTAATACTGTCTCTCAAAGGGATCATGCATGTTCATTAACTGAACAGGAAGACATGAGCTCGCTCATGAGATATTGGGAATCAAATTTCATGTATGGTCGTCTCACTTTCTAGGTTTGATATATGCTTTTAGAAAGTATATGATCAACACCTAGGTATGATATATGCTTTTGAAAAGTATATGATCGATACCAACTCCCAATAGTCAAATGAGAAACTTAATGATAAAAACCTGAAGGAGACAGTCTGAATGAGATATAAAACTTAGGGTTTATTCTAGGTCTTGCAGTGTGCAGGCTGTACAAGTATTAGGAATATGAGGGTGGTGTGATCATAAATGGTTGTATAACCATGACGCTTCCATTCGGAGGGAGTGATGAAACAGGTCTGGATTTTTGTGACTCCTCTCATAGAGAAGTGATATGATCTTAGTCCAAATGTTGTACATTGATCTAAATGTGATTCAATTATAATAAGAAGATTAGATCTACGACTTTGATTTAATCAAACATCTATGGGAGGTCCCCAAGATCTGGAATTGATATGTGTTCTCAATATCCAAGAAACTATACGTGGAATGTGCAATCGTCCTGTTCTTATCTCCAAGTATCCGTGAAGAAAATGCATTATTCTTGAAAGACTTCAAGAATAATTTGATTATTGATAATGTATTTGAGCATTGAGCAAAAATAGAAAATTAAATGTGATTTAATTATTAGAAATAATGTGAATGTGATTCATATTATTTGGGCTCATGAGAATGAACATCTGAGATAATTAAATGTGATTTAATTATCAAGGATGTGAATAATGTGGATACCACTATCCATATTATTCATGGATATTATAAATGTGATTTATAACATATTAGAGAGAGATAATTATAATTTGTATTTATGAATTAACAGTTGATGTGAATTGGATTCACATTGAACAATTAATTGTAAATGCAACTTATATTTTATTTTGGATATGTGAATAAGATTCACATTCTTTGAATGACATGATTGAAATTGTCACAAAATAATTTGTAATTATCTTGGTGAATAATTATGCAATAAAAGTTATTGCATATGTGGGATTATTGTTAGAGAATAATATCACAACAAAATTGGAATGATGAAGCCTCCTTGCCATACATGGGTGGATGGCCATGTGAGATCTCTCAACTTGGTAACCGTCCACCCCATGTATGGAATGTGGTTCCATTCATTCCAATTAATTCCATCCTTGATTGTGTGATTTAAATTGAAATATATTGATTGATCACCTTCCCATCAGTTGTTGCATGCATATAGTGTAGGTTTTATTTCCGGATAATTAGAATTTGGCGCTTCACGATAATAGCAATTATTATTCTTGGACAATTTCATCGGTTGCATTGCATATAGTGTATGTTTCAATTCTCCTTAACATCATTGCACTGAAGAGAACTGGAGGCAAGGAGAGTATTTCTACTTAGCATACATCATTGTTCTCACCTCACATTGCTTTTCAACTCTTTCCCTCCGATTTTGTCACTTAGAATTCTAAAGGAATCGATCTCACGTTAGAGCTCGTGCATTTTTATTAAAAATAAAAAAGTGATAACCAATGAAATTGGGACTACTAACATTACTCGAACCTAAAATCAAAAGGAAAATCTTTATCGTGGGGAGAGACACCGTCATTGTATTTGTATTTTATTTTGATATGTACACACTAAGGATTTGTATATCAATCCCATGCCTACCTACGTATTTGTACAACCTTTTGAAATTCACCTAACTCTAAAATTGGACGAGATATGACGATCGAACTTTCACGGTCATCATTGTGTTTGTTTGTGTGCATACTCGATCTTCTCTGTGCATTTGTGTATCTTGATTTGACTATCGTGCTCTCCTGATCCCCACCTTTTTGTTTCGAAGATGGTCGATTGGAGTTATCTTTATCCAGACTTTGCGGATCCCTCGTACCCTCCAGCCGGTCCACCTCAATTTTTCTAGGAGGACTTTGCTCCTGATTTTTCTTTTTGCACATATCCACCTAATCCATTGTTTCAGGTATCGACTTTTCAATTTTACCCACCACCACCCTCACCTTTCCCACCATCTCACTCACCCGATGCTGAACTATTGGAGTCACCTCTTATAAAGACCGCTCTTGAGTACATGACCCGGTTAGTGGAGCAAATGAATTTGAGGATAGATGATCTCACTAGTATAAATAAGAGCCACAATGCCGCTTCATCATCTAGTTTCATGGATTCATTTGAGGACACCCATAAGAGCTTTCAGTCGTCCAAAATAAAAAATAAGAAAATTTTAAAAATACAAAAAGAGTCTGAGAGACACCTAGCTGAGTCCTTTTGTAAGGAGAGGAAACCCTTGCCAGATATTTTGACCACACTCATATTCACCATAGTTCCCACCTTTAGCCCCAAGGATGACATTGTACAGACTGCTTTTAGTCATTTTTATGTAGATGATGATTTCGATCTCCTGCCTTGCATGGAGGAGATCCAAAATCTTAGAAAATGGTGACTGAACCTGAAGTAGTGGCAGCTATTCATGAGATTATCGAGGCTCAACTTCGCCAAGCCATGAACCAATTGTCTATGCCCACACCCAAAAAGAGAAAGCGATGATGCAGATCTGAGCAACACATTCTGACCATGGTCACTGCCCACGCTATCACTCACCATGCACCTACTAGAAAAGGGGACACTAGCACACTCCTTATTAGATGTGACATTTCTGACTATTCTTGTGATCACACTCTCCTTTAATGCAGTGCTTTAATTAACATAATAACCTTCTCAATGGTACAATCTCGACATTTAGGGCTTCTTAAGAAAATCATGATGATTTGTCAATTCATTGATGGATCAATAAAGAGACCGAGGGGTATTCTAGAAAATGTCATCATTAAGATTCAGGGCATGAGCTTCATTGTTGATTTTGTTTTATTGTCCATGGAGATCTCCACCTCTATGGGGCGCACTCCAATCATCTTGGGACAGCTTTTCCACTCCTCTACGAGAGCCATTATTGATTATGGATCTGAGGAGATACACTTTCGTTCAGACAATGAGAGCATTTTGATTGAAAAGATCACAACACACACCACCGACCAGAGACCCACATCTGATGAGAGTGTGCCTCTGTCAGCCGACCCCAAGGTCTGTGACCTATCTGCTGATATCAGAGAGGGTTGCTTTTTGATGGATGATACTAAGATCCGAGGATTCCTCTTTGGTGAGGAAGGCTCGGAAAGAATAGAGCTTAGAATTCTCCCTTCCAGTGAGTGGCAATGTATTGATGACATAGACATTTTAGAGCGGATGGCAGAATTAGTAAAGACTGCACATGCCGAATTTGACCTTACTTATTTCATAAAGGACTTCAGGCCTTTCGGTTTTGACTTAGCTGAGGCGTTGACGAACCTCGGTTTCATCATGACAATTTCCATATATTAATCCCCTAGCTTAAAATTTTGTCAATAAAAATCAGAGTAAATATTGTATATATCTTGACTTTAAAATAAATTAAAAATACAAAAAAATATAAAATCAGAAAAATGCAGTGTTTTATACATTTAAAACGCTCCCAAAATATTTCCCCTCGTGTTTGACTTATTTTGTGTTTTTCGTCAACATGAAACTAGTAGATCTCCTCAAGATCTACAACTTTCATGTTTTGAGTTTTTTCAAATTCGTCCTCCTTCTATTTCTTTTCGATTTTCATTTATTTTTATATTTTGAATAATCTCATTAGGACATGTGGTTCCTTCTGGTTGAGCTACGCAGCCCGCTCCCCTTGCGCCACCTGCCTTCCTCCTAGGTTGTCCGATCTTCTTCATACGCCTCCATCTCAGCCGCTCATCCCCCTTCCATCCTCTACCCTTCGATCAGACCTCCATATCTCATCTGAAGCATCCTTCCCTGCCCACTCCTCGACCGTTGGATCACTAGATCCAACGGCCCATTCGCTTCATTTCACAGCCACATGATGTGGCCTGATCGGTTAGATCAGGACTTCGCCTTCGCACCCTCATCCCAATCGTTGGATCGTAAGATCCGACGGTCGATATGTCATCTCCCACCTCCAGCTATCCCTCTCTCCCACGTTCTCCACCACGAAATCCACTCGCCCCCATCCAATTTTCTCCACCTTCTCGATTTTCCCTCACCCCTTTGACCATGCCGGGTCCAAGCCAACACCTTTGTCATCTTCATGGGTTGCGTCACTATACATGTTCCCCTCTCTCTCGCTCTATATCCCACTCGCCAACCTCGACTCCCACCACCTGCACCACTTCCCATTCTCCTTCAAATACACCTTCTCCACGTGACATTTGCCTGGTCTACCTTTACGCATGCCGAGGCTCAGTGCCTCTCATCCCCTCTGTGATAGAGAGGGGTCCAATCGAGGTCGCGAAGATGACCATCGGCCTCGGTGATGACCATTGGCCATGGTAGGCCATGTTCCGACCTTAACACGCTGGCGAGCTGCTCCAAAGGGTCGTTGGAATCCAGCGAAGACTGGAGCTCCTCTTGGAGCTCAGCCCATACCACCGCGTTCTCCCTTGATCTCCACATAAGTATCCTCTGTTCTTCTCTCTTTTCCTTCTTGTTTCTTTGATTTAATTAGGTGCATGCTTTCACTTTCACCTTCAATTCTCCTCCGCAGGAGCTTCACCTCACACTCACCATCCTCGCTCTCCACTCTGACCATCTTCCCGATCCTCCACAACCTCCAGTCGCTTTGCCCCCTTCCTCTTCACCTTGATGGAGAAGAACACCCAGGGTCACTGCCTTCTCCGCCCATATGGCCCTCCGTTCACCTCATCTCACACGTGCACAACACATGCACGCTTCGACTATTTATCCTAACCATTTTGCAAGTACTTCCATTCAATGGTCGGAGCCTCGTCGCAGCTGACTTCTCAAGCTCCTCCTCCGGCGTAGGGGCATCGCTAGCCTCCTCTAGGCAGTCCAGCGTCTTCCCTGTGCTACGAATTTGTCCTCCAACCTTCCAGGAACCTCCTAGGATTTTCATTACGCAAAGAAGACGATGACATAGCTCGCGTAGCTTTGTCGGAGATTTGTTGCGCTGCCAGCCAGCGGCTGAGGAGGATGCACCAGAACGTACAGGTGTCGTTGGATGGAACCCCACTGGAGCCCATCCAACGATGCACAAGCATCTACGTCAATCCATCTGAGGCTTGAAGGTTCGAGTAGTCTGAGCCGACGTCCGAGCCAAGCCAGAGCACCAGCTGACGCCACGTGGCCCGAGCCTCCTGAACTAAGCCCAAAGCTCGAGTCTTCTTTCGAGCCTAGCCTCATGTGCCCAGGTCATGTGAGGGCTGGGAAATTTGCAGTGGTGCCCCTCCTACTTTTCCAATTTACATTTAGGTCATCTGAGCATGTGCACAGCATGCGCGCCTGAGGTTATTTGCATTCTAGCCCTTATGAGTTTTAATAATTGCAATATAGCCCACGCGCGCATGGAATATTTACAGGGAAGGCCTAACGCTTTATTTTAATTACATTTATGCCCTTCCAGGGATCTGATTGTAATGTTTTCCCCATTATTTTTATGTTTTCTTTACGTTTATGCCCCCTATCTCTTTTGCGAATATCTTGAGCATATGATCTCTGTTTGAGTTGATTTCAGTTTCGTTTCGAATCTTACTTCATTATCTATCCATAGACATGATTTGTTCCCTGATTTTACACTTGAAATTCGGATGATAAATTCTAGTAATATAGTGTCATTTGTCTAATGATTTCTCTGCCTTTTATTAGTTTATCAATTAAATTTGCTTCATGAATCGATCCTGAAATTGACTACATTTTTATTGCTTACTAATTTCATCTAGTTAGGGAATATTTGTGCATATTTACACTTGTATCAAGTTGCACCATACAAACTAAATAAAAAGTGTCTTCATCTATCTGCATCATTTGCATCATGTTGCTTTATGCGATGACCTATTAGTTATTAATTCATCACTTAATCTTAGTATTAAGAATCTGAATAACCATATCAGAGGCTCGTGTCCCTGAGTTTGACCTTGGGCTTGCCCAAGTACAAAAATTTATAACCGCTTCTGTTTAATTGAAAAAAATCAAATTAGCGGTTTTTGATCGATCCGAATTTTGCCCAACTGCAACAAAATTCGAATGTTAATTTGACATTATTAAGAGGGTGATTTTTAGAGTTCATCAAACATCCCAGGCCAAACGTGACCATACAGTTCATGCCTTTTCATTCTGGGATTATTGAGGATCTTCATCAGGTCGATCCTGATTGGTTTGTGTCTATTGATGACCCTGATATCGACATGCACCTTGTTAGATCCATTCCTCAGCGATCACGCAAGAAGGTATGCTTTCTATCTTTTTGATCTCTGTATATCTGTCTCTTTGTATATTCTCTTTCGTTTACTCCCTTCCATCTACCATTTTTGCTCATCCACCCCATTCTGTGTGTTTGCCTTGCTTAGGACGTACCTTATCCTAAGTATGGAGGGTGGACGAACTCGGTGTTCTTTTATCCTTCCATTTCATCACTTTTGTTGTTGCATGTACTTAGGGCTCTTTTACCCTAAATATAGGGGGAGTGATGTGTACATGCTTCTTACGCATTTTTTCTATTTATCGATTCTTTTGTTGATCTCCTCCACTGTCTTCTCTCCTATTGATATTTTTGTCTATACTTGGGGATATCTTACCCTAAATATAGGAGGAGGCAGACTGGGTTGTGATCTGTTCATTCCCACCCTCGACCCTCCTACATGTAGAACACAGTCTGCTATACTTAGGATTATTTCATCCTAAGTATAGGGGGACGGTCGACTTCTCATTCATTTATTCCTTCATTCTTTATTCTGTCATTGTAGTATAGGCTTTTCTATACTCAGTATGAGTTATATCTTCTCTTTTTCTCTCTGATCTATGAGGACATAGCTCAAGCTAAGTATATGGGGGTCCTATATACTCCATATATACTTTAGCATAACTTGTACTTTCATATTTTCAATAAGTATGATTAAAATCCAATAAATTAAGTGTAAAGAATATACTTGTATAAAATTCATTAAAATTCTTTGTATATATCGACTAATAAATCTGGTGAGAATGTTTTTTTACAAAATGTTTGAAAAATAGTGTGAAAATTCTATTTTGCAAATTGTTTGGAAAATGGTTGCAAAAATATTTTGAAAAATCTTTATACACTATTTGAAAAATCCTTGCAATTTTTTTTAAAATTTTGTAATTTTTTGTAATTTTTTTTGTGAAATTAGTTTGCAAAATAAAGTTTTCAAATTGTTTGAAAAAATCTTTTCAAATTATTCCGAGAGCTATGTACACAATTCAAGCAAATCAAGATTCTTTACAAACCTTGTATATGCAACTAGTAAATTCCTTCACATTAATTCGTGGAAATAAAATAATGCACTCCCCTGTAAATATCTGCACACGTCTCCTTTATTTCAAAAATTACATAAAAATATGCAAAACCTTTCCAAAAATCTATAAAAAGATCAAAATCAGAAAATTATATCGCAAAAATATTTTTTCTGCATTGTGCATAACATTTGCATTTTTCGGATTGGTATTGATAATTAAACAAGTCTAAGTAAAATTCAAAGATTGGAGCCTGGCTGGACCTAAATATACTTAATCACAGGAACCTCATAGGAACTGGAATTGAGACACTTCAAGTCTACTAGACTTAATTCTTTGAGGCCACAAGACTAGGTTTAGTATCGTCTTAACTGCCTAAGTAGAATATTTGAATGCACGCACGGCTCTTGTTGATAATGACCTAGCTTGCACACATGCGCCTTACACTTTGCTCGTCACAGTTGAAGTGGTAGAGGGCTGGATATGCCGGCATGAGACACACGCCAATGGAAACATCGTAAGTCACACATTTGTGGCCATTGTACCCTAACCCGATCCAGTAGCCATGAGGTCTAAAGATAGAAGTTGTTGTTTGCAATATAGCTTCACAAGAGCGATAGTCTACTGGTTCAAGAGGAAAACATCTATATGTAAATGTTGTTATATATAGTGAAAATAAAATGCCTATCGAAATACGTATATATGTGTATATTTAAATAAGAAAGCTTGAGCTGCAAAGTCATATTCAAGTGGCATGCAACCGGATGACTTATCTACACTAGTCAAACATCCTAGGATTGGTAGCTACATTGACTACCGTCCATTCTTCTTTCCACCTCCTCTTCTTGAGCCAGTTGTACTTGAACTTAGAAGGGTATATCCCACTTCTCTAGGAAAGATTTGTTGGATTGGGGAATTAAGGTCACCATGTTGGAGAAGACTGACTTTTACCGCTTCAACCGAGGAGAGTTGTATATCACACACACTGTATAAGATAGATTCATAGTCATAAGGGTTTGAGTATGAGTTGACTTATTCTGACCTGGCTATTTAGGAAACTTGAGTAGGGTTTTGTGATTCTCAATGGTTGTTATGTTTCAATTTTGTTTCCCAACAAGGTTCCAACCGCACCTTAAATCCAAGGGTTCAACTTAACCTCTAAACTTTGATTTTATGAAGACAAGTTTGAAAGTTAAAAATCAATCCAAGTTCTTTCTTTTTCTTTTCTTTATTTTTCTTTTTCTGCTTATAGGCATAAGTGTTTACTAGGGACTAGCAAAGGCAAGTATTGGGGGGTGATGAATCTCCACTTCATCACCTTTATTCTTTCATTTTGGCCTAACCCTAGCTAAATGTATATAAATAACAATATTTTTCATAAATTAACATTCATTATTTATTGTACAAATACTATATAAAATACATTGTTTAGGGCTAAAATAAAAGAATAAAGAAAAGAAAATGAAAAAAAGAAATAAAATGCCAAAGATATTTTATGATCCTAAACCCTGAGACCCAGGCATCTTGATGTATGGGTCAATGATAAATAAAGTAGGGGGAAAAAAGGGCCAAAAACATAAATAAAACCTTAATTTTTAACCTTCAATAATGCATTTTTGGGACCCATTTTATTCTTTATTTTTATTCAGAAATTAATAAACTTTGTACATGAAAGCTATATATAAAGATAAATAGAAAAATAATGATTTCACGCAAAAATAATACATAGTGTACATTTTATACTCAGAATAAAAAGCTAAAACTCAAACTTCCCAGACCCATATCTTCTCCATATGAATTCAAAATGTATCAAAGCACCTTTAATTGTATATAACTTTTAATAAGATATTTAATGAAGGTATTTTCATTTAATTTAGAGTTAAGATGCAAAAGTTAGGTTTTGGACCCCTATTGTACTATATACCTGGATAAAATATTCATTTTATTTATTCTTTATAATTTTTATAATTTTATAATTTTATAATTTTGAAAATATTCTTTATAATATATGCACATACTTAGAATACAATAAGACATAAAGAAATCACTAAAATAAAATAGTATGTAAAAATACATAGATGAATTACCTATACTTATACCTATAATATATATCTCTATTTATTTTAGTGTATAGAATACATCAAGAAATTATAATAAAAATGTATTTAGATGTATTTAAATAAGTTATAAATATATAAATTATTTATATAAAATAATAAAATATAAAATATAAAATAAAAATAAAATATATAAAATATAGGTTGATACACCTATAAATACACTTATAAAAAGTAACTTGTAATAATTAATGCATAAAAACAAATAAAAATAGAATTAAAATACTATATAAAATGTTGAATATTTTTTATATTTTAACGAAAAATTAATGAAATCATTTACTAATTTATTTTGATTTATTTTCAAATTTAATTTCTAATTTGTCTTTTTGCGGGTGACATGGTCCAGTCAGGTCAGGTCCCTCGTTGACATGGGTCAACTTCTCTGACTCAGGTCTAGCCCCATCAGAATAGCTCACCTACCTCTCTTCTTGATTTTTTACCGCATGATACGTTGCTCAAGGAGATGTACATCCTTCATGACTTGTCTTCCCTATTCATCCTGGAATCACGCCGACTCCTTGCTTAGGGCCAAGCATCATCGATACAAACATGATCCCTAGGTCAACATCGCCCCATCACTTGTTTTTCATAAGCTTCCCTTCCTCCATTTTGATTTTTGGAATCCCCTCTGCTCCGCATTTTCTCCTCTTTTCGCATTCAAGGGCTCGAGCCTCATGATAGGAAGCTTGCCCAGCACTTAGGAGGATCGAGAAGGCATTGTAGGTCGATTCCAACATCTCCGCCACTTGCCAGCGTGAGGTCCATCTCCTTGGCTCCGGCCAGGTCCAGGTAAATTTATTCATTTTCTAGGTACATTTAGTCTTAGGATTTTATGCCATGCATTTATTTCATGCTTTAATAAGTAATTTAGCCTAATCTTTAGGACTTAGACTCGTCAGAGCTCTTGAGCTCCGACGACCTCTATCGCACAATGCTACCATGTTCTGACCACCCCTTTTCACCTCACATCTTCCTTGTCATCTTCTCCGTATCGCTGACCACCCATCCACCTTTGATTCCTTCTGGATCGAAGAATCCGTGCTCTCTCCATCGTAACCTCATTAGAGCACATCATTTCACCCCATTTTGCCTCGACTCTACTCAAATAAATGCAGAGCTCCTTCGCCTTCTTTGTGTTGTGCTTTTGCATGCTTTTGCAGGACACGAAGAGCCCATCTGAGGGATAAGGATACTCCAGGAAGACCTCCAGGCGACGAAGACATCCAGGCCCCCTCCGATGGGGCCAGACTATTTTGAGTGCATCTACACCTGCGGGAGGCTTGTAGGAAGGATTAGAGACCGCCGACAAGCTCCTAGGTGGTCAGAGCAGTGCGCAACATCAGATCGAAGTTCGTCTTGGACGAGTTCTTCATCAGTTCCTCCAGCCACCTCGCCAGCCATTGGATCAGGAGCATCTTCTAGATGTAGCAAGAGCTGTCAGATGCGGGAGCCATCAGTCGTTGATCTCATCTTTGGGATCTAATCCTAGCTGCAACCGACGAAGGGGTATCAGACATTCAGGACACGCCGCGTGTCCAAGTGAAAAGCTCATCATTGTCCGATCATGCGTACTTTAGGGGGTAATTTGCATATCCTCTCCCTATTTTGTCTATTTTTGTTTAGTCCTGTAAAATAGCTAATAATTTTTATATTTTCTGTACTTTTTTACAAAAAGACCCCTGAAGTTTACTTATATTGCTTTTGGGTCTTGACCATGTCATCTCACATGCCGTCCCACATGAGGGGGTCGTTTCGCGGAGAAGCCCTTACAGTTTTTTTATTTTAGTTTAATACATAAAATTTTAGTTTCAATTATAGCTATTAAACTTTTAATTTCAGTTATAGAACTTTGAGTATTTTGTAGAAACACCCTTGCCTTTATTTTTAATTATAATATACCCTTTCTAGTCTATTTATTTTTGTGCTTGTATTTCATTTATTAAAAATACCATTCGTTTTCTAAAAATCATGTAAAAATAGGCTTAAGTGCTTGCTAGAATACATTTTCATGCTATGTTTTTATTTCTGCATTTTAGTCGTTTACCTATTTTGTAAAAAATCAAAAAGAGCACATTTTGTCCTTGTTTGACTTAAAATTTTCAAAAATTTATAAAATCATATTTAAAAATTCTAAAAAAATATATTTTCTTTATTATATTATTTTCTAACTCCAGATCAAAAATCCCTAAAAGTTGAAAAAGAAAATGAGTAAAATTAAAAAGCTCCAAAATCCTTTAAAAAATATAAAAAATCATTAAAATTTTCAAAAATATTTTCTTTCTATCCTTGAATTTTATTTATATTATGTATTATATATAAAAAATGATTTTGAGAAATTTTGAGGTTTTTTCCTATTTTAATCTTCAAATCATGTCATCTTATTTTTTTAATCCCTATTTTGGGATATTTTTTATAAAAATATATAAAATTTAGCAAAAAATCCCAAAAAATCAATTATTAAAAACTACAAAAATAGTTTATTATGCATTTTTTATTTTTAGTTACATTTATAAATGTTCTACCCTATATTGTCTATATAGTTATATATAAACCTATATTATAAATTAAAAAGAAAAATAAAAATAAGAAAATACAAAAAGAAAAATTAAAAAATTAAAAATTAAAAAAAATAAAATCCATAAAATTTATAAAATTAAAACCCAAACAAAAAGATAATAAAAGACAAAAGAAGGATGAATTTTGGAATTCATTTTCGCAATCTATCACGTTTGCTCCCTGTGTTCGACACTTTACATACTTGCATTATACACACATTTTGTAGAGTTAAATATAATAAATTTTAACTCCACACACTTTACATTTCTTTATTCATTGATTGTGGGTTAATTGTTGTCTCAAGTAGAGTTTCTTGTGGGTCGCCACAATGACAGTCTTCACCTTGTGAGGACATATCTGACTCGCAGAAAATCTTCTTTAACATGGTCCCAATTGCTGACGCCTCCTCTCTGCTTCTCCTTTTGCTTTGTAGTTATGTCTCTAGATTTATCTTCGGATGCTTCTTCGAGCATCGTTTTGCTGCCTTTAAGGGCACACCATCTCTCTTTTAAGGCACATCCGAGACTCCACAGCTTTCTTGTCTAAGGTGCATCTTGCAACCTTTTTATTGAAAGGTTCTAATATGCATCTGGTGTCTAATTCTCATTCTCTTGTAGAATGCATCTTCCAATATTAGATCTGGTTATGGCTTCTCGTCATCAACCTTCTTCCTCCTCTTATTAGCGATACATGGAAACAAACCTGCTAGCAGCTCCATCCTCATCCTCGAGCTCTCGAAACTCAACATTTATGGATACGAGAGGAGGTGACGTTACGGATGAGAGGGGTCAAGTTGTCGAGAGCACAGGGATGAGGATGGAGCTGCTAGCAGGTTTGTTTCCTCGTGTCGTTAATAGGAGGAGGAAGGTGCAATGGGAAGTTGATCAAGCCGTCGAGAATGTGAGAACAATGAGGAGCCACCGAAATGGTTTGTCGATGTCATTCTCTATCAAGAGAAAGGAAGGAAAGGCTCGACAGTGCGTCGAGCTGTAGAGGGTGTGGGAACGAGTGAGGAACACGGGGAGGGTTTTGGGCAGTTCGAGAATGGAAATAAATGTGGGTTGAAGGGAAGGCATGGGGTCATACATTCCCATTTTTTTATTCTAATCTAATCAATGAATGCCATTTACAATCCAATGGTCACCAATTGGTGCTTTCATCTTCTCATAATGAGCTCCTCTTATACTACCAGCCCTATATATGAGTGTGCGGCTTTGACAAACTTTCATAATATTGACATCACAACTTGTAGATAACACGTGTCGTGTCTCCTCTTGAAGGGGCGCTGCAGGTATCAATACAAAATATCATGATTTACTCGATCATTAAAGACCTAATTCAAATGACATATATATTATAAGCTAGTTTTGCATGGAAATTAGATGGATGTTGTGTCTAAACAAGAAAACAGCAGTACTGAGAGACTAAAGATACCACTAAGGCAAAAACATGGAAAAAAGCACACCTTAGACTCGACAGCAAAAATAAGATTAGAGGAGAGGAAAGACATGTGAAAAAGAGAGTATTGTAAGGAAAGAAGATGATATGCACTTTAAGAATCCAAATGGATAACTTGAGATAAGAAAAGAAAGACAACTAACTACCTTCTTCTCGCACAGATGTCATCTAAGGAAGAATTTTCTTTAACTAGTGACCGGTATTATTATTATTATTCCAAGATGTACGTGTCATTTGACATGCACGTCCGAAGAGTCATTTGTGTTGGGTATATCAACTGTTGGGAATCAAACACAAGTACTCACTCTCCTTCGTTAGGACAATTGAGATTAAGCAGTGAAAATCAAATAACAACACATTTTCTAGGTGCATGGCATATGATTTGGGAATTCATGTACTTGGTAAAATTTGAATCAAGCCGAGTTGGCATAACTCATTGGCTAAAAATTGTTATTTTCAGTTTTTCTTGTCTGTTTTTGTTGAGAATTTAGGACCTAAGAATCAACCCAATACTCAGATACCATGGTGTGGTAACAACACCAGCATATAATTCAAATAACGAAGCAACTAGTCGAAATTTAAGAGTAAAGAAAATGTTAGGTGCTGTTCATTTGGAGAATAAACACTAGAATAATGGGTTAATTCTCTGTCTCGCATGGTTCCCTAGAGTGTCGCTATTCCCATCCACATACCATAATTAATTTCACATTATTCCACATATATTCTTATCTTTATTCCGCCTTACCTACCATTATTATATCTTATTCTCTTTATTTATATCTTTCCAACCGAATAGAGAATAGGTCATTATTCTCCTTATTCCTCATCCTTAATTATTCTAGCTTATTTCCAAATCGAACGCCTCCTTAAGGTCAGTTTGGTAACTAGGTTGAGTTGGGTTGGGGTATCTCCTGTGAATAGTAGATGTTTGGAGGGTTGGAGTGATAATTATGATATGATGCGACATTGATTATGTGTTATATCAACTTTTTTAATGATTATAATATATTTTTTATGTTAATAATTTTTTTGGACATAGTTAAAAAATATTATACTATAGAAATTGCAAGTTCAATACAAATAATCCCAACCTAGATTGAGAGGGTTGGAATGATGGATATGACAATGAACACCGGTGTACTCCTGCTACCAAACGAAGCCTTAGGTGCCGTTCGGCTAGACCCCTTACCCCATATTTTCTCACTCCTACGTGGGCCCCACTTTTTATCTTTTTAAAAAATAAATAAATCAATTCCCCATCATCAATTCCATCAAAAAATAATATATTATACCATCATATCATATAAAAATTATAAACTACTCCACTTCTACTAACCTTTTCAAACTCCAATACAATCACATCACAATAACTACTCACTTTTTCAAACTTCAATACAATCATATCACAATAAACTCACTTCTAACCCACTCCCAGTTTAATCCTCTATGCAAATACCAAAACCCAAAAATGGATTACCTGCAACCAGTTTAACTCAACTAACCCCACCTGTGTGTTTGGATAGTGGGTTTAGGTGGGTTAAACTGGTTGCAGGTAATCCATTTTTGGGTTTTGGTGTTTGGATAGAGGGTTAAACTGGGGGTGGGTTAGAAGTGGGTTTATTGTGATATGATTGTATTGAAGTTTGAAAAAGTGAGTAGTTATTGTGATGTGATTGTATTGGAGTTTGAAAAAGTTAGTAGAAGTGGAGTAGTTTATAATTTTTATATGATATGATGGTATAGTATATTGTTTTTTGATGGAATTGATGATGAGGAATTGATTTATTTAATTTTTTAAAAAGATAAAAAGTGGGGCACACGTAGGAGCGAGACAAAAAGGGGGGGTACCCCTTGCCGAACGACACCTTAGGGTGTGTTTGACACGCGGGTTAAGGCGGGTTAAACTGGTAGATGGTAACCCGTTTTTGAGTTTTAGTGTTTGGATAGAGGGTTAAACTGGGACTGTGTTAGAAGTGGGTTTGTTGTGATATGATTGTATTGGAGCTTGAAAAAGTGAGTAATTATTGTGATGTGATTGTATTGAAGTTTGAAAAAGTGAGTAGAAGTTGAGTAATTTATAATTTTTATATGATATGATGGTATAATATATTATTTTTTGATAGGATTGATGATGTAAAATTGTTTTTTTTAAATAAAGTGGGGCCCACATGAGAGAGAGGGAGGGCCCCACCAACCGAACGCCACCTTAGAGTTGATAACATTTTCACACGTATATGCACATGTATGCATGTAGGGGGGTTGAGGTTTAATTTTTTGAAGCAAGAGTTTTTTGTGGGATTATAAAAATGGCTGGTAGTGCACTAGGAAAAGTCTAAACCTAAAAAAGATTTTAGTATCTCATTATTGAATACCTAAGCACTTTTAAAAAGAAAAGAAGCCCTCAAGATAACTTCCTCCAATTACTAGAATTAAAAGGAGTCTAGATTACGTGCATGAAAATTAAGAAGTTGGAAAATAATACTATGTCCCCATGGTGTTGGAAAGGAACAAGTAATCAAAATATATATCATCTGAAAAGGAGTCCATTACCATTACTACGTGCATACCAAATGCCATGTTGTAAGAGAGGAGGAACACTATGTTTTTTAAAGGAGGACGGAATAGATTAGAAAAACAATAAGGTCTCATCAACGTTGACAAACACAAGATTAAAAATATTAAACCATGCAAGCAAAAAATATGTAGAGTAGGATGCTGTGGTTTTTCCTCGGCATTTTTATTAGATCGTTCGAATGCCAATTTTTAAAGGACCTCAAAGTGCCCGACATCTTTGGTCAATTCTAATATTAAGAAATACCGATCACTAGAATTCAGCTCAACAAAATTAAGCATATCGCAATGAATGATTTAATATTCTTTTTTATGTCATTACAACAACAATTGAGTAGTGACGTTAATTTTTAAATCTATCACTATATCATATGTTAAATATATAGTGATGAATATTATCCATTACTAAATGATTTTGTATATATCAGAAACTAGTTATCGAGAAAGTCTTATCCGTGGCTATATCATTAGCAGCGTTCTATATGGTAATACTTACACGTTGCTATTTTTCAAACTGACCTAATCGTCGGTATTTTTTTGCTCAAAAGTTAACAACAATCAGCTCAAATGTAGAAAAAAATAGCAATAAATTATTGTTGCGAATGATAGAATAATGAATATGACTTTTTTTGCTATTTTCTAATATAAAATTATTTAGCAATGGGTATTCGTCAATATATATATACACAAATTTATTTATTTATTTAACAACTTTAGATGTAGTGATGGATTTAAAATAAATGTCAATATAAATCCAATTTGTTGTAGTGTATCTTATGTAGTTAAATACATAAAAATAAATATAATTTTCTGCTTGATGATATAAATTCGTAAATTGCTACCATCGAATCATATAATAAGGAATACCTGTTGACTTTTCTTCCAATAGGTGCTAAATTAGCAATTATCGATACAGTTTAAGAAAAAAAAGATAGTTGTCGCTGTATAAAACTTTAGCAACAAATATATGACATCTGTTGCGAAATTATAAAAAGAAAAGATAATTTTATAAGGAATAATATTTATTATTATGTATTCAATGTTGAAAGATGGCTAAACTGGTTCTCAATTTCAAGGTCCCTTTAAGAGAAACCTTTAATGATGACCAAACTGGTTCTCAAACTCATATAATTCTCCTCTCCATATACATATACCCACATTTTTTTTCAATATTTGCTACGGAAAATTACCAAATCGATGGTCCAAGTACAAACAACATTTATATTTGGTTAAATTGCACAAAAGCTTCTGAAGATTGAGGCGATTCCGAAGAGAAATCCAATAAAAGAGTGTGACAATTTAGACATGAATTTTGGTAATACAACATTTTCCCAGTGAAGCTTCATCTTTCAGCAAACATTACAAATTAACCTTGCACATATGCTCCATATATAATTCAAAGTTTTGTTAAGCAGTTCCTGAGTTGCTATTATTGTAAGCGAACTTAGAGATATTCTCTATCTGTTATGACAATGGCATAGTCATAGGAGTATCTATAAGATAATTTTTTGTCTTTTTGATGGAAAAATATAGACTGTGGCAAATTGTTCCACAAAAGATCACATATTTTATCAGGAGGTGCATCTAGATTTAACCACAGTCACGGAACATAGCTCGTCAATGCTCGCCAACTACGGAAGACGAGCACGGATCCTCTGTAGTACTGCAGAGGCCGGTTGTAAAAAGGTCGGTGCCCTGAGTCGCTCGATCAAGATCGAGCGGTTCACACGATAAATGCTAAAAAATACTTATATTTCGTGTGTACCGCTCGATCATGATGGAGTGGCTCGGAGCACTCACCTTACCCATCTTTTCACAACCGGCCTCTTCAGTACTGCAGAGGATCCGTGCTCACGGAAGACATCTAAATCCCCTATTATTGTTTAAATGCTTAAGCTCTTTTCTAGGAGTGATTGCAATCATTTGATGATTATCGATTAGGGGCACAAACAGATAAGTACATGTAAGAATATTGGTGTTACTTTATCCTTAAATATTTTAAAATCTGGATATGGATATGTAGAAGGCATATTGCATGTATTCAAAATTGCAAATCATATCATTAAATACTGATATTGATATAGAAACGGACAATCATAATTTGAATACGAATATTTAACAAACGGGTACAGATTATCATACGGATAATAAATGACTCCTAAACTTGTACAGAAGAAATATTTTCTTATAAAGTTGATATTAATAGATGATTGAATCGAGATTATATACATTAGAAGTTCGAAAAATAAAAAAAGCAATATATCAAATTAAATATCTATATAATAAATAGTTAAATAGTATAAATATAGGGTGCGTTCTTGTATCGGGTTAGGGTGGTTTAACTCCCCTACCCCATATTTTCTCCCTCCACATGGGTCCCACTTTTTATCTTTTTAAAAAAATTAAATAAATCAATTCTCCATCATCAATTCCATCAAAAAATAATATACTATACCATCATATCATATAAAAATTATAAACTACTCCACTTCTACTCACTTTTTCAAACTCCAATACAATCACTTCACAATAACTTCTCACTTTTCAAACTCCAATACAATCACATCACCCCAAACCCACTTCTAACCCACCCCCAATTTAACCCTCTATCCAAACACCAAAACCCAAAAATGGGTTACCTGCAACCAGTTTAACCCACCTAAACCCACTATCCAAACACCCCCTATATCTTTTTCTTCGTACATTTGAAATTGTATATACAATGCAATTTATTACATGTATGATTATTGCATTTTTAGATGCATGGCTATACACATAATGATTTATGTATGTACAATACACACACATAAATTCGATAGTACATGTATTCGTGTTTGTATCTGCAAAAAATAAACCATATTCACGTCCATATCTTAAAAAGGGAAAACAATATAAATACCCATATTTGTATCAACGAAAAATAAGAAAACATGTATTCTTATTTATATTTTCAAAATAAAAAATACATATCCATATTTGCTAAAAAACAGATATGATCCATTTACATCCCTATCATCGAGACATTCCACCCTAAGGATGCGTTCGGTTCGGGAATAAGCATGAATAAGGATGGAGGATAAGGAGAATAAGGGTCTATTCTTTGTTCGGTTGGAGGATAGGAATAAGGATAATAATGTGAAATAAAGATAGGCAAGGTAGGATAAAGATAGGAATAAAAGTGAAATAAGATGGAATAATGGAGAATTGTCGTACCATTGAGAACCGTGTCGGGAGGAGAATTGTCCCCTTATTTCAGGGTCTATTCTCCTACCAAACAGGGCCTAAGTTCACAGGGCCTGTTTTGTGTCTTCGGTTAGGTATATAGAGGGCAATTAATTTACAAACATTCTCCAACACTTAATAAGTGCCCATGACTAATTTCTTTCCAACCGACAACCCAATCTATCTCACTAAACGAAATATGATAATTCTATACTTTTTTTTAACTTTGAGCTAATCTTAAAATCATAAATGGACTTAACGAGATTTAGTCCTCAACTAATCTATAACTTTCTATTCTTCAAACAATTTTTGATACGTGAATTTTGATGAAAGCCTTCTAATGCGTTTAACAAGTTATGGTGCTCGTGAGCCAAGTTGGATTTCGGCATGGAGTGAAGCTTATTGAATCCCATTTGGGGCTTGTTTGTTGTCAGGTTACTTCGAGGTAACCCGACATACCACTGCTTTATCCATATATTCTTGGGTTGAAATTAGTTGTATGCACCTCACAACTTC
Source organism: Ottelia alismoides (assembly GCA_037367405.1). NCBI lineage: Eukaryota > Viridiplantae > Streptophyta > Magnoliopsida > Alismatales > Hydrocharitaceae > Ottelia > Ottelia alismoides. The sequence continues at coordinate 310,465 of JAZKJV010007109.1, forward strand.
TTTGTTATAATAATTTTTAACATATTCAAATAAAAAATTCATTTAAAAAAGAGGCTGGAGAGGTTGTTCTGTGTAACATCAGTTTCCCCCATTTTTTATTTTTTTTCAAAAATTCCACCATGTATATTCATCTATATATCCCTCCTACATGTCAATCAAGTTTCGTGATAAACACAGACTCCTAAGCCCTCCATCTAGAATATATCAATTACAGCAAAATTCTGACCGAAAAAATATTTTGTTCTAGATGGAGGGCTTAGGAGTCTCTGTTTCTCACGAAATTTAAATGACATGTAGGATGGATATATAGATGAATATACATGATAGAATTTTTGAAAAAAAGATAAAAATGGGGGAAAACTGCTCCGTGTAACAGCCAACAGAACAACCTCCCTTTTCTCTTTAAAAAATATATTATAATAATTAAAAAAATTAATATAATACATAATCGATATTACATCGTATTTATTATCCAACCATCTCCAACCCTCAAAACCTTCCAACAACGGCTATTCACAGGAACATACCCAACCTAACCCAATTAACAAACAAGCTCGTGGAGTCCAATCCGGATTATCGAGTAAATGCTGACTCAGCACAGCATCTGATGTGGTATTCCAGTCCTGGTCTGGAAGGGAGAACAAGTAGGCAGATCCAATTAAAGTCACATTAGGTCAGCGGCGCAGCACATGCCCCTTGCTTCTCGTAGCTCTCTCCATTAGGCTTTATCATCTCAGTATCCCCAACCAAAACGCGTGATTGGGTATCCCCAACCAAAACGCGTGATTGGGACGCCGTCCGCGTCCTTCTCACACCCTCCCCTACAAAAGCCTTCCCCACCTACCCCTCCCCTCCCCTCCCTCGCACACGCCCCTCCCATGACCTGAGCTGAGCTCCCCCGACGTCCAATCACCAACAAGGGGCGAGGACCTCCTCCAACCCTCGCGCCCTCAGATCTGTTCTGCCGACCCCCTCCCTCAGGTTTGACATCTCTGCCATCCATCTCCCCCCCTTCTTCTAGCTTCCGATGCTTCCTGTGATCAGAAGTTGCGAGATTAGGTAAGGTAGGTCTGAATCGCATGTCGCTGAGGTTTTAAGCGGCGATTGGGTAACGCGTCGATTTGTGTTGGGGACGAAAATGCACTTTTGCGAATAATAGCTTCTGAACAACGGGGCGATTGCACAGCAGAAGCATGTTTTTACTTTACATGTTGTTCTCTTGTTGTCCAGATCAACCTATATCTAAACGGTTGAATCGCTTGTTTTTATCATTACCTATAGGGTCAGGGAAGTGGATTGCTCTAATGCTCCTGTGGATTTTGAATTGTTTTCTCTCTTTTGGGGGTTTATAATGACATCCTTGGTTGTTTCTTTGGATGTGCGTATGCATAGAAGGTTTGATATAGTATCATGCGCATATTACAAGGGGAAGACCGGTGGATAGGTCGTTGCTGTTTGTAATTGAAATCTGGATGTCGATGTGGGGTTCAATATAATGGGATCTATGTAGAAATGGAATCCATGTCTGAAGAATATACAGTCCCCACCTGATAATTGAGAATTCGAGAAGGGTCCATTTACATTAATTGAAGTAGTTTTGGGATGAGAAAGGGCATGGTGATTCTATTGATCGTCAGGTCAAGTATCGCGAATGCATTCCCCACGTGAAGATCCCCCAAATTTAAATCATGGTTTTTCCATATTCCGAATCAAGTTAAATAGAATTATCAAGTACTATTGTGTCATCTTTTTTACTTTAATATGATAGAGTAGACTTTGTAATTATTATTATTACAAAGTTAACTGTTAGTTACTGGACGATTTTGGAGGCTTAGGAATAACCCCTTAAATGTTATGAGCACGATAACATTTTATTACTCGACCTCTCTTGAGTTGTAGTTGCTTATTTCAGAACTTTGTAGTTTGGGATTTTTCTGGAAACGGGTATATGCAGTGTTCCAATTTCGTTGACTCGCATCGAGAGATGTGGATATTTATTATTGATTATCAGATTGATATTTTTCCTCAATTTTGAAAAAAGTAATTTGTTATGGATTTTTGGCATGATTAGCATCTACGAACGTGGCTCGTGTAAAGCATTAAGATCGCAAGTAGGTGGTTGTTGGCTCTGGTAACCAAGAATTTCTCGTGTAGGAGATACATGATGGAATCAAAGAGGATGCAAATGGCTCCTTCGGCTTATATGGTTTGCTGGTTTTCTTCTATTGAAGGTGGCACACATAGATATGCAGGTGGTGATTGAGGAGTTCATGCATGTGAATGATGGTATTGGCTAGTTGAACAAGGATATATTTATCCTACCGAAGAAAGTACTTTGAAGGTTGATGATATCGTGCCAATAGCTATTTTTGATGCTATTTATATAATTGTCCGGGAAGTGTTGACTAATAGATTTCACACTGTGGAGACTTGAGTAGTATGTATCCACTCTTTGGTGCCAGTTTGATGATGAATAACATCATGTTGGTATCGTAGAGTGTGGTATATTGGAGGAGACATGTGCTTGGTTACTTTGGAATATGGACTTTCCCAAAGCTTACAATAGTGTCGCTTATTTTATAGGAGTTTCTTTCTCAAGAGGGGTTTTTAGGTGTTTGGAGCATGCAAATGAAGAGATATGCCGATAGCAGCTTCTTACTTGATGTTGTTGAATGGACATATTGGAGGTTGATTATTTCTAGCTACAGAGGGGAATCATGTAATGGTGCCTCCTTGCATTGCTTCTTTTGTTTTGATATAAGATGCTTTGATTGTGATTGCAAAGCATGGTTACAATGATGCTGTTTTCTTTGTAGAGTTTTTTCCTGGAGCCTATGTACCTGTTAATTTTGGTGAGATCTTCAATTACTTTCCTGGCTTTTGAATTTTAGGAGATGTGGATTTTAGGAGATGTGAGTGTTTGTGCTTTTGAACCTTTTGAAAGAGGTTGCATATTGTTGTGTTTGTGTTTGGGAATTCCCCCATCGATACCTACATGTACAGCAGGGGCTTCCCTTAATTGTTAAGCAGTCCGAGGTGATTTCTTCAAGGCTTACTTAAAAATTGGTTTATTTATCCCGATCTTGCACTATGTAGATAATACTCTCTTTTTTGGTGAGGGTCCCTTTTGGAGGCCAGGTGCCTAATGATTTTAGTGGATGTCTTCAAAGGATTATCTAGCTTGCATATTGCCTAGGAGAAGTCAGTGTTTTTGCGTTTCGACCATCTTAAGAAGGTTGCATGTGGTTGTCATCGTGTTTCAGAAATGCCCCGTTGGGGCCTAACGTTTAGGGATGCCCTTAACTGGGAGCAGGCTTAGATAATGAGACTGAGTGCCTCTGTTGAATATGGAGCACGTTCATTAGTTGAAAGGCGAGATGCATGTCTCAAAGGGAAAAGGGGTACATTAGTAATCCCGAGTCAATACTCTCAATCGTTCATGTGTTACGCACAAGCTACATGTTAGGTACAGCAGAGACTGGAGGGTTTGATGAGGACTTTTTTCCGAGCCAGCTTCATGCGAGATAGTAGAGGTGTCGCATCGTTGGACTGGGGTGGATTGTGTATTGGGGGTGTTGAATGAACAAAGCACTGCTTATGTAATAGGTGGTCTTGATGTGAATATCCAGTGTCAACCTTCTCTGCAAACTAATTAGAGGTATATATGCTTTCTCCTCTAGACTTCGGTGATGGATCATCCTTCAAATTCTGGAAGGATGACTAGACAAAGGAAGTTACTCGATGTGACTGCTTCCCGAGGTCGTGCACTTTGGTTTAGGACAATGCTCCTACTGTGGCAGCCTATTTGTCTAGGTCTGGAGGGGTTTGGGCATCTCGTCTTATATGTTTATTTCTACATTTTCAGAGGTTTCTGGGATACCGTACGTTGACAGAGGACCCGTGTTCCATATACGCCCTTCCTTCACAGTTATATACCATTGGAGTTGTGGGAGAGGGGATTTTTTTTTGTTAAGAATGCCTATAGAGCACTTTACTTTCCATTGTGGTCAAGATAATGGTACCCTTGCCATGGACAATGTTGCAAGTCTCCTCTGTCCATTTCTACATTTTCAGAGGATATTTCTGCCTTTCTGGGAGACCTTACATTGACAGAGAGGACTTGTGTTCCATAGATGCCATTCCCTTCACAGTTAGATGCCATTGGAGTTGTGGGGGAGGGCATTTTTTCCTTAATAATTCCTACAGAGCACTTACTGCCCATTGTGGTCAAGATGATGGTATCATCGCCAGGGACAATGCTTCTACCGTGGCAGCTTGTTGGTCTAGGTCTGTTGGCTGGGCATCTAGTCTCCTCTATTCATTTCTACATTTACGTAGGAGCAAGGTTTTAAAAAGCGTGAGGCGTATCGAGGCGTTTTCCCAGTATTGCCTCGAGGCGTAAGCCTCGAGGCGTATTGAGGCGTAAGCCTCATTCGTGGAAGAAATTTTTTCATAAAACATCATAATTAACCATAATTACAATTTTCAAGTTCTAGAAATTTAATAGTTATGAGTAAATACATAACTCCATGATATTTTAAGGCTAATATCATGGTTTAAACATCGAAGTTGTTATATAACACTCTTTTTTGGACTCTAAATCAATAAGGAGTCAAGTAAATATAAATATGCAAGCACAATAATAGGTAACTTTCTGCAAAATTTAAAGTCTTGAATAAAATTTACTAAAGGGGCTAGATGTAACACAAGATGCATATTAAGAGTAGAGGCATTAGATTTAATATCTCAAGATCCAAATTTTTGTTCATGTTGATATATAAAGAACATGCATAACAAAGTAAAAATAAGCTCAATACTTTAATAAACTAAAAAAATGCATTTTAGTGAATTGTGAGCTTAAGGACTTGAACATACTTGTCTATGAAAGATGAAAAGCCCACAATCAAAAAGAAAAGAAAAAAATATTGCAGAAAAAATTCAAAAAATCAGCACATAAATGAGGCTACGCCTCGAGGCAACGCCTCGAGGCTTACGCCTCGAGGCGCGCCTCATAAGCCTCGAGGCTTAAGCCTCATTGAGACTGCATGAGGCTATAGCCTCGAGGCGTTTTTCCTAGAAAAACGCCTCGAGGCGTACGCCTCAGCGCCTCGAGGCGCGTTTTTAAAAACAATGCGTAGGAGGTTTCCGACATACCTTATGTTGACAACTTGTGTTCCATAGATGACCTTTCTTTGCAATTCGATACCATTGGAGTTGTAGGGGAGGCGTTTTTTTTGTTAAAAATGCCTATAAAGCACTTTCTGCCCATCGTGGTCAAGATGATGGTACCCTTGCCGGAGACTTGCAGATTGATTTGGAGCTTTAAGGCCCTGTTGCGGGTTTAGATCTTCACGTGGCTTTTGTGGAGGTCCCGTATGATGACATATACTCAATATCTATTGGCGCTTGGCGTTTTTGCTCTCTATGGCTGGGGGAGTTTGAAGACATCAACCACCTATTGTTCTTCTGTAGGTGTCCTTGAGAAGATTGGTGGCACTGAAACACTATCATGCATGTTAAAAAGAAATCTTTTATTGCTTATTTACCTGAGAAGAACTTCCATTATGATGCTTACATACATCATTTATCATGAATCCTTTTTATGCAATTCCTTTTTTCCGTATTCCTCGGGCTTCGTCTTGGCAGGTTTCTTGACACATTCCCCCTTCTTTAGTTAGCTTCTGTACATGTTTTTGCTATTTCCTTTGATGATTCGAGCTTTTTAGAGCAGAGTATAAGGAACTTGCCCATCCTGCAACTCTGTGCCTTTTTTAGCTTCAGTTGCTTTTCCATCTTTAAATTATTCACTTAAGTACACTGGTGAATATTACCCAAATTATATATAGAACAACCATGATGCATGGGCATTAAACCATAAGGGTGCATTTGGTACGCGGGTTACCCCAGGGTAACCCGTTTTTGTGTTTTGGTATTTGGATAGAGGGTTAAACTAGGGGCGGGTTTGTTGTGATATGATTGTATTGAAGTTTGAAAAAGTGAGTAGTTATTGTGATGCGATTGTATCGGAGTTTGAAAAAATAGGTAGAAGTTGAGTAGTTTATATTTTTTAGATGATATGATGGGATAATATATTATGTTTTTAAAATAGATAAAAGAGAACTGATTTATTTAATATATTAAAAAAGAGAGGAAAAGTGGGCCCCACATGAGAGAGAAAAAGCGAGGTTTGTGGGGGTAAACCCCTAAAGGGGGGTTTAACCCCCTAGCCGAACATGGTCTAAATGTTGGTTCCATGCGTTACCCCAGTTCACATTTTCATACCAGGCGAAATAAAAGTGCCAAATATTCTGATAAAATCTTGGACTTCCTAAAAATTCTAAAAGTGCGAGTTGGAAGTGCATGTTAAACCCTTGCCCTTCTTTTTTCTTCACAGTTTTCAAGCCCCTTTTTATAAAACAAATCAAGCAAAATGTTTATGATTTCCTGTCTTATCCCATTACACCAAACAAGGCTTGGTGTGCTTGGTTCAGATATGTAATCACTCCCCATATGATTAAATGCGTGGGTCGTATGACGAGAAGTATGTGCCACAGGTGATATGGATATTACAGAAAAATGTAGCCCGGTGCATGAAGCTAATTCTCTGTGTAGGCTCCTTGGAAGGTGAAAATCATCTTAGTATCTAAGTATGCAATCTTGCTTTGCATTCATCACACAAGGTTGTTTCCATGACACTTATGGCCTATGTATGGACAACATTTATTGGCATGCCAAGGCTCCATTTTATGTTCTAAAGGCATATAAAACATGTTAGATGTGATAGAAATGACCATATATTACACGAGTACTCTTTCTATATTTGCGTTGATAGTAGAATACTCCTCTTCTAGCACGAATATGAGTCGTTTAAGGGTATATCTACATTCATTAGGGAAATTGGGACGCAACTAATGCTGGTTCCACGGCAACATTTCAAAGCTGTTAATTACTATTTTCCCTAGAGGTGTGTTGCACTTATACATGTTTTGGTGCCAAGTCAGCTTAGAAATAAGCTAGACTGAAGACATTAAAGTGCAAATTTATTGGATATAGTAAACGTTTTGAAAGATATATGTTCTTCCTTGAAATTATGGGGGTGGGGGAGATGAATTGTTGATTTACTCAATTTATTTAGTAATTTTTAAATTTAATTGATTAGAAGAATTACTTTATAAACAATTGAATAAAGAGAATGACAATACGAGATAATAACTTAATGAACAATTATATAATGTTATAAAGAATGAACAATCAATTCTTCATCTTTCATTTTGACCATTGTCTTGTAAGATGTAAATTATTTCGATCTCCACTAATTTCACTTCTATCGACTTTGAGATCATCATATATTTATACTAGTTGGTTCATTGATATTCATATATACTAGTGTAGTTTTGTTTGCAACAAAGAGATTAAAGGTGACAAAACTAGAGTAATAACAAATAGTCTCCAGGAAAGGTAGATGTCACCCTTAATCTCTTTGTTGCAAACAAAACTATACTAGTATATATGAATATCAATGAACCAATTAGTATAAATATATGATGATCTCAAAGTCGATAGAAGTGAAATGAGTGGAGATCGAAATAATTTACATCTTACAAGACAATAGCAAAAAAGAAAGCATACTTTTTTGATGGCGAAGACTCCTTCCAAGCACGTTTTTTTCTAGATGCTTTTTCACTGATGCGATGGAGGGAGAACTTTTTCTCTTTTGAGGATTTCCGTAGTAATCAAAGAGAGTCGTAAAAGAATGAAGAGAAGTAGGCAGTTGTTGAAACATAAGTTTTAAATGATTTAATAAATGAAGATCTAATTAAAATGTAAGCCTTATGATTTTAATTGAAGGGATAGAATCAAATTATAGTGGAAGTTATTAAGTTACATGATTTACATTAATTATACAACTTTTAGAAAATTATATAGTCCTTAGATCAAAATTTAAGGTCTAGATATAATATGTAGCTATTTGAAGTTACATTATATTTAATATTTTGTTATGGAATATGTACTCAGTATTTTGTAGTCGTAACCATATTAAAATGTATTTTATTGTGATTTATGGACGCCACCATTGCAGCTCATGTAATTCAAAATATTTATACTTATCGATTTGTAGATTTTAGTTAATTGATTAGTGATATTTTTGCGTGTAATTTTGTTAGCTCTTTAACAAAGACTAAAAATAAAGGAAAACACTATATCTTCAGTATAGCTTATCTTTCATAGTCAACATTGTCTTCAACACCCTTTGCTATGATATATGGTCTTTTGTTTTTATGCTTTGAGCTTTACTCTTCTTGCTCATGATTTTGTTTTGTCGATCTTATGTGAAAGAACACTTCTGATAGAAAATTCGATACAAATAAAAACATCAAACTTATTAAATATATAATAAATATCAACAATGTTACACTTGTACATGTTTTGCTATGAACTATGAAGTTAGCTTAGAAATAAGCTAGACTCCAAGACATCAAAGTATTAATTTATTGGATATAATGACCATTCTGAAAGATATAGGTTCTTACATAAGTCTAAAGGTTACAACGAAAGTTGTGATGCAACCTTTCCGAAAATTATGAAGAGAAGGTGCATAAAATAGATTGGGAATAAGTATGGAATTTTGTCATCGTAATTATCTACTTCTCAGTGGTTTGCAACTGATGCATGGAGAAATTGACATACTAGAAAATCTCCCAAATAATTGTTAGTTTTCAACTCTAGAAAAGTAAATGGATTGATGTGTTTATAAGATCGTTGACGTTTTCTGCCAATCTTCATTTAACATGTTCCAACCAATCTGTCTGTGTATCATTTGTATAAAGTCCAAAATCTTTGAAGGCTTGAGCTATTATCTGGCTGTATGTCCCAAGGCATCCTGGTGACCTTACCCTCCTTATCAAAGGCACATTGAAAGGTAGACAATTACAATCTTATGCAAGGTCAAAGTTGCTTTAGTTAGTCCCTTGTGCCCCTCCATCTGGATCAAACCACTTGGGCCCCCTCATGCAATCCATGTAGTCTTCATGTATAGGAGATAAGGACACCAAAATTGCCATGCTGCCTTTCATTCTTCAACTTACATCCTACAGGTAATCAAAGAAACACTGTTTTACCAAAAGATTTCCCTGTTTAAGAATAGTTTTTGTCCTGGGATCTCCAAGTTCGATATGTCTTCTTTCTTTCGAAGTTGCTAGAGAAAATGCATTTGCCTTGTTATTGATTGCATCATTCAGGAGTTCACAGATGAAATTTTCTAGCATATGAAGCCTAATTGGGAAAAAAGTTGGCATGATGTGGTTCTGCACGTGCTTGTTAAAACTTGGAAACAATCGAATCCCCACATTTTTATACAGTGCTGGTTGAAATTTGAAAAATGTACAACACGTGCGTGCAGTTTGCATTTCTTGGCATGGTCGTTACCTACTTTAGCTTTGAATGACAAACTATGTGCTTGGGGATTGTTTTCTGTGCAATTTCTACGGTGTTCTTTTCCATGTCACACAATATAAATCACAAAAGAGAATATTCTATATACTTTATGGAATGCAATGATCTGAATGCTATTTTTTATACAGTAACTGCAGGGCCAAAGCTTCTTGAGAAAGACAAATATTCAGATTCAGATATGGAATCCCTTTCATCACCGCACAGGAGGTTGCAAGCTGCATCTACTCAACCTTCGCCTTTCAAGAAGTCTTCAACTAGGGATGAGCTTGGGAGCTGGTCTGTGCTTTTCCAGCGACACCGTTTTTTATTGACGATGCTTGCTCTCTTGGCCTTCCTGTGCACCATCTACCTCTACTTTGCAGTAACTCTTGGGGAAGGAGCAGAGTTGTGTTCAGGGAAGACAGGGGCGGAGAAGGCCCTCTGTCATGCCAAATCATCCATTCTACATGGGAGGAAGTTGAAGTTCTTCTAACAATATTGGCTTAAAAAGAAGAAGTAAAAGCTTCGATTCGTCTACCCTTTTTTTATCGTTGGTTTCATAAGTATATGATGGGGTTTAACTCAGGATGTGTGCATGTGCGAGAGTTAGATTGGAAATGCTGTAGTACCTGCCGTGTCCATGATACTGGAGGTTTGGCAGAACTGATCCATTTTGTTATTATGTATTAAAGATGATTTTTTGTACTTTTATTTTGTTCATATTTTCCTGCTTTGACCTCCGTTGTTCTTTTATGTTATGCTGAATACAGAAGTACGTGTAGAATTGTGTTGGATGCTGCGCAGCAGCGCAGGGATAAGTTGGCTGAAGGCTAACTCTTTTTTTGTTGAGATAAGTTGTTGGTAAGTTATTTGTTTATTTTTGGTGTTTGGATGGTCGGTTTGTCATTGAGAGATATTGAGAGATGTAAAGATGGCAGTGAGTTGTCAGTTCATTTGTCAGTCCGGAGAGAGAAAGAGGGGAGGAAGTAAAGCATGACTCGGATCCATCAGCGTAAAGATGGTTTAATATGGGTACTACTTAGAGATAAAATAGTTGGATATATATAGAAGTGTTATCGTATCTTTATTTTTTTTTGAAATCTGAATAACTGTCAAAGTAGAGCGGGGAAAAGGGTTCCAAAAATTGAATTAGATGGAGTTGAAAGAAGGTAGAAATTCCATCTCAACCTTTCATTTTGGTGCAAATCAATGAATGAGATTACTCATCTCACTGTCTCATAAGTACCCTAGGCTGTAGACTCTCTATATATATAGAGAGAGAAAATGGATCCTACTCCATGTAGTAGTTAACTTACCTACTCCATTCTTTTCTTTTTCAATTTTTTTTAAATGCTTCCATGAATTTTCATAATTATATCCCTCTAATATGTCATTCAAATTTCGTCAGAAACAGATACTCCTACGACCTTCATCTAGACAGTTATTTTTTAACGGTCACATATTTGTTGTGTTTTTCATGTTCTGGATGGAGGTTGTAGGAGTCTCTGTTTCTGATGAAATTTGAATGACATATTAGAGGGATATAATTATGAAAATCCATGGAAGCATTTTTCCAAAAAGAATAAAAAATTGAAAAAAAGAAAGTGGAGTAGGTAAGTTACCTATTCCATATAGTAGGATCCCTTTCATCATGTATATATATAGAGGAAAGGGAGCGTACTTTGTTAAGTATGTAACCTTACCTATTTCACATCCATTTTTAGCAATTTTTTTTTGAAAAATACCATTGTGGATTTTCATAACTATATCCTTCTAATATGTCACTCAAATTTCGTCAGAAACAGAGACTCCTACGGACTCCATCCAGAACATGTATTTTTAATTGTCTTAGATTTGCTGTAAATTACCTGTTATGGATGGAGGCTGTAGGAGTCTTTGTTTCTGATGAAATTTGAATGATATATTAGAGGGATATAGTTATGAAAATCCACGGAAGCATTTTTCAAAAAAAATACTAAAAAATAGATGTGAAGTAGGTAATGTTACCTACTTCACAAAGTAGGCTCCTATATATATTGTAGTGATCCCATGAGAGCCAAAATCTGTGAGAGCATGAGAGAATGCATTCTGGACCACATGATTCAACCAGGAGAGAGAAGATAGAATCATGTGGTTCAGAATGAAAGCTCTCATGCTCTCACATTTTTTTCTCTCATACGATCACTCTTCATATATATATATATATATATATATATATATATAGGGATTGGGGAGCCTACACCCATGTGTAGGTTACTTACCTACATCCACCTCTTGTTTCTTAATTTTTTTGATTTTTTTTGAAATGGATCTTTAGGGGATTTACTTAGAATATTAAATGGAATATGTGTTTCAAATTTCATGTAAAACAGACATTCCTAACAGCTCCATCGGAAGGGGCCGATTTCAGCAAATTTCAGACCGTTAAAATTTGACTGTCATGATGGATAAGTTAGAAGTCTCAAAATAAGTTGAAATTTGAATGACGATATGGTGATATATTGTGATCTAAATTCCCCAAGGAATTAAATCAAAAAAATAAAAAAATTTGAGGGAAAAAGAGTTGGGTGTAGGTAAGTTGCCTACACATGGGTGTAGGCTCCCTTTTCCCATATATATATATATATATATATATATATATATATATATATATATATATGGGTTAAAGGAGGCTACTCCCACCCCTATTTTCTCTTTATTTTTTATTTTTTTTGGAAATAGAAAATATATATTCATCACTATATTCTCCTAACATGTCATTCCAATTTCGTCAGAAACAGAGACTCATATGCCCTCCATCTGAAGAGGGTCAATTTCAGCAATTCTGAGACTTAAAATTTGGCAGTCTTGATGAAGGGGATAGAAGTCTCGAATTAAGTTGAATTTTGAATGACACCATGGTGACATATTGTGATCTAAATTCCAATAGGTTTCATTTCAAAAAAATAAAAAAATATAGGTAAAAAGGGGTGGGAGCATGTAAGTTGGCTACAACTAGGGAGCATACTCCCTTTTCCCTATATATATATATATATATATATATATATATATATATATATATATATATATATGGGAAAAGGGAGCCTACACCCATGTGTAGGTAACTTAACTACACCCAACTCTTTTTCCCTCAAATTTTTTTATTTTTTTGAATTAATTCCTTGGGGAATTTAGATCACAATATATCACCATATCGTCATTCAAATTTCAACTTATTTTGAGACTTCTAACTTATCCATCATGACAGTCAAATTTTAACGGTCTGAGATTTGCTGAAATCGGCCCCTTCCGATGGAGCTGTTACGAATGCCTGTTTTACATGAAATTTGAAACACATATTCCATTTAATATTCTATGTAAATCACCTAAAGATCCATTTCAAAAAAATCAAAAAATTTAAGAAACAAGAGGTGGGTGTAGGTAAGTTACCTACACATAGGTGTAGGCTCCCCAATCCCTATATATATATATATATATATATATAGAGAGAGAGAGAGAGAGAGAGAGAGAGAGAGAGAGAGAAGGAATCCTACTCCATGGAGTAGGTAACTTATCTACTCCATTTTCTTTTTTAATTTTTTTTTATTTTTTTTAAATGCTTCCATGAATTTTCATACCTATATCCCTCTAATGTGTCATTCAAATTTCGTCAGAAACAGGGACTCCTACGACCTCCACCTAAACATTCATTTTTTTAACGGTCACAGATTTGCTGTATTTTTCATGTTCTGGATGGTGGCCGTAGGAGTCTCTGTTTCTGACAAAATTTGAATAACATATTAGAGGGATATAATTATGAAAATCCATGGTGGCATTTTTCAAAAAAATATAAAAAGTTTGAAAAAAAAGAAAGTGGAGTAGGATCCCTTTCCTCATATATATATATATATGTGTGTGTGTGTGTGTGTGTGTGTGTGTGTGTGTGTGTGTGTGTGTGTGTGTGTGTGTGTGTGATTAAATGGGACCGCCCCTTGGGGGGAGCTAACTTGGCTCCCCCGCGCCATTTCGTCCATTTTTTTATTTTTTTGAAAATTTCTTTCATGAATATTCCTCACTGTATCCCTATATTATGCTATTCAAATTTCGTGCGAAATAGAGATTCCTACGGTCTCTATCCAGACAGTCATTTTTTAAAGGTAACAAAATTGCTAAAAACGACCATTCTGGATGAAGGTTGTAAGAATCTCTGTTTTGCACGAAATTTGAATGGCATAATATAGGTATATATTGATGAAAATACATGGAAGACATTTAAAAAAAATAAAAAAATAAGTGAAATGGTGCGGGGAGCCAAGTTAGCTCCTCCCATAAGGGCAACCCCATTTTACCCTATATATATGGGTTAAATGGGTTGCTCTTGGGAGCTAACTTGGCTCCCCCCGCGTCATTTCGTCCGTTTTTTCATTTTTTTTAAAAAAATTTCTTCCGTGAATATTCATCACCGTATCCCTATATTATGTTATTCAAATTTCGTGCGAAACAGAAACTTCTAGAGCCTCCATCCATATAGTCATTTTTTAACGGTAACATAATTGCTAAAACGAGCCTTCTGGATGGAGGGCGTAGGAATCTCTGTTTCGCGCACAATTTGAATGACATAATATAGGTATATATTGATGAAAATCCACGGAAGAAATTTTCAAAAAAATGGGCGAAATGGCGTGAGGGGAGCCAAGTTAGCTTCCCATGAGGGCAGCCCCATTTTACACGCACACTCACACATACCCACGCACGCACACACGCACGCACGCATGCACCCACGCACGCACCCACGCGCGCACCCAAGCATGCACGCGCGCGCGCACACACACAAGTAGTATACACCAAGTTGCATGCCACAACATTCATTTTTTGTTTTTTTTTGAAATGGAACCTTGGGAAATTTATTTAGAAATGATAAGTGGAATATGCATTTTAATTTGTGTAAAACAATCATTCCTAATGTATCCCTCTCTTGACACTTTCCAACATTGCTCTCTCTCTCTCTCCCTACCATAAATTTATAAAGTAATCTCAAAATTTTATGAATTAAAAAAAGAGTAGAGGTTTGTCATTAATTTTCCAACCAATTTGAGTGTACCGAGTTTGTATAGTTAGATTCTTTTTTATATCAAAATCACTTTAAAATAAAATTTATTAACATAAAATCATTCTTCATTTGCTCCAAACTTCCTTAAACATCCTCCCTTAAAATTAGAAACGGGGCGTTGTGATAAAATCAAAATCAAGTTAGCTCATTTTTTGGGGGGAGCTAACATGGATTTGTTGGAAACCATTGAAATTTTTTCATTTATGTATCTGGAGTTTGTAGAATGAGATACCTTTTGTAAATTGAAAATTTGAAATCACTAAAAAAAATACAATATCTTAACATAAAAGCGTGCTCGAAACTTCCTAAAAAAAGTCCTTCCTCAAATTTAGGAATAATGGTTATGACAAAATCGGATTTGTATAATACACTAATGTTGATCACATTTTTTGAAAGTGGATATAATGACCATTTTTTTGGCCTTTCTATTAGATGGAAGGACAATGACCCATTAGAGGGTCATATATGTACGAGTGTATAGGGTTTGATGGAGCTGCCCTAGGGACAACCAAGAGGCTGCACCGTGCTATTTTTCTGCAATTTTTTTATTTTTTTGAAAAATATCACTATATCTATATATATTCATTTATATATTCCTCTAATATACCATTCGAATTTCATTATAAACGAAGACTCATATGCCCTCCATCAAGAACATGTCGATTACAACAATGTTTAGACCGTTAAAATTACCTATTCTAAATGGAGGGACATATGAGTCTCTGTGTCAGACGAAAATCGGATGACATATTGGGGAGATATATTGATGAATAAACATGGTGATATTTTACAAAATAAAATAAAAAATTGTGGAAGGGGGCCGCCCCCTCGGGGCAACCCCATTTTCCCCTATATATACCTAAAAATGGGGCTGCCCCCACGTCATTTTTCCACAATTTTTTTACAAAATTTCACCATGTATATTCATCTATATATCCCTCCAATATGTCATTCGAATTTCGTTCGAAATAGGGACTCTTATGCCCTCTATCTAGAACAGGTAATTTTAACGGTCTAAACATTGTTGTAATCGACCTGTTCTAGATGGCGGGCATATCAGTCTCTATTTCTGACAAATTTCGAAAGGCATATTGGAGTAATATATAGATGAATATATATTATATATTATGATATTTTAAAAAAAATAAAAAAATTGTGGAAAAATGATGTAGGGGCAGATCCATCAAACCCCATATATATAGGGAAAAATGTAATTGCTCCATAGGGGAGCTAACTTAGCTCCTTCCGCCCCATTTTTCCTAATTTTTATTAGAAAAATACTTTTGTGAATTTTCATAAATATATCTCTATATTATGTCATTCAAATTTCGTGTGAAACAGAGACTCCTATGACCTCCATCCAGACAGGATCGATTTCAATTATTCTACGACCGTTAAAAAATGATTGTCTGGATGGAGGTCGTAGAACTTTTTTTCACATGAAACTTGAATGACATACTATAGTGATATAGTGATGAATTTCCATGGATGCATTTTTCAAAAATAAAAAATTGAGAAAATAGAACGGTGGGAGCTAAGTTAGCTCCCCCTCAAGAGCAACCCCATTTAACACATATATATAAGTATATGGATGTGTATGCATGTGTGCTTGTGTTCGTGTGCGTACATGTGCGTGTGTGTGTGAAACTTCAAATGATGTGAGATCTCACCATATATATGGTGAGTCACCGTCAATTTAGGCATATTTCTAATGTATTTTGTAATTTCTTATTTCATATATTTAATAATAAATATTAACACAATATGTATAGCAAAATAAAATATCCCTATATATCCCTCCTATATGTCATTCAAATTTCGTAAAAAAATAAAGACTCTTATTTCCTCCATCTAGAACAGGTCGATTCCAACAATATTTAGACGGTTTATTTTACTTGTTCTAGATTGAGGGCATATGAGTCTTTGTTTCTGATGAAATTCGAATGGCAAATTGGATGGATATATAGATGAATATACATGGTGATGTTTTTTTAAAAAATTACGGAAAAGTAGGGGCGAAGGCAGCCATGTTGGCTGCCCCTAGAAGGTAGCCCCATTTTTTTCACACACACATGCATGTACGCACGCACATGCACATACACTCACAATAGAAGCTTCCAATAAGGTGGACATTTCTTGGATGCATAGAAAGCTACACCAATTTAGATATTTTTGCTATTTATTTTATAGTTTCCAGCTCCATAAATTTAATAATAATTATTAAAAGAATATTTATCAAGAAAATTTTATGAAGATATTATGATATTGGACAAAAATGTAAGTTATAATATGGATGTTATATTTTACATAACAGCTATGCAGTTTATATTTCACAAAATTGTTATACAATTTACAATTTTGGTAGTGGATTTTTAAATCTCAGAAAAAGCTCGTCTCATTGAAAGACTCCTAACATACATACATACAACAACAACAACAAAGCCTTTTCCCACAATTAAGTAGGGTCGGCTACATGGATTCTTCGCCTCCATTCAGATCTATCTTGGGTCAGTCTCGGATTTATATCCAAAAAACTAAGATCCTCCCCTATTTTTCGGTATTTACATACATACATACATATGGAAAAAATAGGGCTACTCCCCTAGGAGCAGCCAACATGGTTGCCCCTCCCCTATTTTTCGGTATTTTTTTTTAATTTTTTTTCAAAAATAAAGTCATATGATTTCATCACTATATCCCTCTAATATGTCATTCCGATTTCGTCAGAAACAGGGACTCCTGCACATTCCATCTACAATAGGAAAATCTTAACGGTTTTAGAATTGATGTAATCGACCTGTTCAAGATGAAGGGCATACGAGTATCTGTTTCTGACAAAATTGGAATGACATATTAGATGGATATAGCGATGAAAATACATGGCTTTATTTTTGAAAAAAAATACCAGAAAATAATTAGGGACAACCATGGGCAGCCCTATTGAACCGTATATGTATGTATGTATATGAGTATTGATCCTGTGACATCCAAAATCTATGAGAGCATGGAAGCAGTGAATTTAGACCACTAGATTCTACTCTTCTCTCTCCTCCTGCAATCAATGAGGAGAGAGATGACAGAATTTAGTGGTCCAGAATCATTGCTCTCATGCTCTCACGGATTTTGGCTCTCACAGGATCATCACTCATGTGTGTATGTGTGTGTATAGGTAAAATGGGGTTGCATGTAGGGGAGCTAATTTGCCCCTCCACATTTTCCTATTTTTTTATTTTTTTGAAAAAAAAATCTTAGATTTTCATAACTATATCCCTATATTATGTCATTCAAGTTTTGTGCAAAACAGAGACTCATACGGCCACCATCTAGAAAGGGTCGATTTCAATAATTCTGCGACTGTTAAAAAATTATGGTCTGGATGGAGGTTGTAGGATTCTCTATTTTGCACGAGAATTGAATGACATAATATAGGGATATAATCATGAAAACCCACGGATTCATTTTGAAAAAATAAGAAAAATGAGTTGTGGAGGGGGATTAGCTCCCCCTAGGGGCAACCCCATTTTCTCCACACACACACACCACATTTTTTATTTTTATTTTTTGCAAAATAAAAACATGTAAATTCATCTATATATCCCTCTTATGTGTCATTCGAATCTCATTAGAAACAGAGATTCCTATGCCCTCCATCTAAAACATGTAATTTTAACGGTCTTAGAAATGTTGTAATCGACTTGTTCTGATTAAGGACATCTGAGTCTATGTTTCTGACGAAATTCGAATGACATATAAGAGGGATATATAGATGAATATACATGATGATATTTTAAAAAAACATCGAAAATGAGGTGGGGGCAGCCATGTTGGTTGCTCCAACTTAATTCGAAACTTCTATCCCCTCCATCAAGACTGTTAAGTTTAACGGTTTCAGAATTGCTGAAATTGACCCCTTCCGGGTGGAAGTGTTACATCTTGTGTATCCATCTACATATCCCTCTTATATGTCATTCGAATTTCATCAGAAATAGAGACTCATATGCCCTTCATATAGAACATGTAATTTTAGCAGTCTTATAATTGTTGTAATTGACCTGTTCTAGATTAAGGACATAGGAGTCTTTGTTTCCGACGAAATTCGAACGACATATAAGAGGGATATATAAATGAATATACATGGTGATATTTTGAAAAAAAAATAAAAAAAACATTGAAAATGAGGCAGGGACAGCTATGTCAGCTGCCCCCAGCTTAATTCGCAACTTCTATCCCCTCCATCAAGACTGATAAATTTTAACGATTTCAGAATTGTTGAAATCGATCCCTTCCAGATGGAAGTGTTAGGAATGTCTGCTTTACACGATTTGAAACACATATTCCACATTATTCTAGGTAAAGCCCCTTAGGTTTCATTTCAAAAAAATAAAAAAAATGTAGAAAAAAGGTGGGAGCATACTCTTATATACTCCTAGGGAGCATACTCATTTAACCATGTGTGTGCGTGCGCGAAAAATAGGGTTTCCCCTTCCCAATTTTCTGCAATTTTTTTATTTTTTTGAAAAATATCGCAATGTATATTCATCTATATATCCATCCAATATGTCATTCAAAAGGCATAAGAAAAAGAGACTCTTATGCCCTCCATCTAGAACAGATAATTGCAACGATCTAAGCATTGCAGTAATCAACCTATTCTAGATGGAGGGCATATAAGTTTCCGTTTCTGATGAAATTTGAATGACATATTGGAAGGATATATAGATTTTTATACCCTCCACCTAGAATATACATAATGGTATTTTTTTCAAAAAAATAAAAAATGTGGAAAAATGGGGCGGGAGCAGCCATATTGGCTGCCCCATATAACCCTATATATATGGGGAAAATG
Organism: Ottelia alismoides; assembly: GCA_037367405.1. NCBI lineage: Eukaryota > Viridiplantae > Streptophyta > Magnoliopsida > Alismatales > Hydrocharitaceae > Ottelia > Ottelia alismoides. The sequence goes on from JAZKJV010007109.1 coordinate 329,832, forward strand.
GGGCTGCCCCCTGAGAGATCTATCTTGGCCCCCCGCCCTATTTTTCCAATATTTTTTTATTTTTTTGAAAAATGAATTCGTGGGATTCATCACTATATCTCTATATTACATCATTCAATTTCGTGCGAAACAGAGACTCCTACGGTCTCCATCCAGGCAATCATTTTTTAATGGTTGTAAAATTGTTGAAATCAACCCCATCTGGATGGAGGCCGTAGGCGTCTATGTTTCACACACAATTTGAATGATATAATATAGTGGTAAAATAGTGAAAATCCGCAGAAGCATTTTTAAAAAAAATATGGGGAAAATGAGGCGGGGGAGCTAAGTTAGGTCCCCCTAGGGTCAGCCTCATTTTACCCTATATATATAGGTAAAATGGGGATGCCACCTGGGGGAGCTAACTTGGCTCCCCGACCCATTTTCCTCATTTTTTATTTTTTTGAAAAATAAATCCGTGGAAATTCATCACTATATCCCTATATTATTCCATTCAAGTTTCGTGAAAAACATAGACTCGTACGGAATGCATCTAGACATTCATCTTTTAACGATCGCGGAATTGTTGAAATCAACTCCGTCTGGATGGAGGCCGTAGGAGTCCCTGTTTCGCATGAAATTTGAATGATATAATATAAGGATATAATGATGAAATCCACAGAAGCTTTTTCCAATAAAAAATAAAAAATTAGAAAAATGGGGCAGGGGAGTCAAGTTAGCTCCTCCTAAAGGGCAACTCCATTTTACCATATATATACATAAATGATTTTTATCCAACATGCCTTGTACCCGTTAGATATGAGATGAGCCTGCTTCATCTCCATCAGCTTCAATAATAAAAATACAAGCTTCAATAAGTATATATATATATATATCCAAGCTTCACTAATATATATCGAAGCTTCAGTAAGTAATATCATAGCTCTAGTAATTTATATAAAGTTACAAGTAAATGCGGACAAAAGTTACTGATTAAATTACTTCTTTTACTTACAATTGATTCAAAGTTACTGAGGGCAATACAAAAGTTATCGACGCGTTTAGTATTACTGATAAAAAGTGTTACTGATGGCAATACGAAGTTATTGATGCATTCATTATTACAAATATAAAGAGTTACTAATGGCAATACGAAAGTTACTGATCTTCAGATTAAGATCACTACAAGCAGAGCACACAGAGGGGACTGTCAACAACTGTCGCCTCCCTTATGAAAATCGTCTCTTCTCACTAGCAGGGACAGTCAAGAGACCGTCTCCTATGACACCGTCTCATTTGGCATAAGGGATGCTAAAAATGAACGCACCCTTTTTGGAATCACTAAGGATGGTTTTAACCATCACTTCGGAGCGCACAACGGGATGGTCAAAACCGTCCCTGAGAACGAATGCAAATGAGACGGTCGTGATCGTCCCTACCAATTCTTCAACGGGACTGTCTATACCATCCCTTCCAAGTATCAGAGGAGACGGTCGCGGCCGTCCCTTCCGTTGAACCCGCATTGGGGATGCTCACAAAATGGCATAGTGGGCAGTTTAGACAGTCCCCTCTAGTCCTCCAGACCCCAAATGAGAACCAGTGAGCTGTTGGGTCATGGAGGGGACGATCTAGACCGCCGCTTCCAAGTACCGGAGGGTACGATCGCGACCGTCCCTTCTGCTAAACACGCATTTGGGGATGCTCACAGAATGGCATAGTGGATGGTTTAGACCGTCCCCTCTAGTCCTCGAGGCCCAAAATGAGAACCAGTGAGCTGTTGGGTCATGGAGGGGACGGTCGCGACATCCCTTCCGCTAAAGCCGCATTTGAGGACACTCACAGAATGGCATAGTGGATGGTTTAGGATGTCCCCTCCAGTCCTCGAGGCACAAAAAGAGAACCAGTGAGTTGCTGGGCCATGGAGGGGATGGTCTAGACCGTCCCTTCCAAGAATCGGAGGGGATGGTCGTGACCGTCCCTTCCGCTTAATCCGCATTTGGAGATGCTCACAGAATCGCATAGGGGATGGTTAGACCATCCCCTCTAGTCCTCGAGGCCCAAAATGAGAACCAGTGAGCTGCTAGGTCACAGATGGGACGGTCTAAACCATCCCTTCCAAGTATCGGAGGGGACGCTCACACAATCGCATAGGGGATGATTTAGACCGTCGTCGCTAGTCCTCAAGGACAAAACTAGTAACAGTGGGCTGTATATGCTCAGAGGAGATGGTTTCAACCATCTCCTTCAACCATCTCCTCTATTCTTTAAAACCCAAAAAAATAATTGTTTGATTAGTTTCAGTCCCTGTTCCTATTGCTAAATCACATAAATAATACAACAACACACTTAAAAAAGATCAAAGTTCTTAATGCTTAAAAATAAAAATGTTCTACGCACATTATAATACCCAAACTTAACTGTTCAAGATTCTACTAAAATATAACATACATATTCTACATCCTAATGTAATCTACCCCGATTCCTCACTTTCGTCACTCTCTTCTTCACTTTCCTCATCATCACTGAGTTGTGAGGGGTCTACTGGTCAATTGGCATGGCTCTGAAGATAGTTAATATATGCCATGACGTTCGTTATGTCAGTACGCATCTTAGCCCTTTCCTCATCCCGCGCAGACATCTTTGCCTTGACATCGTGCAACTCCCTCTCCATCTCTCTCTCTCCCTCTGGCTCCCTTGCGACGATGATCGAGACCCATTAGCACCACTCATTACGTATCATGTACAGATTGTTTTTCTGCATCCTCCGCAGCATATACGTTCATGGTGTTTCGGACCTGTGGTTTGGAGGAAAGCTTCTTCGGTAGATAGAGGGAGTGTGCTCGTCCCTGTGTTGACTAGTGATGTCGTGGTAGAGAGCCTAATCATTTCTTCCTACATGGTTTATATATATATTAGTTAAAAAATAATATAAGACATTTACTCTCAAAATTAATAATATAATTTACATACATGAATGGTGCGTAGGCATCATCAATCTACTACACTTATCCTCCCATGTCTCTACTCTTTGAACCCACAATAATCTCTATTCGAGTCATCTCTCTGTCGTTATCCTTCAACTAAAATAACATAAATAATACTTATTTTAAGTTATCCTAAAATAAGTTTCTTATAAGTTTATATACAAATGTTGTTACCTTCGACTTTATGCGTCCCTTGTATCAACAGAACATCTCAACCGCATGAGAAAGAATCTGACCATCGACGATTGTATCTTGTTTCCAAGTAAATGCAAACTAGTCCAAGATGAAAAAAATAGCTGAGTGTAGTAAAGTAATGCAATCAAGAATTCAATTGTAGAATACCTCTAAATCGGATAGTATGGCAGCCTTGATAGCACAAGAAAGCTGTCGAAAGTCAAGCGTCGTGATGGGGACATGTGCACGAGAAACCTGTCCAAGGTAGCTCTGAAACTGTATGGAGTTCTCCCCCACTGCATCTCCTCCAATAATACGAACATGTAATATCTGCCCGTGAGGAAGACGATCCAGGAACCTACACTAAGACGATCTCCGTCATCTCCGAGATCTACCATTGCCAGGATCAGAAGATCCTTCTTGTGGTTGTTGAGCGGGTTTGAGAACTTCCCGAATACGCTTGGGTCTAGGAGCCTTACCTGCATATCGATAATATAAATAAAAAATTAAATACATTTAAGTCGATTACAAGAATTCATGTTATGAAATTTTAGTGTAAACCAATAAATATCATTGTCTTACGTTGCTAGTAGCAATGTCTTTGTCTACTACAGAATGAAAAAAATTATGCGAAATATTCTGGTATGCAACATCTTTATCCACTGCATCTTCCTCTTCGTTAACATCAAAGTAGTCTCTCGGTGTTGTCCTAACAAGTGTAATCCACCCATTAATAGAGTTGTCAGGTACAAAAAAGACATGTTCTACCTGACTATCAAGAACAAACAACTCATTTATTTGCAACCGACTTGTTTGCTTTAAAGAGAGAACTCCAATTTTATCTTTCTTGTAACCTACCCCAATACGACCCACATCGAACCAAATGCAATGGAATAGAATACACCTTGTGTCATGTGTACACTCTGTTACCTATACTCTTACTATTTTAGCATTATACCCTAAGCATTGCACACAATAAGCATTATATACTTCCATTATTATAAGATCCAAGTACTATAATTTCTATGTATTTCGTGTCTGAAATAAAGAACTAATAATTATAACATTGAAACAATAACAAAATATACTCCAATTCAACTAATGTATAGCATTAATTAGGATCGATAACTTTTTTCATTACTACTAAACATCATGAGTATAACTAATCATCATAGGTATAACAACTACATCAACTATAACTTCAAAAACATCATGAGTATAACATGAGTATAATGAGTTTAACTAATTGTACACTTAAAAAATAGGTATATAAATTATATAGGTATCCTTACATGTATTTTATCTATGTATATACATTATTTTATTTTAATGTATTTTATTAGGTTTTAATTTCTCTTTATATTTTTAATAGGATATAAATAATATGTACAAGAGTATAAGAATAAAGAATAAGAGAATAATTTCACTTTTATTCATATACATGTATCATCATTGGTATTTTTATCTATGTTTTTATAAACTTATTTTATTTTGTGTTTTCTTTGTGATTTTATTTTGATTTTAATGTGTACATGTGTTATAAATAATAGGGATTTTTATCCAGCAGACCTTATAAACATTTTAAAATGCCTATACGGCCTTCTGCACAACGTAATTACCCCATCGATCCTGTAAATTATCCCAATAACCCCCAAGGGCTTAAAACATATTACCTGAAGGGTTCATGGGGTAAGAGTTGACAAGTTTACGGGGTCGAGGGGGGAATTAGGTTGTTTCAAAGGTCGTAGAGGTGATTGGCAAAGTTTATAGGGTATGCCGGGTAAAAATCCCTAAATAATATTTACAACATTATAAAAATATAAATTTGTAAAAATAATGAAGAATGAATAAATTGAATATTTTATTCGGATCTATTGTATAATGAGGGTCCAAAACCTAACTTTCACATCTTAACTCCAAAAATTATGAAACTGCATCCATTAAATAGCTTATGAAAGGTTATATACAATTAGAGGTGACTCTGATACATTTTGAGTTTATATTTGGAAGATATGGGTCTGTGAAGTTGGGATTTTGACTTTTTATTTTGTATATAAAAGGTACATTGTGTATTATTTTTATACAAACTTAATTTTATATTTTTATTTATATTATTACCTACAACTTTCATGTACAAAGTTTCTTTATTTGATGAATAAATCATAAATAATAAAATAGGTGTCAAAATGGCTTATTAAATGAATAAGAGAATTGCATTTTTATTATATTTTTAACGCTTATCTCCCCCTACTTTATTCCTTGTCGACCAACTCAATTCTTGATTTGAACCTGGGGTTTAGGGTCGTAAAATACCTTCGATGTTTTATTCTTTTTCTTTTCTTCTCTTTATTCTATAATTTTGGCATTAAAAATAATATTATTTACACAATAAATGTAATAAATGATGAATGCTATTTTGTACAAATTAATGCTATTTACATGCATTAACTAGGGTTTTTAAGGCCAAAAGGATAATAAAGGTGATGAAATGGAGATTCATAAGTGGAGGGAGCCAAGTTAGCTCCCCCAAGGGGGCAGCCCCACACCAAGCACTTAGATCCCTTGTACATAGAACCAATTCGTTGCATTTGGCCGATCAATAAAGATGTGTCCTCATATTTATAAATAACTACCTCCTCCCTCCATTTCAAATTTGGTCATCCCGTGAGTACTAATACCCCTGCCTCTGGCCTAGCGAGAATCCTTGTGACAGGAGGAAACCCCTAGAGGGTCTGTGCGAGTCAACGGAAGGAGGTGCACCCACGACCATCTCGCCAGCAGCCCTGCTCCCTGGCATTAAACCCAGGTAAGAACAATGCTATTTTATGTTTTCTGGGTAGTTGTAGCTTGTAGGATCATTTTTATGCATTTTATTTCACTAATTAGTTAGTAGAGTAGGTTAGTTTAATCTGGTGACCCTCGTCGGAGCTCTGCTCCGGCCACCTTCTGTTTCACCGTAAACCACCGTACTCGACCCCCCTAATCATTTCACTCTCTCCCCCTAACACTGCTTCACGCCCCACGCACCTCATCTCACCCAGATCCTATACGGATCTGGAGATCTGGATCTCGTCCTCCTTCGCTCACTGGAGATTCGCCATCAGATCCATCCATCCACGCATACATTTCCCCCGTTTATTGGTCGAGGAACTTTGCCCTCGACCTTGTCTGTTTCGGTGTAGGTCAGGAGCGCAACAGAGCCCTCCTGGGCTCAAATCGACTTGACTCAAAGGTTCCCAGGTCCCCAATCTTCGCTAGCCCGCTGGGCCTCTTCTTGGCATCCTGGACCTTCTAGCAACCATCAGCAGCTGCGGACGACCTCGCCGGGCATGTAGAACCATAGAAGATTGGAGAAAATGCCAGTGGAGGAAGGAATCGATGAACGAAGCTCAGGAAAGACGAGTTCTTCCCTGTTCTTTGAGTGAAGCAGCAGCCGTTCGATGGAGGCGCCACTCCAGTTCTAATCCTGGTCATCCGTCATCACCATGCTCCAGCCGTCTGATGAAGCCCTAGATGAAATCAAGACCGCAGACCGGCGAAAGGGCATCACCCGTCTAGGTTGCGCCGCGTGGATAAGTGAGAGGTGCTCAACTGTCCCATGGCACACTAATAGGGGGTAAATTGCTATATCTCCCCCGAGTTTTTGTAATTATAATTTTGTCCTGTAAATAAAAAATGAAGTTTAAAATAAAATGGAAATTTTGTAAAAATGGCCCTATACTTCTTTTAATTGCATTTGGGTCTAGTTCATCTCAGCTCACGTGTCGTCCCATGTAAGCTGGGCAAATTGCAGGGATACCTCTACGGCTTTTTGTATTCAGTTAATGTCCAATAAAATGTCAAATACGTTGTATATTTTTGGGAAAATTGCATCTAAACCCCTATTATTAATTTTAATTGCAATTATACCCTTGCTAGTATATGAATTTTGGTGCTTTGAGTTCATTTATCAAAAGTAGCACCTTAACTCCTAAAATTGTGCAAAAATAAATTTAGATACCTGGTAGCATGTACTTTCATGCCATGAATTTATTTTACATTTTTTGGCATTTTAATCATTTATTAAAAATAAAAAATAACTCATTTTGGTACTGTCTAACTCATAAAATACCAAACAATATAAAAACATCCTTAAAAATTCCAAAAAAAATATATTTCTGTTTTATTTATTTTAACTCTAGACCAAAAATCACTGAAAATGGAAAAAGGGAAGTCTTAAAAATTGAAAAACTCCAAAATCGATCATAAAAATATAAAAAAATCATTAAAAAAATCCAAAAATCAGTTTTCCTGCGTTATAATTTTCTTTATATAAATATTTATCTATTAAAATTGATTTCAGTATTTTTGGACCTTATTTCATATTTTTAAATTCAAATCAATTTCGGATGTGTACTAAGTCCCTAATTTGAGATATTTTTTACTTTAAAAATACATAAAAATTATCAAAATTCCAGAAAAATTATAAAAATATTAGAAAATTTTATAAAATAAAAAAATAATTTTTATTTTGTATTTTATTTATATTTATTACTATTTATAAATATATTACTCTATATTGTATATATACCCTTATATATAGCTATAAATCCTTATATATTAAAAGAAAAGGAAATATAAAATTTGAAAATATAAAAAGAGAATATAACATTATAAAAGTTAAAAAATAATAATAAAGTAAAAGGATTAAATTATAAAAATATAAAAATTAAAAAAACTCAAAAAAGATATGTGTATATATACATGATAAATGACGTGGTTGTAAATAAATACTTTGTTCACAAATAATCATAGGCTACCCATTTTGCTCTTTGTGATTCTACTTCTACATGCTTACTTGCTATGCATCTTGCAGTAGAGAATAATAATTTAACTCACTTTGTGCGCTTAATTGTTTTTATTTACTTTGTGGGTTATCTGCTGATTGATCTGGGAATTGTGAATGGTCAACACACCGACTGCGGTTTCGCCTTGTGAAACCGTACGGCCCTCTATTTTTCTCGGTTATCACCCACCCTAATTTTTTATTTTTTTTGAAAATTGCTTACGTGAATTTTCATCAATATATAGCTATATTATGTCATTCAAATTTCATGCGAAATAGAGATTCCTATGGCCTCCATCCAAACGGGGTCGATTTTAGCAATTCCGTTACCATTAAAAAATGGTTGTCTGGATGGAGGTTGTAGGAGTCTTTGTTTCGCACGAAATTTGATTGACATAATATAAGGATATAGTGATGAAAATCCACGAAAGAAATTTCAAAAAAAAGAGAGAGAAAATGGAGCAGGGGAGCGAAGTTAGCTCCCGCTAGGGGGCAGCCCATTTAACCCACATATATATATATATATATATATATAGGATTTCTTTCAAATAGGACTTGGTCCTTCCTGAGTTGAGGAAGGCCAGCACTTTTTTGTACGAAACATGACGACTTTAGTAGAATACGTATACATATTGTATTCTAATGTGCAGTTTTAATGTTTCTATTATGATATGCAGTTTTGTATTTATAATGTGCAGTTATAATACAAACTGTATACACATTCTACTAAAGTGCTCGTGTTTTCTACAAAAAGATGGTGGCCTTCCTGAAGTCAGAAGGATGTATCCCATTGGAAGGGTCCCCTATATATATATACAGAGAGAGAGGCCCTTCCAATGATGTGGATCTTTCTTAAATTCAGAAAGCCACTATCAAATTTGTAAATTGTGTAACAATTTTGTAAATTTAAACTGCACATTATAAAATAACGATGATCATACTATTTTGTAAAATATACATCATACATATTGTAACAATCATTTTTTATCAAATGTACTAATATTTTCATAAATCTTTCATGATATACATATTATGTTAATATTTATTATTAAATTTATGGAGTTAGAAAGTGTAAATAAATAGAAAAAATACCTAAATTGATGTGGCTTTCCATGCATCTAGGAAATGTCCACCTTATTGGAAGTTTCACACACACACACACACAGACACAGAGAGACACACACACACACATATGAGAAATGGGAGCATGCTTAATGAAGTAGGTAACCTTACCTACTTCATGCCTATTTTTGGCAATTTGTTTGGCAAATATCGTCATGGATTTTCATCATTAGATCCCTCTAATATATCATTCCAATTTCATCGGAAATCGAGACTCCTATGACTCATGTTATAGATGGGTTACATAAGAGTCTATGTTTTTGACGAAATCTGAATAACATATTAGAGGGATATTGTGATGAATATATATGATCAAATTTTTCAAAAAATAAAAAAAATACGAAAAATAGGGCAAGAGGAACCCCTTGGATGCCCCTAGGGAGCAACCACATTTTTCCCATACACATACACACACCTATGTTCATCTTAAATTGTACCCAGCACACATGCACAAAAACAAATTATATCAAACTACTTTCTGTAAAAAAAAATAACGAATTCCATGTCTAGCAGTGCCAATGCAACAAGTTGCAAGTATCTTTGCTAATAATCTGAAGGGGAAGATGTAGAAGTAAAGATGACCTATTGGCTTCATAATTTAGATGCAAGTTACATCATGTCTAGTGCGGGACCTTTTTCTAGATTCCAACTCCACAACTAACATATCGAAATATGCTATTCGATGGGGTAACTGAATATATTTGGTTTGTATTCAATCTGATCAAATAGTCGATCCAATTAGCGGACCTGCTATGAAAAAAAATAATCTTCAGAATTGTTTTAACGTAAAGTAAGAGTGAGATACCTAATGTTTGATTGAAATCCAACGGGTACTTTATCCTGTTAATTAATGATAATATATATGTTTATAAAAGGAGTATATGTATTAAACATAACTTTTATACTTCAAATATTTAATAATAATATAACGATTATTCCTTATTTACTAATATTTCCAACTGAAATCGAATGCCTATCCTAATATCTAAGCACGCAGATAAGGCTACAGCCAGATGCCAACCCTCGCGTCGGAGATCCAAGGAACAGAAGGGCAATTCGATTATAAAACAGTAGAATTTGCAGGAGACGGAAAAGAGATTGCCTCAAAAGGGGTGACGATGAGGAGGGCCTCGAGGACGCCGGTGCCGAAGCCGGAGAAGAGGCGTCCGTGGGTGGAGATGGAGCCGGTGCGGGAGTCTTTAAAGGCGGACTGGAAGAGAGCGTTAGAGCGCATGCGAAGGGAGTACTTGAGGGTCAGGTGCGTCGCGAACGGGGTCAGCCCCTTCCACATGGGACGGACCCCCTCCGTCCGTGCGATGGTCGAGCCGCAGTGCACGATGCCCCGGTACGACCCCGTCCGGTCGAGCTGCAGCCGCGTCTTGATGACGCCGATGGGCTGCAGGCAGCACGCCTCCACGATGCCCCCGAGCGAGTCACTTTCCTGTTGAGGTGGAGCGGATCTCTGACATCTGACCTTTTTATTTATGTGACATCCGATGGGGGCTCCGTCTGCTTCGTCGAGGCATTAGAGGAGGGGAGGTTGTCGAGGGAGACGACAGAGCAGGGGTCGCAGGTCTTAAAGGTGAGGCATGTGCGAAACTGTCATGGAAGTGAGGCGAGAGAGGTGGCGAGGGTCGAAATCGAGAGGGGGGGTGGAGGGGGTGGGGAGAATGGGTTGCGTTTCCAGGGTTCTAAATGAGGGAGGCAGAAGAGTATGGACATATCGGACAATGTTAACATTGGGGAGGGCAGTCTTGGAATGATGTCAGGGGTTGAGGGAGGCAGAAGAGTATGGACATATCGGACAATGTTAACATTGGGGAGGGCAGTCTTGGAATGATGTCAGGGGTCCGCAAGGGCAGAATTGAGGTTTTTGTGCGAAAAATAATACTCCGACGCTCTTTAATATATATATATATATATATATATTGGATTAGGCATGGGCTCTACAAATCCTTCGTTTTTTCTTTGACACTAATGATTGTACGAACTACTCATCTGATTGCTACCACCTAGCTAGATCACCATGGTCCCATTTTAGATTCGAAATTGTCATTTTCATCAGGTTTAAACAATAGAACAGTAATCAAATTTTTGTGTCGCTCATCTATACATCCATCAACTAAAGCAGAACAAGAATACAGTTTACATTCATAGATCGGATCTTTGACTGACCAAGCAAAAGAGCGCAAGGAACGGATGATGATAGAGATTTGATCGTGCCACGATGGAGAGTTTAAGGCAAAGTCTTGTAAGTAGAAGAGAAATGGTTTGAGGTAGGAATAGAGTTATTGAGGTAGGAATAGAGTGTTATATATATAATTGGATGGGTGTCTCTCTCCTCCCACTCGCTGCTTGCTCGCAGCAGCACAGTTCTACCTTGCTGTGGTCGGCACATTGCCCTCCTTTCAGAATATTTTACCCTCCTACAACACCATCCTCTCTCCTACACATGTTCCGGCGCCAACCCCTCGTTTTCCAGACTTTTTTCTCTTGTATAGGTTGTTTGCAAGTTCATATTGTGAGCTGAGAGTTTTTTGTTTGATTTTTTACTGTACACTGCTATGTGGATGTCTCATCCAGAAATTAATCGGAATGCACTTTATGTAATGTGAAATTTGCCATATAAGTTTTAAAATCTCCATTTGAATCACAAGTATGTATTGTTTATTGTGGAATAAGAATTTGACGAAAGGTAGAATAGTAAATGTTATGATTGTGGATTCTTTTTTATTGTCAAGTTTAGATTGTATATTAATTCAAAATAGCAATGGTTAGTTTTGTATATGCCCTCGACTAGTTTGGGATTTCAGATTGAAATTGGTGAATTGTGAAGCAGAACATATCACGTACTATGTAATCTGCTCTAAGAGTGTGTATAAGCTTTCCACTCCCATTCCTCCATGTTTCAATGGCAGGTTTCACTATCATAGTGGAAATGGAGGATTCATGTTATCAAATGTATTCCCACATGATCAAATATTTGCTCTCGGTGGGATAACTTTACCCCTTTGCATGCTCGGCACAATCACACAACTCAATTTGACAAGAAAATGATTTATGAGTTGTGCTACTGATAATTACTACATGTCCCCTGGATCATATACTACCACCTTAAGAAGTGGGTGCTCGGCGTCGCAATCAACTACATCTTGGGTTGCCTGGGACAACAGCCATCAGATACGTCTACGAGGGTCATGTGCGAGCCTAGATCATGCTTGGTTATGCATAGCTAATCAGTAAGCGACATCGTGCCATGCATCGTGCTGTGATGTCCGCAAAATCGACCACTCGGATAAAGGTACTAATCGGTCGTTGCGACCCGAGCAATCAGATGCGAACGATCAAGAAAAATAGACCACCACGATAAATAAAGATAAAATCACTCGAAACACGAAAGCGGTCCTACTATTGGATTAACCTGGTATAGCGACCAGGGTCGAACTAAAGGAGCACGGGTTGGCCTCTCGGCCTACGAAGTAGTCAAAAAGAGATAAAAGAAAATAAAATAAATGTTTTTGGTGGTTTCTGAATTTTTTATACTTTTGGATTTTTAGCTAATTAAGAAAATAAGAAAAACAAAGAAATACACACTTCAACAATTTATCTTAAGCATTAAAAATCAACCAAAAATTCAAACAAAAATATTTTTATGTGTTTTATGTTTTTTAGTGTTTTTGGTGAATTTTTGAGAATTTTCTGATGTTTATTTAATTTTCTAAAAATCAAACAGTAGCTGAAATCAAAGGTACTGTCCAGCCGAGCTAGAAAGGCCTAGATAAAATATCTAAAAGCCCTAAATTAGCTGGGAGGTAATTTTCCTGTAAAGAGAATAAATCAAGGAAAATTTAGGCACCTATTTTATTATTTTTGGGTTTTTGGTTTAATTATTAGAATTTTTATGAGTTTTTAGGTGTTTTTCAATTTTTAGTGGTTTTCAGTAATGAAAAATAGCCAAAATTGGCTAGGAAATCAAACACAACAAAATAGACAGTAGACAGTTTTTTTTGTAATTTTTAGACACTATTTAATATTTTTTTGTGATTTTTAAAGTTAGACAGTGGCAAAATTAAGTGTTTTCGATTTTTTAAAAATATCAAATGAAATCAAAAATGTCCTCAAAAATCCTCGAAAATTTTACACCATGGTAGGAGCCATGTGTCCAATTTTCGTTGGATTTGGAGGTAATTTGCTATTTTATTCAAAAATAAAGAAGGGGCACTGTGCACAGGGACTAAAGTGCAAATACCCAAGAGTCTGGGGGGTCTGGTGCAATTAACCCAGCAAAACACGCGCCACACGCGTGCCTGGGGCACTCAGGGACCCAAATGCAATGAAAATAAGTCCCGATGACTTATTGGTAACATGTACCAAAAGCCCAAGGGCTTATCTGCAAAATACCCAAAATATCACGCACATGTTTAAATACAATACGCACAGGGGTATAAATGCAAATAAACTAAAAGTTTCATTCAACTGTTAACATCCAGAACAATAGGGGCATACAATGCAATTATCCCAACGAAACCACGTGACGAAGCACGTGTCAGACCATGTACAGGGGTATAACAGCAAATAAAGGCAAGCACACGGGTCTCTATGCAAAAGTACCAAAACTTAAACAACTATGCTAAATATTTACAAGACTAAAAATGAAATAAAATAACTAAGAGGGCCTAAGGGTAAATTACCCTTTATTAAGGTGAACCGCTGGATGGTTGCCACGTGTTGGATCGGATGGTCTGGATCGGGTGGCACTCCAGCGCTGAGGTTCTCGGGCTAATCCAACGGTCTGGGCCGAGCCACGTGTAGATCTGACGGCTGGGATCAGACCTCCTCTGATCTGACGCTATCTGCAGCTCCACGAACGAACGGCCAGGATACGGTCTGGAGCTCTGAGGCTGATCTGACGGTCGCTGGAGGTCTTCGAAGAATAGGCGGCTGGCGAACTTCTCCGGCCCAGTACGCTTGCTCCGAGCCTCCCCTGCTGCGCCTGAGGATCGGAGAAGCTCCGGCGTGGCGATGCGCAGCTGATGGTATCCTTCGATGACCCAGCCGAGCTCTGTAGAGCCCCGGCGAGGTCGGCGGAGGCGGAGCTCCTGGCTCGATATCGAAAGGCCTCAGATGGCCTTCCTTCAACCTGCAAAACAACCCAGGAGACTCGCGGGTCGAGGGCAAACTGCCTCGACCCGGTTAGGCGAGGTGACGATGAACGGTGGGTCGAAATGGCGAGCTCCGGCGAAGGGGGTAGACGGAGGAGCTCGACTCCCAGCTCCTGTGCGAGCTGGGTTGGATGGAGGAGTGAAGAAGGTGCGTCGGAAGGAGGCGGATGCGATGGTCGATTCCGATGGTCGAACGGAGTGAAAGAGTGGTCGGAATCAGCTAGAGATGGCGGCGGCACGAATTGGGCGTAAATGAAATCAGAGAAAAATAATGGCCTACAAGGTTACCTGGGTGGACGAAGAGACTGGGGAGGAGCTAAGGAAGCTCTGGGTCGTCGCCTCGAGGAGCGTCTCCCTCCGAGGCTCGGTGCTCCTGCTGGTGGCGGAGCAGCGGCGACGTAGCTCGCCGGATCGATGGTCTCTCCTCCTCTCCTCGCTTCGACAGCAGCAGACACGAGCTGTCACTCTCGCGCACTCACTGGAGCTCACAGGTGAAGGATTCGAATGGCCAAAGATCGAGAAATGAGGTGGCGGAGCAACGGCTATATATGGCTAGGGGTCCGGCTAAGAGAGGTTCGGGCAAGCTTGGAGGCGCGCGGATCCCGATGCAAGAGCTCCGGCGAGGGTCTCGGGTATGTCAAGATCAAAACGGACCCGGGGTTTGAGTGAATGTGATTCGGGTTTAAACGCTAAAAATCCGAGAAGCGGGCTTGCCCGCTAAGAACCGTGCAAAGTGGTCCTGGGGGGGTAGTTGACCGGGCGGTCAACATCCCCAGGAGCCAACAGGAATTGGCCACGTGGCCGGATCTTAGGGGTGAAAATTAGGGTAACAAATGGCCGAATTTGCAAAAAGTTAAACATGAAATATTTTTATTTTATTTGTTTTCTATTTTTTAATAATTTTTAATAATTTTTTCGAAATAAAAAAAAGGTATATACATAATATGTAATATATAGGTATATGTACACTATATAGAGTTTTTTTAATTTTTGATTTTTGTGCAATTTTATTCCTATTTTATATTTTATTTATTTTCATTATAAAATAAGGAATAAAAAGGTATTTTTATTTGATTTTTATTATTTATATACATAGGTAAAATAAATACATATATACATTTATATACATGGTATATTTACAATATATTTTTGTATTTTTAATTTTGTTATTTTTATTTTGTTTTTGTTTTAATTGTTTTTATTTTATTTATTTACATTATAGAACATAGAATATTTACAAAAATTTTGGAAATTAATTTTATTTATTTATAAGGCTTAAATAAAGAGGTGGATGGTCTACATACAAGGTGAATATACAAGTGGTGCTTTTGTTTTCTTTTTAATTTTTAAATTTTTATTTTGATTTTATATTTATAAATATATTCAAATATTTACAAGATTATTTTTGTGAGGAAAATACTTTTATTTTATTTACATATATATTTACACACATGAGCCCCTATCTCCCTCTACTTTGGCTTTTATGCGGTCAGGCCCATGCTGAGCCCTCCCTTGCGTTAGGTTGTTCAATATTTGTTCTAAATATTTCCCTCTTTTTCTTTTTAATCTTTATTCTTTTATTTTTGCACAAAAACATGCTAATTATAGGTTTTTTACACAATGCATGCTTTTGGTAATTATTTGTATTTACACATATCTACATGTATTTGCAAAGGATTTTGTAGCTAAAATATAAGAATAAAGAGTGATGAATGAGTACTCATCACCCCCCTATACTTAACTTTTCTAGTCCCTTAGCAAACACTTATTTGAAAAAGAAGTGAAAAAGAGATAAAGAAAAAGAAAAAGAGGATGTACATGGATCAAGGTTGATTATTAAACTTGCCTTCATTAAATTGGGGTATGGAGCTCGATCAGATCTTTGGATTATTAATTTGTAGGAACCTTATTTGGACTTAAGTCTAAAACTCAACAGCGTCTAAGTTCCACTAATCTATAACCAAGACTCCTCAATGCTCCAGATCAGAACAAGTCATCAATCACAAACCCTGAAGACTATGAATCTTTTCTTGTCCTGTGAAAGTGAGGTCTAAGCTCTCCACCTCAGAAATGGTAACTTGACAACCTTCCCCAACAAGGTAACTCTATGACCTCAATCTGGCCACTCTTTCCTCGAGGAGCGGGGTATTCCCTTCTAAGTTCAAGTTCAACCGGCTCAAGAAGAGGAGGAAGAAGAGAATGGGTCAAGGCCAGTGTAGCCAAGTACCCTTGGGAGCTTGACCAGTGTAGCCAAGTCTCCCTGCTGCAAGCTACATCAGGTGGTTCATGAAACTCAAGCTTTGCTTATTACACTCTATATACATACTCCGGTGGGATTATCATTTTCTCTTAGACCCACCACTTTTTTGGAGTTATTTTCTTTTTGCACATTTTTTTCGAGTGCATCTATACAACATATACATGTGCAGCATATATACAAGGAGTTTTTCCTCTTGAGCCAGTAGACTATCCCTCTTTTGAAGCTTTATTGCAACCCACAACTCCCGTCGTTAGACCTCATGGCAACCAGATCAAGTTGAGACGCACTTCCTTCACTAAAAGAAGAAGAGAGGTTCCGCCTAGAAGTACTACCCTCATATGCTACCCCAAGTCACGGAAGACTGCCTCCTCACCACCTCATCCGTGGAGAGCTCGGTGCATAGTGCTGGTGTCCAAGTAAAGCCATAATCTATATGAGTCATGTGTTGTTGCTAAGTGCTCTACTTAGGCTCATTGAGATGACATGTGATCATAGCCTAATGGACTCAAAGAATTAAGTCACCATGGACCTGAAAAGCCTTAAACCTAAGCCCTATAAGGTTCCTCTTAGAAGTTAGGTGGATTAAGATCTTAATCAAGCTCCATTTCTCAATTTGATTTCAGGCTAGTTTAAATGTCAACTATCATCCAGAAAAACTATATATACTTATGTACAAAAGATGCTTATTTACACAAATTTTCCAAACATGCAAAATTTTTGAAAAATGTTTTAAATCATGAATGGATGATGCATGAAGTGCAAGTTTTGCAAATAGATATTTACACACATTTACACAAGATTGTTGCAAACCTTTTGATTTTCAAAACATTTTGGAAAAAATTTGTACTATATACATAATTTTGATACAAAAATATTTACACAAGCTTTACACAAAAGATTTTTGAAATCATTTTTACAAAAGTAATTTGTACACTAGCTATTTATGTGCAAATAAAAGAAGTTTATGTACATGAAAATTTTTTAATTTTTGTGATTTTTAGCCATTTTATTTATTAACACACTCACACAAAGTACGAGTTATGGCTAAAGTATATATGAAATATATACACACCCCCCTATACTTAGCTCGAACGTTGTCCTCAGAGTCAAGAGCGATGAAGAAGACATAACTCGTGCTAGGTATAGGGAAGTGAAAAGGAAGGCTATATAAAAAGATGAATAAATGAAATAGAAAGTCAAGAAGATCCTCGGGTCTTCCCCCTATACTTAGGATCAAGTAATCCTAAGTATAGCAGGCTGTATACTAAGGGAAGATCGAGTGGGGAATGTACAGGGTCTACCCCCCCTATACTTAGGGTGAAATGTCCCTAAGTATAGGCAGCAAAAACAGGGGTAAACGGAAACAAAAGAAATACCCGAAGGTCTCACATCCCCCCTATACTTAGGGTAAAGTGCACCCTAAGTATAGCATAATCACAAGATGAAGAAAGGGATGTGGGACTAAAGAATGTAGTGATATGGACATCTGGATCTATACAAGGCGGAAGATCAGTGAAACTCAGGCGTGAGATGCATGAGATGTGAGTCAAAGACCACATCTCACGCAAAATGAATGGGGGCAAGATCAGCGACCCGCGGCTCATGATCTAGAAATGGTTTGAGCCGCTGGCCGTTCACTCGAAAGGTACTCTCAGAAGACAACTCAGATATATCAATGCTGCCGTTGTCGTGTACCTTTCTGACCAAGTAGGGTCCCTTCCATTTGCTCTGTAGCTTTCCTGGAAACAAACGAAACCTCGCATCAAACAGCCATACTCTCTGTCCAATCTCAAAATTCTTGTGGCTGATATGAGAATCATGCCACTCCTTCACTCTCTCCTTATACTGTAGGCTGTTTGAGAAAGCTGTATCTCTAAGCTCCTCCAGTGCGGCTAACTCTGCCCTCCTCTGGTCTCCCATACCATCTGGATCCATAAGAATATCTGTAATTGCCCAAAGTGACTTGTGCCTCAGCTCAACGGGCAAATGGCACGGCTTGCCATAAACGAGGCGAAAGGGAGATGTGCCCAATGGAGTCTTGAAAGACGTCCTATATGCCCACAAGACCGAGTCCAAAAGCTGTGACCAATCCTTTCGGTCAGGGCGGACGACTTTCTGCAATATAGTCTTGATCTCCCTATTCGACACCTCGGCTAAACCATTCGTCTGTGGATGGTAAGGTGTAGCAACACGATGGTCTATACCGAACTCGCTAGCAAGGACCTTCACCTGGTCGTTGATGAAATGAGACCCCCCATTCAGAATCAGAACTCGTGGAACCCCGAACCGCGTGATGATGTGCTTCCTCAAAAATCGGCAAACTGTCCTCGCATCAGCGGCTCGGGCGGGGATAGCCTCAACCCAACGACTAACATAATCCACGGCCAACAGAATGTACTCAAATCCCTGACTCTTAGGGAATGGACCCATGAAATCGATGCCCCATGCGTCAAAAACCTCACAGAAGTGAATGGGCTGCATCGGCATCATATCACGCTGTCCACAAGTGCCCATCCTCTGACAGTCAGTACACCTCTTCACGAACTCATCTGAGTCCTTGAAGAGGGTAGGCCACCACAAGCCGGATTGGAGCACTTTCTGTGCCGTTCTCCTCCCAGAATGATGTCCTCCTGCCTCAAGCTTGTGGCAGTAAGTGAGGACGCTATGGTGTTCCTCCTGAGGAATACACCGACGCCAGACGCTATCCCCTCCTTCGTGGTAAAGGATGGGATCCTCCCAATGGTAGGACTTGGCCTTCGCAAGGAAGGTCTCAAGCCTCTGCCTGGGCCAATCTTGTGGGACTTTCCCAGCAACGAGAAAGTTCACAATATCGGCATACCACGGGAGTGAGGCGATAGAAAGGATCGCCTCATCTGGGAAGGTATCTCGAATGGGGTCAATCTGCTCAGTCTCCTCAGGATGCTCTAAACGGGAGAGATGATCCGCCACCGCATTCTTGACTCCAGGCTTATCCTTAATCTCAATGTCGAACTCCTGGAGTAGAAGGATCCATCTAGTGAGTCTGGCCTTGGCATCCTTCTTTGCCATGAGGTACCTGATGGCGGTGTGATCTGTGTACAAAGTCACTCTAGATCCAATGATATAAGATCGAAACTTATCTAGGGAGAACACTACGGCTAGCATCTCCTTTTTGGTGACCGTGTAATTCCGCTGGGCGGAATCCAATGTGCGGCTAGCGTAGTGGATAGCAAAGGGGACTCCATCCCTCCTCTGTCCCAGCACTGCCCCTACGGCAAAATCGGAGGCATCCGTCATGATCTCGAATGGGAGAGACCAATCAGGCGGCTGGAGGACAGGAGCCTCAATAACACACTGCTGGAGAGTCGCGAAGAACGAGAGACACTTGTCATCGACAAGGAACTCGGTGTCTTTCGTCAAGAGGTCAGTCAACGGCCGGACAATCCTGCTGAAATCCTGAATAAATCTCCTATAAAATCCAACGTGCCCCAGGAATGACCGTAGCTGCCTCAAATTGGACGGCGGTGCGAGTTTTCTAATGACATCAACCTTGGCCGGATCAACCTCCATGCCCCTGTTGGAGATGATGTGGCCAAGCACCATCCCTTGAGTCACCATAGAGTGACTCTTCTCCCAAGATAGAACCAAATGGTACTCAATACATCGCTGGAGTACTCGGTCTAGGCAGTCAAGACAGGAGTCGAATCCGTCACCGTAGACCGAGAAATCGTCCATGAAGACCTCCAAACACTCCCCTACCATGTCCGAAAAGATCGACAGCATGCATCTATGAAAAGTCGCAGGGGCATTGCATAGCCCAAATGGCATGCGTCGAAAGGCATATGTACCAAAGGGACAGGTAAAGGTGGTCTTCTCCTGATCCTTAGGAGCGATGGTCACCTGGTTGTAACCCGAGTACCCATCAAGGAAGCAATAGTGGCTCTTCCCTGCCAGTCTCTCAATGATCTGGTCAATAAAAGGCAGGGGGAAATGGTCCTTCTTGGTGGCCTGGTTGAGTCTCTTGTAGTCAACGCAGACCCTCCAAGAGGTGGGTACTCGTGTAGCAATCTCCTCTCCCGACTCACTGATCACAGTCGTGATGCCCGTCTTCTTGGGTACCACATGCAAGGGGCTGACCCACTTGGAGTCGGAAATGGGATAAATGAAATCTGCACTCCACCATTTTGATATTTCCTTCATCACGACCTCTCTCAGGTTAGGGTTCAGTCGCCGCTGGAACTCACGCGACGGCTTCGCCCCCTCCTCAAGATAAATATGGTGGGAGCACACTGATGAACTAATCCCATGGAGATCTGCTACGCTCCATCCGATTGCCTTGCGGTTCTTTTCAAGAACCCCCATCAAACGGGATTCCTGCTCTCCAGTCAGATCGGCGGAGATGATGACTGGGTACATCTCAGGTTCGCCCGCAAGGAACCGATACTTCAGCGAAGTAGGGAGCGGCTTCAGCTCTGGACAGCTGGGTGCTGGCAAATCTGGCCTCGGAAGAAGATGTGTGAATGCTGCTAAATCTGCCAAATCTGCCTGGGAGAAAGAATACGAGCTCTTGCAAACTGGATCTGGAGGAGGCTGCTCAACTGTGCTGACTCTGATCTGCTCTGCCTCTACCTCCTCCTCATCTGTAGGCTCAGGTGGACTCAGGTCCGGCATCTGATCATCACAATCTGCCCAATCAGACTCTGAATCCGAGGGATCTGCATCAAACACGGTGGCATCAGTACCACCGTCACACAAGGTGGTCTCAGCTTTACCATCACTAGAAACCGTGTCGCGGTCGAGAACCGGCTCTGCTGCCTCTGTAGTATCCTGGACCAGGGCTGTGCTCTCCAAGCTCTCCTCTGCTGTCATCTCTGCATCAGTGGTGTCTGGAAATGAGAGGATGGCCTGTGCTGAAGGGTCTGCCCATGCTGCCTCATCATCTGTGATCACAAAATCACAGTCCTGATGGATGTCTAACCCGGCATCTATCAGCTGCTCTGTGTCTGTGCTGGTCTCTGAGCATGCTCTCTCTCTGGCTCTGTAGTCCTCGACCGTCTCTATTTGTACACTCTCTCCCTCGACGCGAAAGTATACCTTCCCGCTATCATGATCAGTCACCGCCTTGGCTGTGGCCAAGAACGGACGACCGAGGATGATGGGGGTATCGGCCACTGAGTCAGGGATCTCCATGTCCAACACTACGAAGTCCACGGGGAATTGCAGGCCCTGAATCGTGACGATAACGTCTCGTAACAACCCCTTCGGCCTCTTGACAGATCGATCAGCAAACGGAAGGACTGTCCTGCTCTGTCTAAGAGTGCCCAACTCGAATCGGTCGAGAAGGGCTGCCGGAAGGAGGTTGATCGACGTTCCGCTATCCAATAGAGTACGATCGAACCTCTGCTCACTAATCTGACATCTGACATACGGGGCTCCTGAATCTGGCCTCTTGGCCGGCAGACGGTTCTGGATCGCGAAACACGTGGCTTTTGTCAGCACATGAATCTCTGAAGTGTGGTTCCTCCTCCTCCTCCTGACTGTGGTCCTGTCTCTCAAAGATCGCTGGAGAAGGGGGATGTGCTGCAAAGCCTCCTGAAGGGTCAGCTGTATGTGAAATCTATCGATCATGCTCTGGCTGAACTCCTCCTGCTCTCTCTTTTTTGGGTCTTTTTCTTTTTTCTTCCCCTTCCCCATCTGAAGGGCTCTAGGGAAGGGGATCACAGGGTCCTTCGCAGATGAAGGACTAGGAAAAGGCCTAGACGGCTCGACGGCCAGATCCGCACATACATCAATCACCACAGTGGGACCAGAAGAAACTAAACCTTTTCCTTTATTCACAACCGTGTTCTGAGATACATCAACAAAAGGAAAGATAACATCTCTATCAAAATGAACACCGGTGGCCTCAGTACCACCATGGGCTGGCTCTGCTGCTGGACGTCTCGCAGCCTCAGTACCGCGGGCTGGCTCGGCTACTCTGGTGGCATCAGCACCACCTCCTCGAACTGGTGAAGCGGCGGCCTCAGTACCGCCGGTGGAATCAGCATCCTTGGTGGCATCAGTACCACCGTCAACATCGTGCGCGGCATCAGTACCGCTCTCCTCCTCCTCATCTGGCACCTTGGGTGGATCCTCGTGTCGTCGCTCAGACGAGGCGCCGCCTGCTGGTGCTCTACCGCTCCTAAGTGTAACAAAATCAGCATCAAATAGATCCGAAGACATATCATCAAATGGATCACTAGGAGTGACATGCTCAGTGTGAACTACCTGCTCAGACTTCCTCTTGAGGCTATTGGGGTTTGGCTCTATCTGTGCAGGGATGGCGGCCTTCCCTCTCACCAAGTCCCGCATCTCCTGGCGGAACTCGTCCATCTCCCGTCGAAAAGTAGCCTGCTGATCCGTGAGGAGGCGGGCTATGTCATCCAAGGCGGGGCTCTCGTGGGAGCCCGACGGGTAGCCTCTCTGGTGCTGAGGCTGCTGGAACTGGTGCTGCTGGTGCTGAGAGGGGTAGGAGGTAGGATGCTGCTGCTGGTATGGTGGGTGAGCCTGCTGCTCACGTCTCCAAGACTGTCCCTGTTGCTGATAGGGACGAGGACCGAAGGACGACTGCTAGTGTGACTGGTAGGCTGGGGGCAGCTGCTGCGGCTGGTGATCCCTCTGCTGGCCATACTGCCCTCCCTGACCGGATGACTGCTGCTGGGGCTGGGTACCTCCACTCCCCCACCTGAATCCGGGATGGTCTCGTCGGATCCCAGGCTGGGGACGGTCATACCAAATCCCGTTGACATCCATCAACGGCTCTGCATCGTATGGGGCTGGCGGGAGTACTGCCAGAGGCTGATCCGGCTGGTATACCACCATCTGCATGTCAGGAGATGGTGGGGACTGGTAAGAGGGCTGCTGCTGCTGGTACGGCTCCGCCTGTACAAGGTGAACCTGTCTAGGCTGCTGAAAGGAGATGGAGCGCTGGGACGAGCTGCTGCTGCCGCCGGTATCGCCTCGCGACTGAAGACGGGGCTGGGAAGCCGTCTGTGCCTCCTGGAGACACATGAGCTGGGTCTTCATGTCGCTCAGAGTATGTGCCATCTGCTCCATCTGAGTGATGCTCTGGCACTGCTTTTTCTCGATCAGCTCCATGCGGTCCAACTTCTCGCTGATGATGCCCATATCCGTAGCGGACGACTCTGCCTGTGCTGCTGCAACTGCGGATGAACTGGATGGACCTGCATCGACCCGTGCTATCCTCTGGTACTGCACGGGTCCTGGCTGCTGCTGGGGTCTCCCCTGAGTGTACAACCGAGTCTGGGACATCACCATATAATTCTCGGCCATCTCCACGTAGATGGCCCGGACCTGGTCGTGGTCCTTGGCGAAGTAGGACCCTCCGCACGAAGCATTCACCAGGCCCTAGAGCTCTGGTGTCAACCCGCTGAAGAAGCTCTGCACAAGGTTCGGCTTCGAAATGTCGTGGTGCGGGCATCGGTCTGTGAGCTCACGGAACCTCTCCCATGCCTCGTGGAATTGCTCGTTGGGGAGCATGGAGAAGTTGCTGATCAGGGCCTTCGCTGCATTCGTCCACCCGAGTGGATAGTACTTGTTCAAGTACTCGGTGCGGAGCTGCTCCCAGGTGTAAACAAACTTCCCCAGATGCTTCAGCCAGGTGGCTGCTCTGTCTGCTAGAGAGAAGGGGAAGGCGATCATCCTGATCGTGTCTGGTCCACCTGACGGTCGTGGACAGTGCTACATATCATCAAGAACTCCTGGAGGTGGAGATGGGGCTCCTCTGTCGCGAGTCCGTGGAAGCGGGGGAGTAGCTGCAACGTGTTCGAGGGGAACTTGAAGTCCCCTACGATCGCTGGAAGTACTACCCAGTGGTGCGTCAGCGTCGATCCGGGATTGTGTAACTCCCGCATCGGTCTCGGTGGTCCTCCGGCTGCGGCTGCGGCGGCTGCCGCTGCGGCGGCGGCTGCTGCTGCGGCTACTGCATCCGCATCATCTGGGATCCTCGGTCCCTCTCTCCTCTGCTCTCGCTCTGCTCTCATCTGCTCCATCTCTCTCCTCATATCGAGCATGAATGCTCCCTGATCCCTCAGCTGCTGCTGGACGATCTCTAACGAGGCAATCAGGGTGGAGTTGATCGCTCCCTAGTCCATCACAATGTGCTCGGTCCTGGAGCGGTCCTCTGAACTACCGGCCATGACGTCTGCTGCAAAATCAAATGAGCCATACTCAGGTGCTGTCAAATCTGCTAATCTCTCCTCTGTCTCATATCTCTCAGAACCGAAAGAAAGGGGGTCGAGGGGGAACAGGGCGGAATCGTACTCGGGCTCGGAGAACTGGTCTAGGCTCTCGCGGGCCAACCTAGATGATTGGGTAGACGTGCCCGAAAGCGGTGCAGCCAGAGGCTGCCTAAGAGAGCGTCTACCCATCATCGTGATCTGGCGAGTAGTGTGGATGAGATCTGGAGAAACTATGATCAGAATGCGAACCCCCGGTTCACCAACGCAACGCGAGCTGAAGACCGTAAAAGCTCAGTCAAATTATCTTGTCAATTTTTATTAGGTGAACAGACAAGATATCAGAGCGCTTACGTGACCTGTTAGGATACCCGATGCTACCCCAACCGACTGGCCAGCACGGAGAAGTCGGTAATCAGTCGGGAATAACACCGGAGGGCTCTACCTAGGGTGCGGGTCACTCTCTCGCGCAATCAAACCAAACAATGAGGGGGTTGCTCTCCCCAAGACAAATTTTTAAGTGAAGTGTCTTTTAGGGTCAATAGTCTTATCCAGTCCCAATTTTATGATTTTTCTTTTTAATATTTTTCAAATGAAAAACAAAGGCCTAACGAATTTTTCGGTTCTCCTGGTTATTTAGTCCAAAATAGGGGGGAGAAGACGAAAAAGCCGATGCGCGATGAAATCAATGATGCATGCTGAGTCAGAAATGCGTACCTTGTCTCCAGCACTCTACATGCAAGTGATCCGCGCAGAATTTAAAGACTGGACATAAACTACCTAAATGATGCAGCGGGAAAAACCGAGTCCTAGATCAGCAATTTCTACACGCAGAACCGTCTAATCGGTCACCGACCTCCAAGCCAAAGGGTCCGGTCTTGGCCCACCCCTCCTCTGCCCGACAAATCGGGGGTAGGAGAAAGCGCTTTACAGGGTGAGCTGCGGCACGTAGGCTACGAAGGAGATGAGTCGATTATTTTTATTAATTGATTATTAGTGAGTCCAATTAGCGCACTATAGGAACAAGCAAATAGTTAAGTGTGGGGACCCTACTGATTACGGCACAAGCAAGCAGAAAATCCTAAGTCTAGGGGATCGATGAAAACCGCGTAAACACCGGAAAAGGCAGTTTAAATGAAAAGAAAATGAAACCGCGCGTAAAAAGCCGCGAAAAAGCCTAAGGGTCCCCCGAGCACACCGGTGCTCGGTGAAACAGACCCGCTAAGTCCAAAAGTCCACAAGAGTGTCCAGTCTGAGTCCCTGTATTATTACAATAATGATCAAATAAAATAAAATAAACCTAATCTACACCTCTCCCACTCAGCTCTCCTCTCACGCTCTCCTGCGGCTCCGTGCAGAAGGGAGCCGCCTCCAAGTCCCGCGGTTGCGTCGGCTTCTCGAAATTGGCCGCCTCGGTCCTCGGGCCCTCGCAAGACAAGAGACAAGTGGTCAGACCAATAAAAATAATCAAATAAGAAAAAGAAAAATAAATGAAACTAAAATGAGGGTATATATGCAAAAATGAAAAATAAAATAAACACTCAAAATAAAATAAAAATAAAAACAAAAGAAAATGAAATAAAACAAAATAAAATAAAAATAAAATATAGACAAAAGCCGCGAAAAAGCCACGAGCTCTCAAAGAGCCGCGAAAAACCGCGAAAACAAAAACAAAGATAAAATAAAAACTACTAAGCCGTGCTCCCCAGCAACGGCGCCATTCTGATGTCCGCAAAATCGACCACTCGGATAAAGGTACTAATTGGTCGTTGCGACCCGAGCAATCAGATGCGAACGATCAAGAAAAATAGACCACCACGATAAATAAAGATAAAATCACTCGAAACACGAAAGCGGTCCTGCTATTGGATTAACCTGGTATAGCGACCAGGGTCGAACTCAAGGAGCACGGGTTGGCCTCTCGGCCTACGAAGTAGTCAAAAAGAGATAAAAGAAAATAAAATAAATGTTTTGGTGGTTTCTGAATTTTTTTTTGGATTTTTAGCTAATTAAGAAAATAAGAAAAACAAAGAAATACACACTTCAACAGTTTATCTTAAGCACTAAAAATCAACCAAAAATTCAAACAAAAATATTTTTATGTGTTTTATGTTTTTTAGTGTTTTTGGTGAATTTTTGAGAATTTTCTGATGTTTATTTAATTTTCTAAAAATCAAACAGTAGCTGAAATCGAAGGTACTGTCCAACCGAGCTAGAAAGGCCTAGATAAAATATCTAAAAGCCCTAAATTAGCTGGGAGGTAATTTCCTGTAAAGAGAATAAATCAAGAAAAATTTAGGCACCTATTTTATTATTTTTGGGTTTTTGGTTTATTATTAGAATTTTAATGAGTTTTTAGGTGTTTTTCAATTTTTAGTGGTTTTCAGTAATGAAAAATAGCCAAAATTGGCTAGAAAATCAAACACAACAAAATAGACAGTAGACATTTTTTTGTAATTTTTAGACACTATTTAATATTTTTTTGTGATTTTTAAAGTTAGACAGTAGCAAAATTAAGTGTTTTCGAATTTTTAAAAATATCAAATGAAATCAAAAATGTCCTAAAAAATCCTCGAAAATTTTACACCATGGCAGAAGCCATGTGTCCAATTTTCGTTGGATTTGGAGGTAATTTGCTATTTTATTCAAAAATAAAGAAGGGGCACTGTGCACAGGGACTAAAGTGCAAATACCCAAGAGTCTGGGGGGTCTGGTGCAAATAACCCAGCAAAACAAGCGCCACGCGCATGCCTGGGGCACTCAGGGACCCAAATGCAATGAAAATAAGTCCCGAGGACTTATTGGTAACAGGTACCAAAAGCCCAAGGGCTTATCTGCAAAAAACCCAAAATATCACGCACATGTTTAAATACAATACGCACAGGGGTATAAATGCAAATAAACTAAAAGTTTCATTCAACTGTTAACATCCAGAACAACAGGGGCATTGATGAATCCACGATTCATCATCTCAATATCTTGATCTTAGCAAAATCCCCGAGTAAAATCCCAGAAAAATGTCAATAAAATCAATAAATTAACAAAATGACTCTTGTAAATAAAATACACTAATTATTGTATATTAGATTGTATAAAATAAATTAACAATAAAAAGCCGCAAAGATAAAGGAGTTTTATACTTGTAAATAGCCCAAAACTTCATGGATTTTTAATAATTTCATTCCAACTCCTTTTTGCCTAATTCTTTCTCTAACTTGTTTATAAAAATGTATATAAAAATACAAAAATACAAAATAAATTTTACCTCAAATAAATGCTCCTAGATCCCAAAGAGAAAAAGCCGTAAAGTCCAACTTCCAAGCTAAATTCCCGCTCCGTATGAACTCCAAATTCACCAAACTCACTTTTAAAGTTCAAGTAAAAAAATTATCTATCCAACGGAAGTGGTTTCATTAAAATCGGAGCTCATTTGCAAAAGTTGGGTTTTGGGACCTAGATGTACATTGTATACCTTGTATATATTTTTCTTTCTTTAATTTTTATTTTATCTTTCTTAATTATTAAAAATACAAAAATATCATGCTTGTGTTGTATTTTATTTATATTATTTTATTGTATTTTTCCGTTGTACATAACTACTATTAAAAAGACAAAAAAAATACAAATTAGAAAAGTAAACAAAAATTGTACATGTTGTATGCATTTATTTGTAAATTCACCACTATTTTTTTCCCTCTTTATTTTTGTTGTATTTAAAGTACCATACTTTATATCATTATTTATGTATTTATTTTTTCCCATTCTCTACAATAACTTCTCTACCACCAACTTCTATTCAACTCCATCATTTTTAATAACTCCCATTCCACTCCATATTCTTCCACCAACCTCCCATTCAACTCCACCAATAATTTAACCTCCCATTCAACACCACACCATTCTAACTTCCCTTTCTCATCTCTTTATAATCATCTCCACATCCACATTTTTTCCCCATCCACCATTCTTATAGAATAAGGAGAGAGCTTGGAGTGTTTTGTTGGTGACAGCGGCGAAGCATCGTCCTCAAGCGACGACCTCCTTCAGGTGAGATCCGCGGAGCTCCACTCCGCGTCACGAGTTCTCCGTCGAGCTCGCGTAGCTTCTCCGATTTTTATTTCGCCAATCGGATCGAGGCGACAACAGGAGTCCAGCGTAGCTGCTCCGCAAATCCGGCGAACACCAGGTAAGTTATTTCTTCTCATTTCTCTATTTATTTTATTTTTATCTCATATGTTGTTTTCTTTTTATCTTGGCCAACATCATTTTTTTTAAATTACCATCACATCATTTTTTATTTGTTCTACTACATTATATTACCACCACTTCATGTTTTTTACATTTGTTGCATTCTTTCTTTAAACAAAATTTAAAAAAATAAAAAAAATTAAAACAAAAAAATATCTCTCTTTTATTACAAGCACCAAAAAAAGAAAAAAAATAAAAAAAAAGAGGAGCAGCAGCCAGCGGCCGCCGCCCCCCCCTTCCTCCACGGGCAGCGACGCCGGCCGCCGCCCCTCCCTCCTCACCAGTCGTGCGGCCACCGCCGCCACCACCCGCAGCCGCGCGGTGACCGCCGCCACCGCTCCAGCGGAGCTCCGCCCCGCGCTGCCGCCCCTTGTGCCCCCCGTTCTCTCCACAACCGCCCCTCCTCCGCGCCGCCATCGCCATCACCCCCCGCGCCCACCGCGCGGCCCTCCTCGCCGTCGCCGCGCGCAGGCGGAGCCGCCGCCCTCCTAGCGGCCGTGCGCGACCGTGCCCGCCGTCGACCATCTTCCTTTTTGGGTTCTTCTCCCTACGCCCAAGCAAGAGGAAGAAGAAGGTGAATTTTTTTTTAATTGTAAAAATTGCGACTTTTATTTCTCATGTTTATGTAATTACAAAAACGTCCCTGTACATATTTGTCTTGTTCATTTCCAGTTGTGATTTTGCACGGATACCCCTGTTTTGTGTGTTAATTTGGACCACTCTTTTGTATCATTTTGTTCAATGAAAAATGCCTTTGTGAAGAGAAACTAATTGTCTACAATTTGAGTATTTATTTGTATTTTTATGTTACATGGGTAATTAATTAAAAATGATTAACTGAAATGTTGCATATTTTACCCACTCAGTGCTCTTAAATTCATATCTCACACATAGATTGTTTAATAATTCCACAAAAAATATATATGATGCCTTGATATGTGATGAACTTACTGTCCAAATTTCATCTAAAATGGAGTTGTCTTGTGCCTGAAATAAATCATAGAGTGCATTTAGTAATCGATTTTTAATTAAATCCACAAATATCTTCTTTGCGAAATTTCACCTCTACTGGATTGCTCATGAAAATATCTACTTGAGATAATTTGCTATCTGATTAATTTGATAACGTGGATTTAATAGAAATTATTTACTCACTGTCACTCTGTTTCCACTAAAAAATCCATAAAAAATTCATAACTCGTCAAAAAATTCCAAAAAAATTACTGTAGCTTCCTTGCATCATGTTTTCATTCCAGTAATATTTTCATGATTTTTGCTTTCTGTTTGTGTGATAAATTGCAAAAAGACCCTTAAAAAGTGTGTATTTTTCATTGTTTCATTTTAAGTCCTAAAATTCCAAAAAAATGTGTTTTGTTTTCATCACTGGACTAGGATGCTAGGAAAATTTTAATTTGGCTGAATTAGATTAATTTATTATTAAAATTAATTTGGCTAAGTTGTGTGATTTCTTAGTGTTTTTATTCAGTCGCATTTGCATTTGCTTCGTTTTTTTTATAAAAAAAATCTAAAAAAAACCGCATTGGATATCTAGATCTTAAATTTGCAAATTAAACCCAAAGTTGTTCCTTTGCCTCCCTGAGTTCGACCCCGGACTTGCCCGGGATATAAATTAAAGCCGAGACACTCTTCACGGAGATCTTCTCTCGGTTCTGACCGAATCGCTGAGTACACGTGCTACAACGTGACCGAATTAAACAACGTATCTAGCGACACGTCAGGCATACAATGCAATTAAAACTACGTGACGAAGCACGTGTCAGACCATGTACAGGGGTATAACAGCAAATAAAGGCAAGCACACGGGTCTCTATGCAAAAGTACCAAAACTTAAACAACTACACTAAATATTTACAAGACTAAAAACGAAATAAAATAACTAAGAGGACCTAAGGGTAAATTACCCTTTATTAAGGTGAACCGCTGGATGGTTGCCACGTGTTGGATCGGATGGTCTGGATCGGGTGGCACTCCAGCGCTGAGGTTCTTGGGCTAATCCAACGGTCTGGGCCGAGCCACGTGTAGATCTGACGGCTGGGATCAGACCTCCTCTGATCTAACGCTATCTGCAGCTCCACGAACGAACGGCCAGGATACGGTCTGGAGCTCTGAGGCTGATCTGACGGTCGCTGGAGGTCTTCGAAGAACAGGCGGCCGACGAACTTCGCCGGCCCAGTACGCTCGCTCCGAGCCTCCCCTGCTGCGCCTGAGGATCGGAGAAGCTCTCGCGTGGCGATGCGCAGCTGATGGTATCCTACGATGACCCAGCCGAGCTCTGTAGAGCCCCGGCGAGGTCGGCGGAGGCGGAGCTCCTGGCTCGATATCGAAAGGCCTCAGATGGCCTTCCTTCAACCTGCAAAACAACCCAGGAGACTCGCGGGTCGAGGGCAAACTGCCTCGACCCGGTTAGGCGAGGTGACGATGAACGGTGGGTCGAAATGGCGAGCTCCGGCTAAGGGGGTAGACGGAGGAGCTAGACTCCCAGCTCCTGTGCGAGCTGGGTTGGATGGAGGAGTGAAGAAGGTGCGTCGGAAGGAGGCGGATGCGATGGTCGATTCCGATGGTCGAACGGAGTGATAGAGTGGTCGGAATCAGCTAGAGATGGCGGCGGCACGAATTGGGCGTAAATGAAAATCAGAGAAAAATAATGGCCTACAAGGTTACCTGGGTGGACGAAGAGACTGGGGAGGAGCTAAGGAAGCTCTGGGTCGTCGCCTCGAGGAGCGTCTCCCTCCGAGGCTCGGTGCTCCTGCTGGTGGCGGAGCAGCGGCGACGTAGCTCGCCGGATCGATGGTCTCTCCTCCTCTCCTCGCTTCGACAGCAGCAGACACGAGCTGTCACTCTCGCGCACTCACTGGAGCTCACAGGTGAAGGATTCGAATGGCCAAAGATCGAGAAATGAGGTGGCGGAGCAACGGCTATATATGGCTAGGGGTCCGGCTAAGAGAGGTTCGGGCAAGCTTGGAGGCGCGCGGATCCCGATGCAAGAGCTCCGGCGAGGGTCTCGGGTATGTCAAGATCAAAACGGACCCGGGGTTTGAGTGAATGTGATTCGGGTTTAAACGCTAAAAATCGAGAAGCGGGCTTACCCGCTAAGAACCGTGCAAAGTGGTCCTGGGGGGGGGGGGGTAGTTGACCGGGCGGTCAACATCCCCAGGAGCCAACAGGAATTGGCCACGTGGTTGGATCTTAGGGGTGAAAATTAGCGTAACAAATGGCCGAATTTGCAAAAAGTTAAAACATGAAATATTTTTATTTTATTTTTTCTATTTTTTAGTGATTTTTAATAATTTTTTCGAAATAAAAAAAAGGTATATACATAATATGTAATATATAGGTATATGTACACTATATAGAGTTTTTTTAATTTTTGATTTTTGTGCAATTTTATTCCTATTTTATATTTTATTTATTTTCATTATAAAATAAGGAATAAAAAGGTATTTTTATTTGATTTTTATTATTTATATACATAGGTAAAATAAATACATATATACATTTATATACATGGTATATTTACAATATATTTTTGTATTTTTAATTTTGTTATTTTTATTTTGTTTTTGTTTTAATTGTTTTTATTTTATTTATTTACATTATAGAACATAGAATATTTACAAAAATTTTGGAAATTAATTTTATTTATTTATAAGGCTTAAATAAAGAGGTGGATGGTCTACATACAAGGTGAATATACAAGTGGTGTTTTTGTTTTCTTTTTAATTTTTAAATTTTTATTTTGATTTTATATTTATAAATATATTCAAATATTTACAAGCCTATTTTTGTGAGGAAAATACTTTTATTTTATTTACATATATATATTTACACACATGAGCCCCTATCTCCCTCTACTTTGGCTTTTATGCGGTCAGGCCCATGCTGAGCCCTCCCTTGGGTTAGGTTGCTCAATATTTATTCTAAATATTTCCCTCTTTTTCTTTTTAATCTTTATTCTTTTATTTTTGCACAAAAACATGCTAATTATAGGTTTTTTACACAATGCATGCTTTTGATAATTATTTGTATTTACACATATCTACATGTATTTGCAAAGGTTTTTGTAGCTAAAATATAAGAATAAAGAGTGATGAATGAGTATTCATCATGCTGCCACCCAGAAGACGACAAAAACAAGAGCATCATCTCTTTTTATCTATCACAATGAGTATCGATGCATGTAACCTATATGTATTTGTGCAAAAATCCATGTTGCTTTGAACACCAAAAAACATCATTGAGCATATTTGGATGGAAAAAAAGCAAGAACAAATATCTGAAATTAAGTTAAAATATTCTAAAATGTAAACACGGTATGCACTAGTGCATCAACATAAGGGATTGTCCCTTCGTGTACTCATTATGGTCAAATAGTTGAAGGAAAATGTGATCCCCAACAAGCATATCCCTTTTTATATGTTATCAATTTTCAAATGCCTGTGAAGAATAGATGGGACCTGAAGAACATCGTGGAAAACTTATCGTTCTATTTTTCTGAAAAATAAAAAGGTCTGGATTTAAAACCTTGCATTTTCAATGGCGAGACATTATTCGTTAGACGTCTTTGCTATTCTAAATAGAGTTGAGAGCATAGTTCCAGTAGAATCTTAGCGATGGATTCTGAACAACCAACTAATTTCTGGTCTATAAATATTGGTCAATACAGGTTTTAAAAAAGAGGAACCACGATTTTAAGTTTTTTTAATAAACAATCTACTATATTGATTTATCTCATGATCTGCTCGAATTCTATCATATTTTGTTAGCTTTTCTTCAAGATTGAAAAAGCTTCCATTACGGGAAGCACATCCAATGATGTCCACGGGATGGGACATCACTGTGGGTGACAAAATGCACAGTCACTTCGACTCATCGAGGGTGGATCCGGATTGAAAAATCAAAGAGAACTTGTGAGTGCCGACCACAGCAAGGTAGAACTGTGCTGCTGCGAGCAAGCAGCGAGTGGGAGGAGAGGGACACCCATCCAATGGGTTGCGGACCCAGCGAGACGAGGAGGACCTAGGAGCCCTCCGTGGACGTAGCCGTAGGGATGCAGATCGAGCCAGCGTGAGGAGGATAATGGAGCTGCTACCATCGGTGACGGACATGTGCGAGGGTGGAGGGAGACTGTTGGAGCCGTAAGTGCCATTTGGTGAATACCTTTCATTGGGAGAAGGTTGAGGAAGGGAACAAAAGTGGGGGAATCCCAAGGGTCTGCTGTTGAAAGGGGAAAGGCATTGGAATTTAACCCTCACCGTTGATGGAAAGTGGGATCCAAGGGCTCATCTTAGTTGCTCTCATGCTCTCAAAAATCCTTGCTCTCATAGGATCACCCCCCCCCCTCTCTCTCTCTCTCTCTCTATATATATATATATATGAATTGGGGAGCCTACACCCATGTGTAGGTAACTTTCCTACACCCAACTCTTATTCCCTCATTTTTTTGAGTTTTTTTGAAAGGGATCTTTATGGGATTTACTTAGAATATTAAATGAAATATGTGTTTCAAATTTCATGTAAAACAGATATTCCTAACAGCTCCATCGGAAGGGGCCGATTTTGGCAAATCTGAGACCGTTAAAATTTGACTATCATGATGGATAAGTTAGAAGTTTTGAAATAAGTTAAAATTTGAATGACAACATGGTGGTATATTGTGATCTAAATTCCCCAAGGAATTAATTCAAAAAAATAAAAAAATTGAGGAAAAAAAGATGTGGGTGCAGGAAAGTTACCTACACATGGGTGTAGGCTCCCTTTTCCCTATATATATATATATATATATATATATATATATAAAGAGAAACAGAGGGGGAGGATAGGGAAGCTACAACATGATGTAGTTAACCTTAGCTAAATCAGAGGTATTTTCATCATTTTTTGTTATTTTTTTGAAAAAAATGCTTCCATGGATTTTCATAAATATATCCCTATAATATGTCATTCAAATTTCGTCAGAAACAGAGACTTCTACGACATCCATCCAAAGAGTCATTTTTTAACGGTTACAGATTTGTTGTATTTTACCTGTTTTGGATGGAGGCCATAGGAGTCTCTGTTTCTGACGAAATTTGAATGATATATTAGAGGGATATATTTATGAAAATCCATGGAAGTATTTTTCAAAAAAAATAAAAAAAATGACGAAAATGCCCCTGATGTAGCTAAGGTTAGCTACATCATGATGTAGCTTCCCTTTTATCATATATATATATATATATATATGAAAAACTTCATATGAGGCGGGATCTCACCATACATATGATGAGCCACCCTCAATTTAGGCATCTTCCCAATATATTTTATAACTTCTTGTTTCATATATACATATATATATATATATATATATATATATATATATGGGTTAAATGGGGCTGTCCCCTGGGAGTAGCCAACTTGGCTACTCCCACCCCTATTTTTTCCTCATTTTTTTATTTCTTTGAAAAATAAAAATTTGTATATTCATCACTATATCCCTCTAACATTCTATTAAAATTTCGTCAAAAACAGAGACTCCTAGGCCTTCCATCCATACGTCATTTTTTTAACGGTCGCATGATTTTTTAAATCGACCCTATTTGGATGGAGGCAGTAGGAGTCTCTGTTTCTGACGAAATTTTAATAGAATGTTTGAGGGATATAAGGATGAATTTACACATTTTTATTTTCCAAAGAAATAAAAAAATGAGGGAAAATAGGGGTGGGAGTAGCCAAGTTGGCTACTGCCAGGGGGCAGCCCCATTTAACCCTATATATATATATATATATATAGAGGGCCCTTCCAATGAGGTGCACCTTTCCTGGGTGTATGGAAAGCCCATCACGAGATCCGTTAGATCTCGATCTAGCGGTTCTTCATTCAAAAGGGTATTTTAGTCCATACATTTTCGTTTTAAATTTGAATTTAATTTCGAATTTGAAATTCATTTCGTCTTTATATTTTTCCATTTTTAGCATGTCTGATTTGGTATTTTTTATTGCCTTTTAGTTACTGAATTTTCGCCAACATGGTAGCATTTTCGCGCAATGTAGAATAACAGATGTTTTTGTAAAATTCCGCTTGATATTGTAAAACTGCATCCTGCATTGTAAAATAAAATCACAATTAGTAATATTTATATTATAATAATTGTAATTTTGATAATACTATTGTAAAAGATCATGGACGTTTTGTAAAATCTGAATGAAGATTGTAAATCCATCAGATCCTATTATGTGCGTTTTTCACAAATGCCAAGCATCTTTGTAAAATTCGAATCCCTGTTGTAATTTTGCATCCTGCATTGTATAATAAGATCACAGTTAGTAAAAAAATGATATGCAATTGTAAAATATGATCTGAGATTGTAAAAAAAACTCGAGATTGTAAAACAGTCTGAGATTGCAAAATAGGTCATTTATATTGTAAAATACGATCTGGGATTGTAAAAAAACACTCGAGATTGCAAAATAGGTCACTATATTGTAAAAACCTGGGCACGCCCTCCATCTCTAGCATCCTCTCTACCCGCACATCCTCCGCCCTTCTCCTCCATGACCCACCTCCTCCATGCACGTCCTCCTCCGCCCACACACCTCCATTAACGCACTCCTTCAACCGTCTCCTCCATGATCCACCTCCTCCACGCGTATAAATGTAAAAAAACAGTCTGAAATTTGTAAAAAGATGATATACTATTGTAAAATACGATATGTTATTGTAAAAAAAACTCGAGAATGCAAAATAGGTCATTATATTGTAAAAACCTGGGCACGCGCTCCATCTCCAACATCCTCTCTACTCGCACATCCTCCGTCCTTCTCCTCCACGACCCACCTCCTCCATGCACGTCCTCCTCCGCCCACACACCTTCCACGCACTCCTTCAACCTTCTCCTCCCCTCCCCGCTTACCTTCGCATCCGCCAGCACGATCTCCGACGTTTGAACCTTTGGAATCGACCAACCTCCTCCCACATACCGTCATCGATGATCTTCGCGACGTAGGTGAACGTGATCTGTTGGGGAGGCGATGGAGGACGTCGGAGCAGCCTCCTCCCACATGCCGTCGTCGAGAGAGAGACAGGAGAGAGAGTCGTCGTCGAGAGAGAGCCGTCGTCGAGAGAGAGAGACATGAGAGAGAGAGAGAGATTTGAGATAATTTAGGAGATATTTTGTTGCATTCTAAATATAGAATATACCAAAATGACCATAATGGGTTTTTCGACATTTAAAAAATATAGATAACGAGCCATTAATGATAACCATCAGATTGACTATGGGTGCTTAGGATGGTGGGCTTTCCATGCACCCAGGAAAGGTGCACCTCATTGGAAATATCTCCTATATATATATACCTCCTATAGGATTCGTGACAATTACAGGAGGACGGAGTGTAGAACGGCCTCTGTGATCAGCGTGGTCAAGCAACCGCCGGGAGGGGAAATGCATCGATCGGAACCTCGACCCTTCCGATTCCATCCCTCTCTCTCCTTTCTCCACCATCCTTCTCTCTCTCTCTCTCATTCAAGATAAAGGTCGACGATGACTTACATCAACGCTTCACTGGTATCAGAGCTCCGATCCCGGATTGCGCTCGCCCCCTTGCATCAACGCCAGCCTCCTCGCATCGAGAATCCGGCGTGTGCTGCCGACATCGTCGAGGAAGAAGTGCCACCGCCTCTCTTTTTTCTTCTCCCACGAAACATCCAACCCTAAAGGGTTTAAGGTCTGTTTAATTCCACTTTTGCCCTTTCGTTATTTTTTGGAAGACGAGTCCAGAGGTCCCCTTTATTTAAGACATCTTTATTAAGTTTTAAAAAGGGAGGAGAATCCGTGGAGTTTGTGCTTCAACGAGAAATATATATTCAAATAAGGGGAAAATAGCATATTAGGTGTGTATGGTTTTGTTGATGTTTTAAATTGATGCTTCTTCTTTGAAAATGTTTGATTATTTTGATCGGTTTAGATGACTGGTTTAGAATGACGGAAGTCAAGGAATAGTTTAAAAAAATACTCATTATATGTGAGCGAGTCTTAAAAAAATAAGCCTAGTCTTAAAAAATAAAGTATTAATTGCAAGCTTTCTTTGTTTAAATTAAAAGAGGAGAAAGGGTTATTATAATCTCATATTCTTGTTGAGTTTTTTTAAAATCTTAGTGGAGCTTTCTTATTAAAATTACTTCACTGATCAATCTTTTAAGAAGATACATGATACTTTAATCAAAGTATATTTAACTACCTCTTAATTAAAAAGAAGTTGTTTTGCAGTTGTTTGTTGATTAAATTATAAGTTTGCCTTAATATTCACAATTATCATTGAATAGAAGTCATCTTCTTGCCTAAAGTTCTTCTATCTATCTGCTTATAGCCGCTTTTTTCCCCAACAATTTTTTTTAATTGCACAATCTCATATAAACTTATATTTATTTCGTTAGATCAACAAAAAAATGACAAGAAAGATAATTGTCACTGAGGTGGGGGAAAATTGAGTTACCTTAACGGTGCAAATTATGAGTTGTAGAATAGAATGATCTCTATGGTCTGATGCACGATAACAAACACTCTATTATAGACAAGCACGGTCCAACCTTATCTGAAAATCCAACTATGAAGGAAATTAGGTCACGCGAACAGTGGAAGAAAACAGATAATAGGGCTAGAAGCTTCATGCTGACCCACATGGATTTAAACCTGATTCGGGTCTTTGAGACATGTGAATTAGCTTACGAGCTCTGTACCGCGGTTAAGGAGAAATATCACTCCAAGTCGGAAGTGAGCGTCCAGCTTCTTCCAAGTACAACTCCTGTAGAATGAAGAAATCTGCATCCTCGAGCACGTGAACAAGATGATCGTGATGGCCAAGGATATAGCGGCTGTTGATTGCGTGATTCCGGAGAGGATGTAGATCGTAGCCATACTAGGAAGTCTCCCACCATCATTCGATATGGTTGGCACATCTCTGAGGATGAATGGAGACATTAAGTCTGTGACGGACCTACCTGCATAGCTGGCAATTGAGCAGGACCTCTCTAAGCAAAGATCGAAGACTGAGATCTTCGAGGTCGAGGAAAAAGAAAAAGCAAATATCGTGCACGCGAAGAAAAGGTTGGGTCCCTCCAAGAAGAATTTCAAGGGAAAGAATGGGAAATACCCATGCGGTTCTTACTACGGTTGTGACAAATATGTCCATTTCAAGGTCAAATGCCTCAATTAGAAGAAGTTAGGAAATTCTAAAATGCCTGAAAACAAAGGCAAGAAGAAAATGGAATTCACGGCTGTCGTGGAATGCAACTCCGTCGTCACATACAGTGACATGATCGATTTGGAGCAACCAGACACACCGTGAAGATGAAGGAGAGCCTGATGGACTTCAAAGAGATGAGTAAAGGAGAGTAGAGGATCTTCATGAGAAACAACACCTACCTTGATATAGAAGGTGTTGGAACATACATTCTTGATCTAGAGGATAACGTTATAGTATTGAATGATATACTATATGCCACAGGGATAGCACGAACCTGGTCTCTGTCCCAGTGCTTCTCAAGAAGGATTTCAAAGTCTTGTTTTATAATAGGAGTGTATCTATATGCAAGAATAAGAAGGTCTATGAGATGGGAAAGTTTGTACCTGAGCATGACATGTTCTTCCTTCCTGTAATAAACTCTAGTGAATCAATGAATGTCTCTTCTGAGTATTCCTTGTGTTATTTGTCTGACTATAACTTATGGCACAAGAGACTGTGTCATCCAGAAAATTCTAAGATAGATCAAATGATGAAGGCAAATCTGTTGCCTAAGATCTCGAGTGCAATGAAATAGTCTTGTGAACACTGTCTACCCGGTAAAATGACAAGAAGACCCTTCTCAATCGGAATTCGGTCAACAGAGTTATTAGGTTTAATCCATTCAGACATATGTGGACCACTGAGCATCAACACACATAAAAATAATTAAGAAATACTTCATAACATTTATTGATGATTACTCAAAGTTCTCTTATATCTATCTCTTAAGAAGAAAGTCGAAGGCACTTGAAAATTTTAAGAGATATAAGATGGAAGTGGAGACAAGATTGGGAAAACTAATCAAGACCCTTAGGATAGAGAGAGGTGGGGTATATACCTCAAAGGAGTTTGAAGATTACTTCATTCAGACAAGCATTCGTATGCAGACTAAAATGATCTATACACCACAACCGAATGGTATAGAAGAAAGAAAGAATCAAACCTTGATGAATGCAGTAAGGTGTATGCTTTCACACCCAAGACTCTTCAAGAAATTCTGGGGAGAGGCAGTGTTGACTGCGAACTGCATACAAAACAAGATTCCCACCAAGTCTGTAGAATCAACGCCGTATAAAAATTTGAATGACAGAAAGCTCGAATTGGACCATCTCTGGAAATGGGAATGTGTTACACATGTTCTGGTACCAAGTCAGCTTAGTGACTAGGTAGACTTGAGGATATTAAAGTGCTAGTTTATTGGTTATAGTGAACATTCTAAAGGATATAGATTCTTAAATTAAACTAAAGGTCTGATCGAAAGTTATGTTGTAACTTTTCTTAAAATTCATCAAGAAAAGGAGAATGAAATAGAGGAATCAGATCCTCTGATTATCCTACAGGATAGTGAAGATGACTTGAGCATTAGATAAGAACTTGGGGATGATATCGATCATTAAAATATAGAGAATGAACCTATAGAACATGATGATCCTTTAAAGGAAGTGTATAGACCCAAACAACCCACGAGTATAATCAGCAACAGGAGACCCAAAACACGGCCTGCATGGATGGAAGATTATTATTTCTATGGATGTGAGGCATCGTGTTACCATGAATGAGGATATCGCGGATTGTACAGATCCCGTATCTTTTGATGAAGCTATGGCTTTATCTGAGTCAAGATCATGGACGATCGTCATAAGGAATGAGTTGGACTTAATCGAGCGAAACGGTGTATAGGAGCTATGTGATTTGCCAGAAGGTAGGAAATCCATATGATGTAAGTGGGTATTCAAAAAGAAGTACTAAGTTGATGGTACTATTGACAAATATAAAGCCAGATTAGTTACCAAGGGTTATACTCAACAAGTTGTA
This sequence comes from Ottelia alismoides, assembly GCA_037367405.1. Lineage (NCBI taxonomy): Eukaryota > Viridiplantae > Streptophyta > Magnoliopsida > Alismatales > Hydrocharitaceae > Ottelia > Ottelia alismoides. The sequence goes on from JAZKJV010007109.1 coordinate 370,898, forward strand.
ATAGATTTTCAAGAAACCTACTCTCCAGTGGCTAAGTTTGCATCTATTAGGATGATCTTAGCCATAGTCGTATATTTGAATTTGGAATTGTTCTAAATGGATGTGAAGGCGACCTTTCTTAATGGAGAATTAAAGGAGGAGATTTGTATGCGATAGCATGAAGGCTCTCAGGTTGAAGGTTAGGAGAAAAGGATTTACAAGTTAAAAAATCATTATATGGCTTGAAGCAGTCTTCACGATAATGATACCTTAAATTTCATGAGAAATTTATCCAATTTGGATTTGTTGCAAATAAATTGGATAACGGTGTGTATGTCATGAAAAGTATGAGTAGGTTTGCAATCTTATCATTGTATGTGGATGGCATTCTGCTTGCAGGTAATGGCATACAAATGCTCAATAAAATAAAACAAAAATTGAGCAATGAATTTGAGATGAAGGACATGGGCGAAGCATCCTATGTTCTTGGAATAAAAATAACAAGAGATAAGGACTCTAGGACATTGAACCTTAATAAGGAAAGATATTTGCATACTATATTATGGAGATGTGGAATGCAGAATAGCACTCCAGCTCCAACACCACTTATGATGGGAAAGAGACTCAGCAAGAGTCAGTGTCCCGGAAAGGGGTGGAAATCTTTAGATGTACCATATATACATACGGTGGGAAGTCTAATGTATGCAATGATGTAGACCTGATTTAGCTTATCCAGGAAGCTTAATCAGTAGATATCAGAGCAATCCTGGTCCAGCATATTAGAAAGCTGTAAAGAGGATTTTTCAATATCTGAAAGGAACTGTACATCTGAAACTTGTGTATCAAGTAGAATCACTTGAAGTAGTAGGATACTCCGATGCTAATTTCGAAGAGGATGTGGATGCCAGAAAATCCGCATCGGGTTACTTATTCATATTTGGTGTTGCAACCGTTTCTTGAGGTAGTAAGAAACAATGATGTGTATCTAGACATACACAGGAAGCAGAATACATTGCATGTAGCATGACCATCACTCATGCTATGTGGATCATGCGCTTTCTAGAGAATCTAAGCCTTGAATTGGTCAAAGGGCTAATTGAACTGTATTGTGACAATCAAGTTGCGGTAAGCTTGATTAATAGTGGGGCTAACAGTTCTAAAGGAAAACACATTGAGAGCCAATATCACTATATACAAGATATAGTGGCGAAGCAAGAACTCACGGTAACCTACATACCTACCAGTGATATGTTGGTTGATTCCCTAACTAAAGGAATAACAACATGAACATACATTAAACATGTTGGTTTAATGAGACTCGGGAATATATGAATCAAGGAAGAGTTTTCATATATAATGATCCTCATATGATAAATCTCCATGTATATATTATACGAATAGTGGGAGCATATATGTTTTGACCACTTCGATCAAGTAGGAGATGTAGAACGGCCTCCGTGACCGGTATGGTCGGAGGCAGTTGCGACGGGATCGGGTCTCATGGAGACCCTAACCACAAGGGCGTGGGAAGGGGGCAGACGTGGCGAGGGCATACGTCCTATATAAACCTCCTCATAGGGAGGAGAAATGCATCGATCGGAACCTCGACTATGGGAGCCCCCTTCCGATTCCATTCCTCTCTCTCTCCTTTCTCCACCATCCTTCTCTTTCTCTCTCGTCCAAGATAAAGGTCGACGATGACTTACCTTGACGCTTCACGGAGAAGGCATGTTGTCATTGTTGATGAAGACAGAGGCATTAAGGAAGGGCAGAGATTGGATGGACTAAAGAGAGGAAAACCCATAGATTATAAAAGGTATTTTTTGGAAAGTAGATCGGAGGGTAATTATGCCAACGAAGAATACCATGTATTATTAAAAATTACATTACGTTGGAGTCATTTTAATTTAAGTAATGATTCATTTGTTGATATATCAAAATAGCAATGAATGCAAAAAAAGTTGTAACTATTTTTAATAATTTTAAATGCAAAAAAAATTGTAACTATTTTTAATAATTTTAGTGGCAGATAGATATGATCCTCATCGTATTGATAGGTTTACAAATATCATAATGAATATAAAAAAAACGTTGTTATCTAATCGTCGCATTGCTATTATTTGTTGTAATGGATCGCCGCCCACTGAAGGCTACAATTAGGGCACGTGGAATGGAGGTGCTGCCCATTGGGAGTGAAAATGTGACAAGGAGGAGGAGAAGACGAGATGCGGGTTATATAGGACGTCGGAGAGGTGTGGGCTGGTGAGCTGAGGTAGGAGCGGAGTTGAACAACTTTCCATGTGCAAGTGGGGTCACATGTGCAAGGGCAATTTCGGGAAACTTCGCATTTAAAATGGATTAGAAATTACATCAGCAAGGGTTTTTTTTCCGAGGATGGTAGTTTTTTTTGTAATAGAAGTTTAAAGGTAGGGGTGACCAAGCTGTTTCTCTAGCAGTACCCAAAAAACTGTCACCACAACCCATTTTCCTTATAGTGCCGTTATAATGGTTGTTGAGAAGAAAAATGCTCGAAAATGTTTATTAGCAGGCAGTGCTTCAAAAAAGTTGTATAGCACGATGCCTTGAATCATATCCATTAGTTTGTCCCATGTAGTTGTGATTTTGTAGGCATAATCTGTAATAATAGAGAACAACCCATCCAAAACATAGATCCCCTTCCATGGCTTGAGGGTGAAGCCTCAAATCAAAAATCTGAAATTCATATACGCATGCATGTCGAGTTATATATATGCATGCTTTTGTACTTAAATTGGAACAACCATATATGCTCTCCAAATCGAGCTAGGGTTTAGGATCATTGCCAAAGCCATTTCTGATCATATTATGATTTTTATTACATAAAGTGAAGAGCGGATTATCGTCCAAGGATGTAGATCAGTTAACGTCCAAGGATTTATTATATTAAAGGCCGTTGGTTAACAAAGACCATAGTTTATATCCGACGATATCCACTTCAATTTATCGTCTAAACATCAAAGTTCCGTGATGCTTTTTAATTAAAAATTAATGCCATTCTTAGGAGACTTAATTTGTCTTGAAAGAGTCAATAAAACAACCAATTAGCACTCAGTAATCAACCCTTACTGAAATAGAGACATGGAGTTGATCTCCTTTAAACAAATACAAATTACTTGAAAAAGAATGATTGCTAATTTTCTATTCTTTGATCTGACTCGCTATTTATGAGTTCTAAAGAACAATTCTCTTCTAGAAAACTGAAAAAAAAAATACAAAAGAGAGTGTATATTATTAGCTCGTCGGTATCATTATTCAGTCGAGTTCGAATTGGAGATCCACAGACGGGAGTGACCCCAGGCCACCAAATATGGTGTCGTCGTCAGTGATGAAATCCTCGCCGACTTGGCACTCGAAGAACGTCTGTATGTCATCGGGGAAGCTGCAACGAGATGCTGGGAGACGAACTGGAGGTGACGGTATGTACTCCTCCGTGGTCGTCGTCGACGAGCTGCTATCCGTCGCCTCCTCAAACTTGGGAGGAGAATTGTGGAATGCTATGGGGTTGCTCTTGAAGGATGGAGTTTCCATGCAGTCAACACTGCTGCTGGAGTTGGGGTCTTGTTGGATGAGGTTTACATAACGGCTGAGGTCGAAGTTGGTGACTGCGTTGAGGCCGCGATATTCGATCGCGGCCATGTCGTAGGCCATCGCTGCCTCTTCTTGAGTAGCTGCATGAAAACACTATTCATCATTACATTTCGCAGAGAAGAGGAAATTCATTCTATTATCTCAAATGCAAATTTTTACGTCTACTTGGTACACACTCATTGCACGTAGTAGAGAATGAGTTGCTTGCTAGTTGCTACCGTGTGCACAACTCCTTCGAGATTATATTTCTACATGTGTATGCATTGATGCGTATATGCTTGAAAGTTATTTATGGTATACTTCGAAATTTAGTGGAGATATCTTGTTGCGATAGTAGAATCAAATAATTAAATTATAAGTGGGCGCAGTTTAGAAATGTTTTCTTCTAGAAATGTGAATGGACTTTTCTTCTAGGAATGAACCCATTCGTAGTCTATTTAAAATTTGTGTATAGATAATGTGTACATATACAAGATCTAAATACAATATAAAATTTTAGACTAAAGAACTGATAGCGTTCGTCGACTCTGGTTGTTCTAAAAAGCATCATCTGAGATGAGACCAGTGGTACGTATGCACAATGGTATAGAAAATCAAAATTTCCTTACCAGATTCTCGAGGGAACCTTTTAATAGCATGTACACATGAGAGGGGTTTGCCTTTCCTACTCCAACGTGGTAAGGATGTGACTGAAGGATAGGGTTTCTCTCTCTGCTTTCCTATAAAGTTCTATACCTGATGATGACCAGTGGTATTTCTACCTTTCTCAGTGCACATGTAGAATGGAAAATATAGGGGAATAGGAGGCTTGCATGGTCATGAAGATAATAGAAAAATGACCTTGGTACAACATATGATATATAATATGTTTATTGTGTATGTTTTCCAAGCTTAGACATATAATAGGCGGACGATAGTTTTAGCTTAAGCGGATTGGATATTTCTATTCCATTATGATCTTTCTTGCTAGCATACCCCCCATACTGTAATAGGGCTCTTTCTTATTTAAAGCACGTGTATAAAAGAAGTGACCTCTTTTAGGAGTTCTGACCTGATGGTTTTTAATGTGAACTTATAATGACCATGTGCCTTTCCTAGTCCAATGGGGCGATGGAGATGTTTATTATATGGCATTCATCGCCTCATTTACAGATTCCATCATCTCTCCTTTAGTCAACAATAGATCGTGTGTAAGATGGTCGTATCGCCTTATTTACAGATTCCATCATCTCTCCTTTAGTCAACAATAGATCGTGTGAAAGATGGTCGTATCGTATTATCAAAAAAAATAAAAATGCGTCATTATAGGGGAGACCTCAAAACTTATGCTTGTCAAGATACTAGAACTATAGTTAGGTAGTCAAGCTTGCTTATGTGGAGGACGACATGTAAGTTGATGGAGAGGTAGAGAAGAGCCTAGAGTAAGGTGGGCATTCAATCAAAATAAAGCTAAAAGGGGATGTGTAACAAGAGGAGATCAAGTAGTAGCCGTTAAAAGCTGTAGCTACTATAAGAGGGAAAAGTACATAAAAATCCTCCTCTTCATCCTTTTATATATTACCGGTCAAAATCTAACTCACCCATAGTCTCCCGCAGTCTTTTCCAATCCCTTTCACTCTCCAAGACATAAGAGGCGTGTCATGGGCCTCCTCATCCAGACTTCTTGTTGTAAGCATGCATCTATACTACTAGCACTTATTTTTATAGGCTCTTGATGTCTTAGCCTTTCCTGCTTCGCACTATCAGTAGCAGTTCCTTACATGTGACTAAGAGAGAGACCTCTCCTACACCATCAGGTCAAAACCAACTTTAAGCAGTCATGGTGCTGCAAAAGAGGCAGGTCCAAGAGTATTCGAAGGATGGTGGCCCTACATGATTAGAGCTCATATAGACTACTCTTTGTCTACTCCTCAGGGTATTACATTATTTGACTTTCATTAATCACTCCTCATTGAGCCGACTCGCACCATAAGAACTCGCTTCTCTTTCGACACTCTCAATGGTCGTCGATTTGACTCCTTGAACACTCATCCCACACGTGCTTCTTTATTTCAATTCCTTATAGGCTATGAGATTAGAAATGGAGTTACTCAACCTTGTGTTGGTTGGCTTTCGCTCTTAAGTATTATCTAGTTGAAGAACTTTGTTTCTTAACTATATAGAAAAAGCCCAAATAGATATCAGAGATTGTTGACCTTGATCTTGATTACATCACTTCTTCCTTTTAACCAACTCTTTCTTGGAGCTTAGGAAGTGGTTTAGCCATAAAGATTGACAATTACTATCAATGGTCATAGGGAAAACTATGATCTTAGTCGACCAATCACGCAACTTGTGAGTTTGAATCATTCCAGACTATCAGGTGGGTCAAGACTTACGGGATCCTTAATTGGACTTTTTTGTTAGAAAATTTCCATAGTAGTTAGCTTGAGTTAGAAGAGAGATAGAATGTATGCTTACATCTAAGATGAAGATGCTTATATGGATGTGTCTCCATACGAAGAAAAATCAAATTGGTAACTAGGCTATCATGAAAAAAGTTGCCAATAGAAGGAGAAAAAGGAAAAGTTATTTAAGGCCGTTTGAAAAGTAAAATAAAAATCATCTAACACTCCAATTTAAATGTGCAAACAATTAGAAGAATCAAGAAGATATGGTGGAGAGCACAAGAATTTATAAGAAAGCAAATAATTACTAACTACATTTTTAGATTCAAACATAATATTACTATGAAGGCTAAATTATATTTAGATTTAAAATCTAAGTACGAGCCCATATTATTTAATTAAAAGAAATATACCATCTCTTCTAAAAAAGTAAATAAATCTAAGTAGTTAATTTAAATTAAATAGAAATATATTAAAGTTGTTTCGCTTATTAAATAGAAATATATTAATGTTAGAATCGTGCATTTTTTTATAGAATCAACCTTTGGTGTAACTTGCACGATAACAAACTAAGTTTGGACTATTATTGAATTCTCTTGCAAATAAGTTTTCATAGTCGTGCATCATGTACAGGGCAGTGTTAAAAGATACAAGAAATAACTAGTTGTCAAGGTCTACACTCAGACATATGATACTGACTACTTTGACACATCTTTTTTATAACTTGGTGGCTCCCGAATGGATTCTACTATCAACAACGGTCTAGAAGGATTGGTTTTCATCAACTTGATATTGTCAAAATATTTTAATATGGTAACCTTCGTGAAGAGGTATATTAGCATTCACACAGTTTTACGCTTGAGATAGAGTCTAATAATGTTTCTAATCTTCACAAGGGTGTTTATGTGCTCAACCAGAGTTTTAGAGCTTAGTTCCATAAGTTTTCTGTAGTGGTAGAGCACATATTGTTTTGTTAAATCCAATACTGACTATTCTCAATGATGAATCCCAAATTCATCATCTTTATTGCTACTATTTATCCTTATTTTTTAATTTATTAATAATTAATTAATTATGCTTAGCATTCAACATCATGTAAATAAATAGGGTTAATTATTGTTCCTAAAAAAGTGCATATTATTTGTATTATGGTTCCCTTTATTTTGTGTGTTTCCCTATTAAAAATACAATAAAATAAACAAAATATTGTATATAATATATTATACATTAATTATTATATAAAATCAAAAAATATAACAAATAAAAGAAGTATGTTTATTCCCTAAACATACTTACGAAAATAATTACTATGTACATATGAGGTATTTTGACTTTGAGTTCTACATGAAAGATGTAGATCTTTAAAAGATGAACAACTTTTGTTGAATATTTTTTAATTTGACTTAATTTGTTATTTCTTTTTTATTTTACATTGATTTTTTATTTTCTAATTTTCGGATTGGGACACATGTCCCAATCTCCTTTCTCCACGTAGATGGCTCTTTACATGAGCATGAGTGCATCTTGGATTGTCTGATCTTCAGATCAGATAGCTCATTTCATCTCACCCCTGACCACTTGTGGACCGCTTGATCATAGTGATCAAGCAGTTCTTGCTTCACCAGTCACACCCAAATCTCCGCCGTCTGATCAAGATCATATGGCCCACCTATCGTCTTCCTCTTTCAACTGCTCCTCCTTGAATTGATGCAACCTTTCGACAGCAGCTACTTCTTCCCAATTCACCAACAACCTCGCATGTTCCATCCACCCATTTACGACATCCATCGATAGATCATTCGGCCCTCATCCACACTCTACCCTCTATAACTTTTCTCTCCTTCATGTAAGGCAACTGGAGGTGGTTGAAACCACCCCCGTCAACCACCTAGAGGAGAACAAAACTCTCCTCCCCGGCCAACTTACAATCCATCCTCCCCTTATGTGAGTAACTTTTGAGCATCGTCTACCTTCGAGTGATAGAGAGAAGGTTAGAGAAAAAGCCAAGAACGAAGATCTGCTCCGGCAAGATCCACAATGTTGTTACTATGACGCAGCACCCTCACTTCCTTGCTGCTTGAGCTCAACCCATGTCGAGATTTAGAGCAAATACCCAGGATCCCTATAAGCTTCGTTCCCAGGCCATTGTTCCACCTTCGCTTCTCATCTCCATCTCCAGGTACACCTCTGTCCATCCCCTCTTTGACTTCTCTCAGCTTAATCTCCAAGCACACACTCCGTTCCTCGCATCAAGTCATGCTTCCACCTTCACATCGCATCAACCATCTCCGCGGACACCTTCACGATCGCCCTCTCTTTCTCCATGATCGATTCCACCTCAACCATTTGTTCTTCCTATATGGAAGAAGAACCCAACTAGGGCTCGCCTCTTCCGCCTTCGTTTAAGCCTCCATTTCACTCCAGATCGCTTTCCCTTCACTTCGGCTATCTCCTCTAACCTTTGCAGGTTTATTTCATCATGCAATGGTTGATATTTTTAAGTAGCTCCGATCAAGCTCTTCACCTCCGACGACCTTGCATCGCAAGCATCTTCGAGCCACATGCAGGACATCTGCAAGACACCATCACCTTCTTGAGGTTGCCAGATAGCCTCGTCGACCTTCATATCAAAACAAGGACTACATAGGAGGAGCTATTAGGTCATCGGAACCACATCTTTGAGATGTCTTACAAGGTGGAGCATCAATGCTAATGAGGAGCAGTTACTATCATACCATTCTGATCTGACAGTTGAGACCGCTCCCAAGCCACTACCTCAGATCCCCCGCTTCAAAGGAGCTAAAGCCCTAGAGCAAGCCGTGTGGCGTCGAGCCTCCATGCCCGTCCTAGCCTAGCCCCCTCGCATAATGCATATGCGGGCTCTGGTCATTTTGCATACAACCCATGCAGGCTCTATTATATTTCAGAAATACCCCGCATAAGAGGTAAACTTCAAGATAAGCTCGTTGGCACTATACGATTGTATTTTAGTCCTTCAAGAATCTATTTTTGATGATTCTATGATTTATTTATTATGTTTTTATTGCAAAAAACACCCTTGACTTTGTTGCATAATAACTTGAAAAATATTAGTCCAATTAAAGTGATTTTAGTTGCATTTTAAAGCCCTTGTAATTCTCTTTAGAATAATATCATTAACTCTCTGTTAAGATTAGTTGTAATAAAATTAAAAATTTAGATAATTATACTATGCATTATTACTTGATTGAATTTATAATTGTTGCACCTCTATCCCTTTTACGCATTGAAATATCTCTTGTAGAACTTAATTCATCTAGATCATCATTAAATATCTTGGACTCTGATTTAGAAAATTTAAACCCTTGATTAGGTGTATTTTGGTGAATTGATTTTTGTAGTAACTTAATATTAAGGTGCTTTGATTCTAAGAATTGACATCAGAGATTTTATCTACTTGATCTAGTTAATTGGATATCCCAATATGAGTCGAGCTAAGGAGGTTATACTTATTGTCCACTTGTGTATTGTGATCATGTGTTGCATTTTCATTGTGCGGCATCATATATATTTTAACATGCTTAAAAAAATATCTCATAAAAAACCATGCATTCATTCTTGTTGTGTTTCTTGACCTAGATAGAACTAAGATTATTTAAGCTAGGTGTTTAGGCTCTGATTGAATAATTTAATAATTTCGTATCCTTGCGTTCGACCTTAGACTTATCCAGGTTAAATTAACCAAGCCACTCTTCACGAAGATCATCGATCGGTTCTGATAGATTGTTAATCGATTGTACTACAACGAATACAAATTAGAATAGCGATCAATCATCATTCTGTATGATGCTTTACTATTGTGTTTGCGGTGCTACTTTTTTATGTTGATGATATTATTGTCACAATAATTCATGCACATGGTGTTGTTGTGGTGAAGTATCAAACTAGCACTTATTCACCATGAATTTTGATATCATATGATATATCTTTGTAGTAAGATCGATCTAGAGAGTTCGTTCAATTGTAAAAAAAATGTATCCTTAACCTACCTTCCAAAATAGGGTTTCTTGGATCTAAGGCTGCTTTTATGCCTATAGACCCACATACGAAGCTATTCGAGAATACTCATAAGAGCTTGAGGTTAGACATTACATGGCCAAAGTGAAAAATCTCATCTATGTTATTCTTTTCAAACCAAATATATTCTTATTGTTATGGTGCATATTTTCATATACAACAACTTTATATGAAGTAAACGATTTACATTCAAGAAAGGATCCTCCCTACATATAGTAAAACATGTTGGTACAATTTTTGATGATGGTTGATACGACATGCATTCTACTATATGAGTATTGAGTTATCGCTCAAAAAACAATTGAGATGGTATGGGTCAGATCTGTTTTATATAATTTGATCATTGAGATCATAAGACCTATAGATATGCGGTGCAACAATCATGATACAATTTTTATGGCAAGAAATTCATTCTTCTATGAGAGGACCAAACATGTCAAGATTGACTGACACTATATTTGTGATTGATCTAAAGAGTACTTCTTCAGACCCTACATATATCACCTATCGATCAACTTGTTGAATATCTTTACCAAGGTGTTACTATAGTCTCTATCTAACTAATGTTTGACCAATTTAAGGAGGAGTGCTAAGATAACTTTTAACCTTTATGTTTATTTGTCTTTATATTAGTCCTACATCGCCCACATCTTATATAAAGAGAGATAGATCTTTCATAATAAAACATGCTTTAATTTTCCTAGTAGTCCTATTGATGTAATGGTCTCCCTGCTATAGATAGTATCATCATATAATGATCATAAGAAGGCTAAGAAAAGAACAACAAGATCATTATCCTCCTCCCTAAAGAGGACTCTACATCCTCATTCATCTCTTCAATTGTACTATGTTTATTAGGAAACTTGTTGAAATAAGCCATTGGCAATGTCTTATTGGTCAAATATACACTATATAGCCTTTTTTTCAGTAACGACTTATAAATCAATAATTTATATTTGCGTTATCCTCAAGATTCTTCTAAATCTCCTATAAAAAATATACAGAAATGACTTCGTCATGATTGTTTTCGTTTAAGAATAATTACTATTGAGAGGGAAAAAGAAAAGATAACATTCATCTAACCCTAGAGCTCTCATATATAGGAGAAAATCTCTATGGTAAATTACATAAACCGAACAATAAAAATAAATAATATACGAAGGAACGACAAGATAACACGAGTATTGCAACACTCCCCCTCAAGCTGGAGCATATATATCTATCATGCTCAGCTTGAAACAACAATGATGGAAAGGACCTCTAGCCAGAGCCTTAGTAAACATGTCTACAATTTGATCTACTGACGCAACATAAGATGTTGAAATAAGCTCATTTTGGATCAAGTCCCGAGTGTAGTGGCAATCTACCTCGATGTGCTTTGTCTTTTCATGGAATGCTGGGTTATTAGCTATAAATAAAGCTGCCCGATTATCGTATTTGAGATGCATAGGAAGAGGTACTTCAGTTATTAAATCAATTAAGACAGACTTGACCCACATCATCTCAGTACTACCTTGGGCCATTGCCCTACCTTCTTATTCTGCACTGGATCGAGCAACAAGAGTTTGTTTCTTACTCTTCCATGAGACCGGTGAGCTATCAACAAACACAATGAAGCCTGAAGTAGACTTCCTGTCATTAGGACACCCAACATAACCTGCATCTGCACACCCTGTAACTGAGAGACTTATCTCTTCTAAATAGAAGACCTGCTCCTGGAGATGACTTCAAATATCTCAAAATAATGAATATTGCATCCATGTTTGTCTTCCTAGATTTCTCCATGAACTGACTAACTCTACTCACAACAAAAGATATATCGGGCCTGGTAATCGTAACATAAAATAATTTTCCTACCAGTTCTCTGTAGCATCTCTTATCCACCTTCTTAGATCTGTCATCGTGAAGCTTTACATTAGGATCCATCGAGGTAGTATCTAGTCCACATTCTCTCATACATGTCTCAGATAGAAGACCAGTAACGTACTTCCTTTGTGTCATAACCATGCCCTATTGATTTCGTGCAAATTCCAGTCCAAGGAAGTAACGAAGTATACCCAGGTCATGGCAACAAACTGCTTTCCAAGAAAATCTTTAGCTGCTTGAATTCCCTGTACATCACTTCCAGTGATAACAATGTCATCAACATAAACCAAGATGATTACAACACCTCGTTGGTCTCTCTTTACAAAGAGAGTATGATCTGCAGTAGATCTGACAAACCCCTTTCGTTCAATCAATTCTGAGAGCTTCTGGAACCAAGCCCTCGGACTCTGCTTAAGGCCATATATAGCCTTATGAAGACGGCACACCATACTAGACTCCCACTCAGCAGCAAACCCAGGTGGTTGCTGCATATAGACCTCTTCCTGCAAATCACCATACAAGAAAGCATTCTTTACATCTAACTGGAAAACATGCCAATCATGGACCACAACAACAGTAACGAGAATCAGTAGGGTAGAATGATGCGCCACAGGAGAAAACGTGTCATGATAGTCCACCCCATATGTTTGGGTGAACCCATGAGCAACCAACATGGCCTTGTATCAATCCACTGTCCCATCAGCATGATGCTTCACAGTAAAAACCCATTTACTTCCAACAACAGACGGACCTGGTAGAGGGGTGACAACACACCACGTACCTCGTGATTGCAACGCCGCCATCTCTTCCATCATAGCTAGATGCCACTGACTTCTCTGCAGTGCCTCCTGATACGATCGTGGTATCTGCACAGCTGACAAACCCACAACAAATTGTTGAAATTCCGGGGACAGACAGTCCAAGAAAACATGAAAACCAAAGTCCACTCCATATTTGGGGTGCATCGTACATGCACGCTTCTGCCTCCGAAGTGCAATAGGGATATCCAGATCATCAATAGGAGTAATAGAGATATTATCTGCACCTTGTACCTCAGTCTGTACATGCAAATCACCTGTGGCATCAGAAGAACTCAAATGGTCAATACATACAATGGGCGTGCTGGATGATGTAGGAGGCGCATGAGCAGGGGGTCTTCGCTGGTAAACCTGAGGCAAGAAAATAGGAGACGGCGGTGGCGGCGGTGGTGTTGGTGGTTGTGGTGGTGGTGGTGGTGGTAAAGAACATGGTAATGACGGAGGAGGAAGTATATAGATATCTTCTTTATCCTCTGAAGGAGCAAGCCTGTAACCTGTGAGAGAGAAATACATAATAGACTCAAAGAAGGTGACATCAGCACTGACATAGTACCTTCGGCGAACAGGGTCAAAACAACAATATCCTTTTTGGGTTTTAGAATACCCAATAAACACACATTTAACAGACATGGGAGAAAGCTTGTCAATACCAGGAGAGAGTTGGTGAACAAATGCAACCGAATCAAAAACACGAGGTGTAATTGAGAAAAGATCCTTCTTGGGAAACGTAATTGAGAATGGGATCTTCTCCCCTAACAACGACGAAGGCATACGATTGACCAGATAACAAGCAGTTAGAACCGCATCTCCCCACTAGGAATGAGGAGTACGACTCTGAATCAAGAGAGTTCTGGTAACATCTAAAAGATGGCGGTGTTTACTTTCAGCCACCCCATTCTGTTGGCAGGTATAAGCACACGATGTCTGATGCACAATGCCATGAGACTTAAGAAAGTGAGAGAGTTGAGTGCTGCAGAATTCGAGAGCATTGTCAGAACGTATGTACTTGACTCTGGCAGAAAAGATGTTCTTCAATTCATTAATAAAAGACTGAATAACAGGACCTGCATCAGACTTGTTCTTAAGAAGAAAAACCCAAGACAACCTAGAAAACTCATCAACAACAACACGATAGAACATGTGTCACTGATGATATGGGACACGACTTGGAACCCAAATATGGAAATGAAACAACTCAAACAGACTATGACTACTTGGACCCTGATGACTCCAGAAAGAAGACCGATGATGCTTCCCAAGCTGGCAGGCCTCGCACTGAAAGGTGGAGCGGGGAGAAATCTGTGGAAGAACATGAACCAGCTTTTGCAGAGGAAGATGACCAAATCGCAGATGCCACATGTAAGGAGAAACAGACCCACTGCGTAGAGAAGATGAGGCACCAGCATACGGAGACTGCTCAAGTCTATAAAAGCCCCTTTGCTCACGGCCACTTCCAATCACTCTGCCCATGAGTATGTCCTGAAACACAAGAGCAAAAGGATCAAATGCGGTACGACAATGTAAATCTTTGGTGATCTGACTAATTGACAATAAATTCATAGAAAATTCATGAGCATAGAGAACATTAGGAAGCCTCAAGGTAGGAGTCAACTGCACCTCCACCTGACCAGTGATGGGGGAATGTGTACCATTTGCTATCACAACTGACCGTCCAGGCTGTACAGGAGTAAAAACACTAAACTGACCTTTGTCAGCACATAGATGGTGTGATACACCTGAATCCATAATCCACTCGGATAAGTCTGCCCTGTAACAAGTAGTAAAGGCATACTCTGTACCTGATGTAGACCTTGATGCTGAGGCAGCCACATCTGAAGATCCTGAAGGAGATCCGGTCGAACTGGTAGTGGGCATAATATTCCTAAGTCGAGCAACAAGCTCATCAAATCTCTGATCGAGATCATGTGAAGGGCTCCCAACTGGTTGTGTCTGTTCTGCAACCCAAGCTGAAGGAGGAAACCCATGCTTGGAATAGCATGTATCCTCAGAGTGGCAGGATCTATGACAGTAGGTGCAAGGCTGACGGGGTCGACCACCTCCTTCTCTGCCATGGTTAGAGATACCTCTACCACGATATGGTAAATGGCTTCCCCTACCATGAGAGGCAGCTATAGCTGAAGATGTCTGAGACTGCATAGTACCTCCTGAGGATATGGATAGTCTACTCAATCTGCGATATGCCTCCTCCATTAGAGGTATGGTAGCGTTAGTAAGAATCTGAGCATGAGCAGCATCATACTCAGAATCAAGAGCTGCTAGAAAAACTCCAGTCATCACAGAATCTCTGTATGCCTTGAGCTGCTCTGGCGTAGCAGTCAAGGGAATGTACCCATGCAACTTCTCAAACATACCCCTCAAGGAAGTATAGAGGGTATGAAGGGGACGACCATTCTGCTTAGATGTGAAGATATCGTGCTGGAGCTGGAGTATCTTCGACTCATTCTTCGCCGGTGAGTATGTGGTGGCGAGAATGTCCCACATAGCCTTCATCGTTGGCTTGCTTAGAATATCATTGGCTATCTCAGATGACACAGTCCCAAACAAACCATACTCGTGCATAAGCATCATCTGTCTCCCATGAGGCATTTGTCCCAATCTTGTCACTTGGTTCCTCCACCGTGAGGATGTGCTTCTTGTCATTACGCTGCATCAGACTCATGAACTGCATGGCCCACAGTTCATAGTTGGTTCCATCCATTTTGACAATGGGTGTCGGACCTTTGAAGGTACCCAGGGATGAAACATCTACTTTGTTATCGGACATGATGACAACTATCGTCAAGACTGGGCTGAGAAATAAGAAATATTGGCGTCTACACTGACATACAGGAAGACAGTTGTGGGTGTAGACTCATACCACAACATCTTCCATTCTTGGAAGAGTCCTTTGGGTAGCTAGGATGTTTCTTGGGCTTCACGTGATCCCCTAGGTACCCAAAAGAGGAACATGCAGGACAACACTCACACGTGAAGATGAACAGGGCCACGCGGCAGCAACGGAGAGGCAACCGCCGAGCTAGGCAGCTACGACGACACCCGCAGGAGGGGAGCTAGGCGGCGGCGGCGGTGAGCCCGAAGGAGGGGCTGGGCAGCTGCGACGGTATTAGGGTTTTGGTGGGGACATGGTTCTAGGGCACATGCTTCGATCTAGGACCGTCGCTCTGATACCATGTTGAGAGGGAAAAAGAAAAGATAACATTCATCTAACCCCAGAGCTCTCACATACAGGAGAAAAGCTCTATGGGTAAATTACATGAATCGGACAATAAAAATAAATAATATACGAAGGAACGACAAGATAACACGAGTATTGTAATAATTATATCATATTATTTTCAAGATCTTGTATTTATTTCTACTCTTTATCCTTCATCGTCCTCGAATATGTCCCCTACTTCTAGAGAGCCTTTACGAGCCCCACTTACATGACTACATTGTTCATCCATTATTTCCCAATAATGAAGTTAATGTTGTTGTTGTTGTTGCTATTTCATTTAATGTGAACTTTAATATTAGATTTGATTTTGTACAATTTTCATCTACCATAACTGGCCTAGTCACCTCGATATAAATGGATCTCCGCCTATCACCATAAAAATGGTGAATCCATGCTAATTTGCATGATATGAAAAATCAAAGCTTAGTCCTTTAATTCCTTGGTTCAATCTTTGTCGGGGGGAAGGGCATTGAAAAACTCCCTAACTTAACTCCTCATTCTTCCCAATTGAACTCCAAATGTTTCCATCATTGATGGCTTACTCTAATTATATAACTTTTACATGGATGTAGTCAATCCCACCATTACCATACTCATCGCATAATCTTGTTACTAATTTACACTAACATAATTGGTGAATTTTATTGGTCACCTTTAAGTAACTATCACCACTAGATTTTCTTCAAGAGATAGAACAACCTGATGGCTAAGGTGGTGAGAGATCATTGGCGAAAAGGTCAGCCAAGAGAAGAATGACAAGGAGAAGTATTTTCTCTTCCCTTGCTTTCATCATGGTCAGGATGGTCGTCGAAGAAGTTCCTCGAGGGTAGGATATTTACACTGGCCGACAGGCCCTTCGTAGTAGGCTTATGGCTAGCTTAGCAAGTTGATTTCAGAACTGGGGATAAGTAATATGTATGTGTAGAAAGGGACTAGTCTGATCAGATTGAGGGTAGGAGGACCTTATGAAACAAGTAGCATTTCACTGTAAAGCTCGCTTGCCTCAGCAGAGAGAGCGAGGAGGCTCAAACCCATTGTACAATGACGTGAGATACACGCGAGTATGAAAACACATGAAATCAAATATAAAATAACAGATCAATTCAAGCTCCTACTACTTTTATTAATTTAAGAAGCCTAGTCAACAACTAGTTATTAGGTTCTTTAGGATGGGGTGCTCTTTCTGTTCTAAAGATGACATGATGGGTAATCCAAATTTCCACTCCATTTGAATGCTACCATCATAATCTCCCCCATAGGTCAGTGGACAAGGAAGGACCTTCCTCATGTGAAAGAGTAGGGAAAAATGTATGCAAGTTAGCCTCACTTGGAAGAAGAACTAAATAAGGGAAAGAAACCATCCTAATAAGGATATGTTGATCTTGCTAATGTGGATTGACTTGAGGTCCTTGAAGCACTTGTGGTCTTAGTCTAGAGCCCTAAAGCACTCATTGTCTTAGTCCAGTCTTGAGAAGGATATCATGATTAAAAATAGGAGAAATACGACGCGTCGAGTAGATTGTTTGATTGTGAATTTTACTCTTTTGGACCAGGCTTAATATAAAGTGATGTGACTTTTTTCCTTTCTATTTTCTTAAACTATGTTATTTTGTGAAGAAGGGCCTCAACCTTTTGATTGCCATCCAACTTATATATAAGTTCGCTCATTTGATCTGACGAGAGGCAGTCTCCCATACCCCTTATCTTGAAATTGATGAGCCAAGTAATGGTTATGTACGTGTGTAGTTAAATCCTCTAGTAAATCTCGATTTGTAGTAATAACTTATAACTTTTGTGGTGAAACAGAGTTTGTTAAAACAAATATCAAACCCTCAAAGAGTATTCAAAAAATCAAGAATCAAAAGTGCCCATGACCCGAAGACCAATGCATGGATCGAGATAGCAGATGAACTTAGAAACCTGATGGATATTCATGTTGTATTTTGACAAGTGTGAACAATGTTCCTTTATGTCAAAGACAATTGTGCCTTTTGCATCCATCTCCTCCCTTAACTGCTTCTAAATCTTAAGGAATGTTTGCTTTCACCGTATTTTTCAGTTTGTTTGATCAACTTATTTTCATTTTTCTGGTTGCACTAGACTAATTCAAACAATCTTCGCACTCTAACACCACATAACACCATTGTTGAGATATTTCTACATTCCATGTATATTTTCTATTATATTGTTTCCTTTTGTCTATCTTATGTAATTTATCCATAGGCCTCTGTCCTATATAAGAGAGCCTAGGGTTACATGAATAAACAACTATTATTTTCTTCCAACATGGTATCAGAGCGACGATCCTAGATCGGAGCTCTCGTTTCCAAAATCCTAACCAAACATAGTGCCCCCCTCCTCCGCATGCCACTGTGCAACACGCCACAGGCCCACGCGCGTCGTCGCCCCCTCCGTGTTCCTCCACGCGCACTGTCATGTGCGCCTTCACGCACGCAGACTAGCGCGTAGCAATGCCGTCTTGCGAGTTCTCGTGCGTCCAATGTTGGGCGTAGTTCTTCGCACGCGACTCCTCCGCGTGCTGCTCCTCCAAGCATCGGTGTCGTTCGCTTCTTCTTATTAATGGATTTGGGGGCATAAGTCTACATATACACCCAAATCCATGTATATTTGTGTAGACGTTCACCTTTGGTGGCAAAACCCTAGTCTTCTACATCCGGTAAGATGTCTGAGAACAAAGTTGATGTATCTGCCACTGGCGCATTCAGAGGTTTAGCGCCTATTGTTAAAATGGACGGGACAAACTATGAGCTCTGGGCTATGCAGTTCATGAGCCTTATGAAATGAATGGTAAGAAACACATTATTACCGAGGAAGAACCTGTGGAGAAGATTGGGGTAAATGCCTCATGGGAGGCAGACGACGCATATGCTAAGGTTTGGTTTTCCGGAACATTGACGATTGAGATCGCCAACGATGTGATACATCATCCCACTGCTAAAGCAATGTGGGATATCCTCACAGCAACATTTTCTCAAGCGAAGAATGAGACAAATATCCTCCAACTCCAGCATGACATATTCACTATCAAGCAGAACAGACATCCTCTGCGTTTGTTGTATACATCCTTGCGTGGGATGTTTGAGAAGCTTCATAGTTTCATGCCTCTGACGGCAACTCTAGAGCAGCAGAAGACATATAGGAAGGCTACCATAGTAGGGGTATTCCTGGCAGTACTTGATCCTGAATATGATGTTGCTCGCTCTCAGATTCTCGCCGATGCCACTACTCCCCCCATGGAGGAAGCGTTCCGCAGGCTCAGTAGGATTACTATTCCTTCCAGTGTTTC
The DNA here is from genome assembly GCA_037367405.1 of Ottelia alismoides. Classification (NCBI taxonomy): domain Eukaryota; kingdom Viridiplantae; phylum Streptophyta; class Magnoliopsida; order Alismatales; family Hydrocharitaceae; genus Ottelia; species Ottelia alismoides. Next base: position 390,176 of record JAZKJV010007109.1, read on the forward strand.
TAGTCAGACTTCCTCGACCATGGAAGCCTCCCGAGGAAGAGGAGGCCATTCTACACTTCGTGGATGCAGACCTCATGGTAGAGGAGGTCGCACTCGTTAGCCCTACACTTTCTGTCACTGCCCATGCCATACCGAGGAGACATGCTATTCCAAGCATGGGTTCCCAGCTTCAGCCCGCATTGCAGAACAGATTGAGTCTCCAGCTGCTTCTACTCTAGATCAGAGGTTTGATCACCCCGTAGTCAGACTGAGGGATATTTTACCTCCTTCCACATCACCATCCTTGGGAGCTCATTCAGATGTAGCAACCTCAACTTCTGTCAGTACCTCTGCTGTTGTCAGCACCTCAGGTACTCATTCTTTTACATCATGTCATGGCTCTAAAATTTCAAAATGGATTATGGACTCCGGTGCAACACATCATCTATGTGGAGACAGACATCAGCTTACGTCATATAAACAGGTTAAGTCAGGGCAAACAGTTGTCATAGCTGACGGGACTCATTCCTTGATCACAGGACATGGAGAGATCACCTTGACGCCTTCGATGCTTCTGCAGAATGTGCTACATGCTCCAGATTTCTCTATGAATTTGCTTTCTATTAGTCAAATTACCAAGGATTTGCACTGTTGAACTATTTTTGACCCATCAACTCTTGTTTTTCAGGATATTCTAACGAGCAACGTGATTGGATGTGGCCGTGAGTAGGGTGGCCTCTATCGTCAAGTTCGGACTCCATATGCTGTCATATATGCTCTTTCGTTTGGCTCAGTCTCTCCATTCACCTGGTACCTCCAGTTTGGTCATCTCCCTCTTCAGAAGATGTGTCATATGTTGTCGCATATTTCTCCTACTTCTTCCTTTCAGTGCGAAGCTTGTCAGTTGGGAAAGCATCATCGGTCCGCCTTTCCCAATCGTCAGAGTCAGAGCAGTAGCTCCCTTTTTTAGTTATTTCATGTTGGTATCTGGGTTCCAAGTCATGTACCAAATCATCAGGGACACATATTCTATATTGTAGCTGTGGATGATTTTTCACATTTGTCATTGGTGTTTCTTTTGAAAAATAAATCTGAAGCATGAGATGTGATCAAAACCTTTATTAATGAAGTGCAAAATGTTTTCTCTACCTCTGTGAAGTTTGTACGAACTGATAATGCGTTGGAATTTGTTACTCGTGAGATGTCTCATTTCCTTTCATCTAGAGGGATTATTCATCAAACATCCTGTCCTTACACCTCTCAGCAAAATGGTGTTGCTGAGAGAAAGCATCATCATCTTCTTGATGTCACTTGAACTCTCCTCATTCAGAGTCGTGCGCCACACTCGTTTTGGGATGATGTCGTTCTCACAGCATGCTATTTGGTGAACCGTATGTCGTCATCTATCTTGGGTGAGAAAATTCCTTTCTCCATAGCCTTTCCTGAGAAGGAGTTATTCTCACTCACCCCTCGTGTGTTTGGATCTATCGCTTTTGTTCACTAGTTGACTCCTAGTCTTGACAAGCTTGCTCCTCGAGCTGTCAAATGTGTGTTTGTTGGATACTCCAGGACTCAGAAGGGATATCGGTGTTATGATCCTCTGTGCAGAAAATATTATATCAGTGTTGTTGTCACGTTTTTTGAGTTTGTGATGTACTTCTCTCCTACATGTGATAGGTTGGCTTCATCAAACACAGAGGATGTCGTCTATATGCCACCTTCTTCTATGCATGTTGTTCCACCTCCACCAACTCCACCACCACTGCTGTCTCCACCTCCTTCTCCACCCCCTCCTACTACCCGATCACATGCGCCACATGTTCCATTCCTACCTAAGTTCTACACTCGTCGGTTTTCTTTTGATCATGGTCATTGTCCATCTTCCACGGAGCCCCAAGTTTATTTTGATAATATAGTGTCTAACGATGGGTGTGGAGATGTATCTGTGCAAGAATCATTACAGGAAATTGCCGTACATATGGAGGATGTTCCTTATGATCTGGATATTCCTATTGCAGTTCGAAAGCAGAAGAGATCTTGTGCTTCCTATCCCCTAGCTTCTCACGTCTCATTTCATCGTCTAACGGGGGATTTCTAAAAATTTACAGTGGCTCTATCTACCACGGAAATTCCACAGAATTATGAGGAGTCACTGAAAGAAAGTCGATGGTGCCTGGCTATGGAAGAGAAAATGACCACGCTACAGTCACGTGGCATGTAGATTCTAGTGACTGCTCCAGTTGATGCATCAGTTGTGGGATGCAAATGGGTGTCACTGTGAAACACTGTACGGATGGTAGTGTAGATCGCTATAAGGCGAGACTTGTGGCATGTGGGTTCACTCATACATATGAGGATGGACTATCAGGATACTTTCTCTCCAGCGGCTAGGCATTCTACTTTGCGTATTCTTCTGTTAGTTGTTGTGACAAGAGATTGGCCCCTATACCAGCTTGATGTGAAGAATGCCTTCCTCTATGGTGATCTACAGGAGGATGTCTACATGTAGCAGCCAATGGGGTTTTCTGCTGGGGGTTATCAAAAGGTGTGCAGGATTCACAAGGCTATTTATGGCCTTAAGTAGAGTCCAACAACGTGGTTTCAGAAACTCTCGGACTTGATAGAGCAGCAAGGGTTTGTGCGATCGACTGTCGGTCACTCCTTGTTTATACAGAAGACCCATAGAGGTACTATTGTCATTCTTGTGTATGTTGATGATATTATTGTTACAGGAGATGACATGCAGGGCATTTAGGGTGCTAAGGACTTCCTAGGTCAGCAGTTTGTGACCAAGGATCTTAGATATCTACGTTACTTCCTTGGGTTGGAGTTTGCACGGAACCAGAGATGTCTTGTGATGACCTAGAGGAAGTATGTTGCATATCTTCTTTTAGAGACAAGCATGGCAGATTGCAGACTTGCCACTACTCCTATTGACCCGAGCATGAAGCTATATGATGATAACACTGAAGATGTCGACAAGAGGAGGTATAGGGAGCTTGTTGGCAAGCTGTTATATGTGACCATTACCAGGCCCGTCATATCCTTTGTTGTGAGCAAAGTAAGTCATTTTATGGAGCAGCCCAGACAGGCACATATAGATGCAGTCCATATGATTCTGAGATACCTGAAGACTTTACCTGGTACAGGACTTCTTTTCAGCAGTGGTATATCTCTATCAGTTACAGCATGTGCAGATGCAGATTATGCTGGATTTCCAAAGGATAGAAAGTCTACCTCGGGCTTTGCTGTGTTTATAGGGGCTTCCCTGATTTCATGGAAGAGTAAGAAGCAGACTGTGGTTTCCAGATCTAGTGCTGAGTCAGAATACAGGACTATGGCACAAGCTACCACGGAGATGATGTGGGTCAGATCTGTTCAAGGTTGCAAAAATCGATAGTCGATACTCGGTCGGTGGGGTCACTGACTAAGGATTAATCGATAGTCGGGCGACTAATCGGATTTAGTCGGCCATTAACTCGTTTTGATTTTTTTATTTTTAATATATAAATCATTTTTATACATATATTCTTATAAATTTACAATATAAATCATTTTTTATACATATATTCTTATATATTTGCATAGATTCGAACATTTTCTATATTATTATAATGAAACAAAAGGAGTAATTGACTTTAAATATAACATTAAGCATATTAGAATAGGTTTGATTTAAAAAAAACAAAAAATAAAAAAAGATAAAAAATCTCTATGTAAAAGTCGGCCGACTAGGCCGACTAGTCGGCCCGATTAGTCGGGTTGACCGACTAATGGCCGATAGGCCTAGTCGAGTCGGCTACCCCCCCCCCCCCCCGACTCGACTAGTCGGACCGACTAGTCGGCCGACTTTTACAACAGTGGATCTGTTCTTACTGACCTAACTATAGAGGTGTCACTTCCTATACACCTCCAATGTGACAATCAGGCTGCTCTTTTTATTGCCAACAACCCCGCGTTTCATGAGAGAACAAAACATATTGAGGTAGACTGCCATTATACGAGAGATATGATTCAGAAGGGTCTGACTTGTACTTCTCATGTTAGTTCAGGAGAGTAGACAGCAGATATGTTCACCACGGCATTACTCAGGGGGCCATTCCGGAAGTGTTCATCCAAGCTTAGCATGATTGATATCTATGCTCCATCTTGATGGGGAGTGTTGAGATATTTCTACATTCTATGTATTTTTTCTGTTATTTTATTTCCTTTTATCCATCTTATGTAATTTATCCATAGATCTCTCCCCTATATAAGAGAGCCTAGGTTACAAGAATAAATAACTATTCTTTTTCTTCCAACAACCATAGTTGGCATCTCCATGACCAACAACAGTTTATCACCGTCGATTCTCTTCCGTAACTTTTCTCTACCCCCATTCTTCCGATATCATCACTTGAAACAATTGTTAACATACAACATGCATAGAACATTCACGTTCATAAGACAGTAACCTTTTATTCAGTTTTATAATTTTAAGTCCAAAAAAGTTGCAAGTTAGACTATTATGATATATGCTATAAATTTATGCACATATGTATTTATTTATTTATAATGTTATTATTCTACATGGAATATGCCTAAAGACACCCATGCCGGATTTTTTTTAATAAGGAAAAGAAAAGGTCACGTTTTACACAGAATTTTGTTGTTCCAAACCCAGATTTTTAAGACATGTTTTTTTCTTAATCAACATTAATGGATCAAAATTGAAAGCATTCCATCCAGAAAAGAGAAAAGAAAATGCATTACTGTAATCCACGTTATTCTTGTGTTATTATCGTCAAAAACAATAACAACATGACAAGAAAGTAAACAAAAAGGAATCTTCTGACTAAAACTTGTCAGTGTTGTGTTTCTATAGTTTATATTCTTCCTATTTTGTATCTACTTCCACATGGCGTGATATCCGGGGACAATTAGCTTCACTGTTAAGAACACGATAACAACTTGTGCAGGTAAAGTTAGAAGGGCTTCTTAAATTAATGTGCCAACATGATTATTGACTATAGGATTCAGCATAACAACAAGGAGAGGAGGTTCAAGATTAGGGAGTGCACCATAGGTCCCAAGGTAGAGATATTTGTTGCCGAAGACGCGACCGATTCGGGCCTCCCATCTGCCATTGTGATGGTGCCTGTAGAGCACGAAACAAACACTTCAATTGACCATTATAATGGAGTGTTGTCAAATCCACTGTAACTGACTGGTTGAACATCAAAATCCATTTTGTGCAGCGGGGCTGCTGTTTTAGTCCTTGAAAAAAAGGCGGCCGTAAAAAAAAGGTCCCGGTTACGAGCCGCAGCCTTACTTTGCCACGTCACGTCACACCATTGGAGTCCCCCAACTTTGACCACGTATTTATTCTCATCGGCTTTAGTAAATGCCCTCCCATATTATATGGATTTTAAAACAATTAAGGATAATATGATAACGCACATATCTGCATATGAATCCGATGGTCCGCATTACCATGAAGGTGCGAACTCTTTTTTATTACTTTAAAGATAAACAAGCACGCAAAGCTGTGTTTGGATACCTCAACACGTGTAAAATAATAACAAAATAACCATTTACTGGATTCAAAAAAACGTACGATAACATAAATTTCTCTATGCAATTTTACCCATGACGAACTAAACTTCGTTCTCATATGTGCAAAAGACCATCTTAGTTATTCCAAACCAGAAAACATAATGGATATCAACTTATAACCATAAATATATTAATCAAATTGTTAATTTAATATAATATATATTGTAATATTATTAGGGAAAAGGAGCCTACACCGGCTCCTTACCCGCTTCCTTTTCTTTCATTATTTTTTTATTTTTTTAAAATGCAACTTTGAGGGATTTAGATCACAATATATCACCGCGGTCTAATCCCAAAATTCAACTTATTTTGAGACATCTATCATACTCATCAAAACTATCAAATTTTAAGGGCTTTAGACTTAATGAAAATAACCTCATCTACATGAACATGTTAGAATGTTTGTTTTGCATGAAACTTGAAACACTTATTTCACTAAAAAATAATAAAAAAATATGTCGGATGCAGGGAATTACCTACAGGGTGCAAGCTCCATGTTCCCTATTATTTATAGTATATGCAATGATATTTATGCCTTTTCTAATCATGTTTAATATGTTCATTTAAAATAAATATACTTTACATTTCCTTCTAGATATAAAAATTCAAGCATGTTTACATAACCATTTGACGGATGTCCATATTCTATATGTACCCAATCTATCCGAGCATATGTATTTGTATGCATGTCTAGATTATTTTAATAAAAAAAGAGCATTTCATGGGGCTTCCAGCCTCTCTCCAGGAGGATTGTGAAACAACTGCAAAAAATGGTCGAAAATTAAAAAAAGGGGTTTTACATTTGTTTCCAATTACAGTCACCGTTTCTTTCTTTCTTGCAGTAACACTTATGCTCATGTACGCTTACGAAATTTAAAGTTTTGCCCTTGTCAATGTAATATAGGGGCATAAGTACAATAATTTAAGGGTAGTACTGTGAACTTTGTAAGAATACAGGAGTAAAAGTGTAATTGCAAACAGGTAAAAACATAAATATAAATGCAAAATCTCAGAAGGTACAAGTGCAAGATATTTTTTTCGTTGACCCCACATTTGGAAAGTTTAAACATCTCGATCAGAGAAATGCGGGGAAGTCCAGGGGCTGCTTTTACCGGGCATTTTTTTCATTTCTTTTTTTCCCTTAAGTTTTGTTTAAAATGTAGTATATTTTTTTCAACACAAAATAATCATCTTCGTTTAGCTGTTGTATTCCTGCCATTGATAAACCTGTGCGAGCACGACGGGCATTTTATATTATATATTATATTATATAAGATTCTTCGTAATGCGTACCTCGCGACTCCTCTGTACTTTGACACACCTCTGGAGAATCCGCTGCTCTTCCTGAATGATCGTGGTGTAATAATATCAGTTTAGTTATATTTTAGTATAACAAATCGATTAAACAACAGCTAAATGTACGTGAAGGAATCAACGACTACCTTCTCAAAGATCCAATGTACTCTTCTCTGGACTGACCTTTCATCTCTTTCAGCCCCTCTTGATACGTCGATATCTGTTGTACTCACCAATCAAAATTTGATTTGGGATCAAATCAAAGAACAAGAGTATCAGGTGTGATTACTGAACCGGAAAATTGAGAATCGTTTCTTGACCCCAGTACTTCAGTGCTGCGAGATCGTATGCACGAGCCGCGGCCTCCTCGTCGTCGTACGCCCCTGTGTTCACGTACGAATGCAATTTAAAATACGTGTATGTACATGTTGACGTTGAAATAGCGAGGAGGAGATGGAGCTCACCAAGATAAACTGTCGGATCCCGGAGACAAACGCGATCAGATGCGGCGAAAAAAGAAAGAATCACATCAATGGATGGTAGATTTGGATTGCGAATTGAGAGGGGGGATATTGGAAGGGGAAGAGAATGGTAGCACGAACCCTGTTTGCCTTTCTTGCTCTGCGTCTCGTTCCAACAATCCTTGTCCCAGAGATGCGCCTCGAATCGACCCGTCCATCGGTGCCTGCATCGCGGCGTGAATCATCATCAGATCTTCTCTTCGTCCATTGTGAAGATTGAAAGGAGTGTTGAGAATAGCAAGAGACAGAATTCGGACCTTGTGACACCACGATAGGACGAGCTGCGCTGCGGCGGCACGTCCCGCGACGCTGCGGCCTTCCTCTTCCTCTTGGGGCCGTCAGCAGTGATGGGCTCAGCGTCGACGCTGCTCTTCTTCTTGCCCATCTGATCCGATCTCGTGGGGGATGAGAAGGATCGAGGGTATTTATAGCTCTTGGCCTTGTTTTCAGATTGGCATCCTAATGGACGCCTCCTTCTGGCGCTTTCCCTTTCTCTTGTCACTGTTTCTAACGACTGATGTCGCAGTTTTGTTCGCTCCCCCAACATTTGCCTATATATAACAACAGAGGGAGGGAAGGAGAGAGATTCTCACACATTCTTCATGCTTGCGCATTGGTTTTATAGAAACTATCGAGAATGACCTTGGACTAACATGTAAGTGAAAATGCCAACAACGAGGTGCATGTGACGACGTGAAAAATAATACATCTCGTGCTAAGCACCTGTCTAATAAAAATTCCTTCCACACGGGATATGCAAAGGGTTCGAGATCGAGGACAAACCACTAATTCTTTCTTCTCCGGAGCAGAGCAAACAGGGTCTGCTGCAAGGAAAAACCTGCCTTTCAAATTGCGGAGCAGAGCAAAGACTCTTTATCCCCTGTGCGTGGATCGATTTTTTTCGTGTTGATCTGACACTTGGAACTCATTTATCTTAAACGATCAAGATCTACTATTTCTTAAAATGGTTTGAAAGTCCAATTGGTGGTGTCTATTTAAGATGAACGAGTTATATGCATCGGATCAGCATGAAAATTGACAAACAGATGGAATATAACACATACTACGCTGACGTGTATCCCCATGTCAACCTTTATTCACGAATGGAGATTCTTGGACCTCTAGTCAGCCCAAGAAGTTGGGAAAAACATGGAAAGGATGTCTCGACTTAAATTCTACGACTCCTCGAAAAAACGCATGGGAAGAAGAGGAGAAGCCTGCAACCCGACGAAGAGACAGAGAATATGACAGGGGATAAGACGATGACCCGAAACGATACAAATAGGGTAACCTAGAAATGCGAGCTATATATATATATATCTAACAAGTGATGAAATCGGAGGGAAATGATATGTGATGATGTATCCTACTTAACATGCTAAAGAAATGAAGGAAGTGGCCTATGGTTGAAGTTATGGGTTGCTCCGATGACCACCTTAACATGCTGGCCGATAGTGTGGTGTGCTACATGTTAGGCATGTGAGGTCACAATGAGCCATTATGCAGCAAAAGTTATCGTTGATCATTCCTTAATCTGAAATGAAGAATAACATATTTTCATATTAGTTTCCTTAGGGTTCGTTTGATTCGTGGGTTATCTGGAGGAGGATAACCCGTTTTTTTGCTGTGTAAATAAACGATATATTCCAAAAAATGGGGCTATAAAAGGGTTACAACATTTTGGGGCTAACAAAAACAAGCCAGAAAAGCAATATATGCAAGCAAAAATAAAAAAACTAAGCCGATCCCGAGAGGAAGCAAAAAATCAGCATCCGGCCTAGAACTTGATGGCTCTGTAAGTAGCATGAACGTCGGTGACCAGGCGCTCAGGAGAGGAGCAGCCCGAGCACGACCATCGTCGGTTACGTTCCCGCCATATGTGCCAAACCACGATAGCGAGGAGGGTGGCGAAGAAGGAACGATCGGTCCGGGAAGACAAATTGATAATCCAATTAACCAAGTCATGAAAGTCGTTCCCAGCGGGGGGGGGGGGGGGGCAAGAGGCAGATGGAGTGACAGGCGCCCAGCCAAACCGAAGAAGAGAATGGGCATCGGAGGAGCAAATGATCATGCGATTCGTCTACAGCCGAGTAGAGCCCACAGGTGGTTGGAAAGGCCATTCCAAACGCAGTGAGTCTATCTGTAGTAGGGAGTCTGCCAAGGAAGGCTATGTAGAGGGTAAAGGCGTACGAAGGTGGAATGTGACGGTCCCAAATCACAGCATACCAGTGGATCAGATCAGTCCGCAGGCGCATGAGATCATAGGAGCTAGCAAAAGAGAAGCCCGAATGCGAGTGGTGCCAAGATGCAGTAAGAATATCACCCCGAATGGCCTCCCTCAAATTAGGACGCGAGGCGAGCATTTTGCGTCATTGAATGGAGGAATAGAAGGAGGGCGAGGTGTCCCAGAAGGAACCATTTCCAAGGTATTTGGCACGCATATACTCGGCCCAAATGGAGGCATCAGCCGAGAGAAGCCTCCAAACCCATGAGGCAATCATAGTATGACAGATGGATAGCAGGGATATGAGACCAAGGCCCCCCTCCCTTTTCGGTAGACAAAGGCGACTCCAAGCAATATCATGGCGCTTACGCCCCCATAGAAAATGAGCACACATTTTATCAAGGTGCCTGATGTTAGCAATAGGAATAATGACGCCAGCAGCCCAGTAAAGGAAAATGCCACGTATCACAGTATGCAGGAGTTGGGCTCTGCCAGCCATAGATAAGCATCTTGCACTCCAGCCATTGAAAAGGGTCCTGATACGATCCTCGAGGACACGCGTATCACAGCTGAGACCGTAGGAGGAGGCCATCGGGAGGCCAAGATATGTTGCGGGAAGGCGTTGTTGAAGCATCCCCGTTTGGAGGGTTGCGGCGAAGTCAAAATTGGCCCATCTCAGCCTGTAAATTCTGCTCTTCCTGGGGTTTAGTTTAAGGCCCGAAACCGTTTCAAATTCAAGAAGAATGTCCTGAATAAGAGCAAGGGAGCGGAGGGAACCCTTGAAAAAGAAAAGGAGGTCATCCGCATAGATTAGATGTGTGGGAGCAATAGAGCGCCCACGCCCCAACGGTAGGTAACGACCCTCCATAGCAGCAATCTCCACAATGGCGGAGAGGGATCCATAGCAATTGTGAAGACTAATGGGCTTAGAGAATCCCCCAGACGCAATCCTCTAGTACATGTAAATAAACCATGAGGGGAACCATTTATCAAGACAGAGAACGAGGTTGTAGTAATGCAGTTCTTAATCCAAGAGATCCAAGGGTGGCTGAAACCCATGGCTGAAAGAGCAGCAAGAATAAAGGAGTGATCAATCGAATCAAAGGCTTTAGAGATGCCAATCTTGAGGCATGCTTTGTTGTGCGACCTTCTTCTATCGAAGCCATGTAAAATTTCGTTAGCCAACCGAATATTATCACTGATTAGCCTCCCTTTAATGAATGCAGTTTGGTTGAGCGAGATGAGGGACGGGAGGACCGCAGCAAGCCGGGTAGCCAAGAGCTTGGCAAAAATCTTATAAATGATGTTACATCCAGAAATTGGCTGATAGTCCCCGATATTTGTAGGGGGTTTGAACTTTTGGGATAAGAGTAAGGAAAGTATGGTTGACTTCTCTAACCATCCCCCCACCATTGTAGAGAAAGTGCATAGCAGCCAGTATAGACTCTTTGAACAAAGGCCAATGGATCTTGAAAAATTTAGCATTGAAGCCATCAGGGCCAGGGGCCTTAGCCGAACCGATGGAGGCCAATGCCTCCCAAATTTCATCCGCAGTAAACAGTCTATCAAGCAAGACTCTAGCGTTCTCAATAAGACATCTTCTCGGAGGAGGGGGAGCCGGCCTCGAAGCACCGGCCACGAAAGGGGCTAAAAGATCAATGAAATGATCTTCAGCCGCCCTAGCAACCTCATTCTGGTGCACAACAGTATTACCAGCAGAGTCCAAAACATTTGTAATGAAGTTCCTAGAGCAGTGAGAATTAGCCACGAGATGGAAATAGAGAGTATTGCGATCCCCGAGATTTAACCAGTCAACCTGACTTTTTTACTTCCACAAGGATTCCAAGTCATCATCCAAAGTCAACATGTACTTTTTGACATCCAAATCGAGCTGCGCAAGAAAAGGATCAAGGGGCTCTTACACAAGAGCAGCCGATATGACCAGGAGGAAGGACTTAGCTCTTTTTAAATCGATAATTGCATTGGCTTCCTCAGAAGCCCACCGCTTCAGCGCCAACTTAATGTTTTTAATTTTTCTAGCAAGGCAGAAGAGAGGGTTACCATAGACAGGGATCGCCCAAGCAGCCAAGACCGTGTCCATGTACCCTGGGCGATGGATCCAGTAGTCATAAAAGCAGAAGGGGGCCCTCCTAGGAGGCTTGGTACAAATTGGGACCGTCATCAGCAGATGATCCGAGTGGGAAAGGGGTGAGTAGCTCAGTTTGGCGATGGGAAGGGAGGAAAGAAAATCCTCGTTGGCCAAAGCCCGATCCAGGCGAGCCACAATACGCCCTGAGCCCACAAAACCATTGGTCCAGGTCCAGGGATTGCCATTGGCCTCAAGGTCCGATAAGCCACAGTCGATAAGGCAATCATTGAAGTCATCCATGGAGGCTCTTGCAGCCAAGCGACCTCCCAATATTTCATTGGAGAAGCGAACCGCATTGAAGTCCCCCAGAACCAACCATGGGCCATGGATACCCACGCTGACTTCACGCAAGTGTTGCCAAAGATCCTTACGGAGACTTTGGGTGTTCTCTCCATAAACCACAGAGAGATAGAGAGAATAACCACCATGGCTATTACAAAGCATGGAAATGGCTTGATCGTGGAACCCACAATCTCACAGGACCAGGAATTAGTGTTCTAGAGGAAATATACACGGCCGAGGCCGGTGTTATTATGCACCAGCTTCCAGCCAACAGGAATAGAGTTCTCGAAACGGTCCCTATTAGAAGGCTTGATTTTTGTCTCCACAAGGCCAATAAGCTCGGCATTAGACAGGAGAAGTTCTTTAAACAAAGCTTTGAGTTTCATGGGCTTATTAAGCCCACGAGTATTGCAAACCACAACGGACATTATAAGGTGGTAGGAATGGGGTCGTTGACCCGCCCTTTAGCTTTTGGTGGAGCCTTTGGAGGCTTCTTTTTCCTATGAGTGGCCGTGACCCATGCTGGATTAAGATATGAAATAATGATTGATCCCGTAGGTTCCGATGTGAGATTGCCTTGAGCATCTGTAGAGGGAGAATTGAGGTCAATTAAACATGGAGAGGAATTGATCATGCTACCAGGTCTTCTGCTAGACGATGCCATTCTGTGGAGAATATTTTTGGTACCAAAACTAAAGGAAGGAGCCTTCGCCGTATGATGGTAGCGTATGTGATTTTTACCCGAGGAGGGGAGAGCTTCCCTCGAGTTAGCAGGAGGATCAGGAGCTTTTGAAAGATCTGGGCCCTCTGAGAGCAGAACCTCCGAGGCGCAAGGGTGGGTATTATCATCCTCTGAGGTGGTGAAAATTTCGGCAGAGGAGTCGAGACTCTGAAAGGGGATGTCGGAAGGGCGGTGGTCCTCAGCCATCACAGAGGGTGACACAGAGCAGGCAGGCAACTGATGAATCCACATTTCATTATCTTTATTCTATCATTTTGGCACCAAAAACCCTAGCAAATGCTTGTAAATAGCATTAATTCCATCATCTTAGCATTCATGCATGTGCATCTAAATAGTGTATAAAATACTGTAATTAAAGCTAAAATTATAGAATAAATAAAAGAAAAGAAAAAGAATAAAATATTGTAAATATTTTATGACCCAAACCCCGAGACCTAGGCATCTTGATGAATAGGTCGACAAGGAATAAAGTAGGGGGAGATAAGGGTCAAATACCTATATTTACTAATTCATTCTTTATTCATTTTGGGACCTATTTTTGGTTCCACTTTTTATTCATCAAATGAAGAAGCTTTGTACATGAAAGTTGTAGATAATTTAATAAAGAAAAATACAAAATTGATTTCACAGAAAAATAATGTAAAGATAAAAAGCTCTGGTCTGAATAAAATTCTAGAATCCCAACTTCCCAGACCCGTATCTCACAAACGAAAACTCCAAATGCAGCATACTCACCTTTAATTGTATATAGAATAAAATAAGCTATTTAATAGCGGTGGTTTCACATTTGGCAGAGCTACGGTTAGAAAGTTGAGTTTTGGACCCTCATTGTATAAGTGTACTGATTAAAATATTCAATTTATTATTTATTCATTATTTTTATTATTTTATATTTTTATAATGTTGTAAATATTATTTATAATAATTATGTGCATTAAAATCAGAATAAAAACATAAATAAAACTCAAAATAAAAATACTTGTCTATAGAATACCTAGGTACAATACCTATATGTATACCTATATAATATATTCTTTTATTTTATTAAATGTACAAAATACATCAGAAAAATAGAATAAAAATATATTTGTGTGTATAAAAGTATTTTATGATTTTAGAAAATACTAAATAAAAATTATAAAATTAAAATACACAAAATAAAAATAAAATACTAAAATACATAGGTAATATACCTATATAGGGCTAAAAAGTGAACTTGTGAAAATAGACCTCATAAAAATTATTAAAAATCATAATAAAATACTACATAAAATAACGAATATTTTTTATTTTTTAATCATTATTTAGTTTGGCTTATTTCTATTTTTAAATGAATTAACAAAATAATAAATCAGGGTTTTTCCTGGTTGGTCCACGTTGACCAACCAGGAGGCGCCACCAAGTTGACCTTGGTCAACTGGTCGTCTTCCCCACCTACCCCCTGTCAGTGGCTTGGTTTTTGAGCCATTTTCTTGGTTTTTTCCCAGCCAATTCTTTCACCCTTTCGTCTTGATTTCTTCTGCATTTTTCTCCCTCGATCATCCCTCTTGCCCGCCATGTGTTTACATCGGGCCAAGGATCACTGAGGCGCTCCAGAATCGTTGGTCTTTGAGCCCCTACAGCTCAAGGTCAAACCACTTAAAACCAAACCTCCACCTTCATTTCGAATTTGACAACCCTTGGTCCACCCCTCATCGCCACCTTCGTGCTCTCGAGCTCCCTGGAGGTGACAGCTCCATCGCGAGGCCGTCAGCCAAGGCGATCGAGGTCGAGGGCGCCTCCACCACCTCGCGCAAGACCGGCGGTCGAGGTATACTCCTCCCTCTGGCTCCGGCTATTGAGGGCCTTCCCCCTTTTATTTCTTGCATGTTTTTAGTTCCTGTTAGTGTTAGGATCGAAAATCCCCAAAAAAATCCGAGTTCCATCGCCTAAATCGCTCGATTCAATCACTTGGCCGGAGCGCACCTCCGGCCGTTCATCGCCCCGTCGCATCTCGCATCCCCACGCCCATCCAGAGGTCCAGGCAGTTTGCCCTGGACCCCTTGACTCTATTTGCAGGTCAACGCGCACTTGATAGCGCCTGGAGACGAGTTTTGAAGCTCGCCGGAGTTGTTGAAGCCCTGTAGCTCCGCCAGCTACCCGCGAGCACCACGGCCCTCGCCGTGGATTTTTGACGCCTCCAGGAGGAAGAGGAGACCAGCAGGAGCTTCCACGCCAATTTTGAAGCCCAATCTCCACCGGAGGTCGGAGATCTCGCGCGTCGAAGCTCGCCCTCGCCGGCGGCTGACGTGTTCTTCGTCACCATCTCCCAGCCGTTGGATCGAGGAGCTCCCCCAGGTCGAGCAGCAGCCGTTGGATCGTGCCACGTCT
Source organism: Ottelia alismoides (assembly GCA_037367405.1). Taxonomy (NCBI): domain Eukaryota; kingdom Viridiplantae; phylum Streptophyta; class Magnoliopsida; order Alismatales; family Hydrocharitaceae; genus Ottelia; species Ottelia alismoides. The sequence continues at coordinate 405,334 of JAZKJV010007109.1, forward strand.
CCACCGTCCGATCGTCCTCAGATGATCTAATCTCTGCCGTCCAAGCGAAGCGTCATCGACCATTGGATTCACGCCACGTGTATAAGTGAAGATCTGCAGTCGTTGGATCCGCGCGCCGAGGGTATTTTGCATCTAAGCCCCTGCGCATTTTGTATTTACTTTTTAGTCTAAAAACTTTCGTATGTAGTGTAAAAGTTTTGTAAAAATTGCAAAAAGACCCCCGAACTTATTTTTATTTCACTTGGGTCCTCTGCCACGTCACCTCATGTGACCTGTACACGTGAGGTGAGGGCATTTTGCATAGTGGCCCTTGGCCTTTGTTTTATTTTAGTTCAGTACCAAATCTTTCAGATTAAGTTTTAAAATTTTTGGAAATTTTGCATGTGAACCCCCAACGTTTTTGAAAATTACTTTTCAGTCCTCGCCAGGCGCGTGCTAGTCACGCGCCTTGGTGGGAAAATTGCTAGCGTACCCCTGCGGGTTTTGTATTTTGTAATTGGTCCTGGAAATTGAATATTAAGTGATACTTTTTGTGAAAAATTGCGTGTGTACCCCTGGATGTTTGTTAAATTGCATTTATACCCCTACCAGACCTGATTAATGTTTGGAAGCTTGTTTTAATTATTTAAATTATCATTTTGCCTCCAAAAATTCCACAAAAATAGGGTTAAGTTCCTGTAGGCTTGTTTTTCCACGTCATCATTTTAGTTTTTGATTTCATTTTATTTTTTCTATTTATTAAAAATCAAAAACATGCTTTTTATTCACTGTCTAGCTTAAAAAATACCAAAAAATATTAAAATACCTCGAAAAATTCCAAAAAAATTCCCTAGTATGTCTTTTATCCTATTTTAGTGTCAATCCAAAAATCACTAAAAATCTCAAGAGAAAAACCTTAAAAATTCAAAAATACTCAAAAACTTCAAAAAAATATATAAAATCAAAGAAAACTCCAAAAATTACAAACTCAGTTTCTGTTTACTCTATATTTTATTAGCTTTATTTGAAAAATAGTTTGAAAATATTTTGTGGCTATTTGCTATTTTTAATTCCTATTTTACTCACAGCCAGTAGCTTTGTCACTGTTTTGACTTGTTTTGCTATTTAAAAATACCAAAAACACCTTGAAAAATACTCAAAAATCACAAAAACAGTAAAAATTATAAAATACCAAAAACATTTTATTTCTGAATTTTTAGCTATTTTAGCTCATTTTTATAAATATTCTATCTTCCTTTTTATTACATTGTGTTTATATTCCAATATAAAAAAATATAAAATATAAAATCATAAAAATCAGAAAATTAAAAATCAAAATACAAAATTAAAAATTAAATAAAAAAATAAAAAAAATTCAAAATTGAAAACCCACAAAAAAATTCTTTGCTTGCTTGCTTAGTGTAGACACACTTCACATTCACTCACACACTTTTGTGCTTCTACCCTGTTTGCTCCCTGTGTTCGAACTCTCTACATATTGTCCCTATACATCATTTGTGCAGAATTAAAAATAAATTTTAACTCCACATTTTTTTCTATTTCCTTGATATATAGTATGGGTTAATTGTTGACTTTAGTCCAGGATTTATCGTGAGTCGTCACAACGACTTGTGTCTCCGCCTTGTGTGAGATACCATTTTAGACTCCGTGAATTTTGGCTAAATCAAATGGCGTCGTTGCCGGGGAGCAACAACGCGTAGATCATTTTTGCCTTGTGTTTGTGATTATTTCTGCTTGTTTTATTTGCCTTATTTTTGATATATCTTTTGAGCTGTCTAATCCCTCTTCTTTGTTGACTCTGTGCGAGGTACCACGGACCGAGGTAGGCACGTCATTCGAGGCGCCTACGCACTCACGAGAAGCCGGCGTAGCCATTCTAGCACCGAGGAGACGAGAAGAGAATTTTGAAGACCGCGCTCCACTTTAGTTGCATTTTCTTTCATTGAAGTTATTTTGTAATTTTAAGTGAGAGAGAGACTCTTTTATTGTAATAATACAGGTACCCCCGAACATTTGGACTCTTGCGAGCCTAATTTCCAAGTGATTGTTCACTTGGGGGCTCGCCGCGGTTTTTGTCGGTTTTTCTCGCATTCTTTTTATTTTGTTTTGTTTTTCGATTTTATTTATTTATTTTGTGTGATTGAGCCCCTAGTTTTAGGATTGCTTGTGTAGCATTAGGTCCAAACACCTTAATCAACATTGCATGTACCTATAGTACGTTTTGGACTTAGTCAAATTTTAAACAGTTGATCATCACCTTCAATCCGTCGCGCCGCGAGCTCTCCCCGTAAAGCGCTTTCTCCTAAACTCAAGTGTGTTGAGCAGAGGAGGGGTGAGCCTAGACCGGACTCTAGGGTTGAGGATTGGTGGTCAGTTTGTGGTTCTTCCCGCTAATAGCAATTTCTGAACTTATGGCGATTTCATCGGCTTGCATTTGCGTATAGATAGGTTTCAATTCTGCTGAGCATCTTTGCATGTAGAATGCTGGAGGCAAGGTGAGCATTTACGCTTTAGCATCCATCATCGTTTTGATCGCTTGCATTGCTTTTCCGCCTCTCTACCTCTGATTTTGCCAACCTAGGTGCTTAAAGGAATTGACTCCTCGTTAGGCGCGTGCATTTCTCACTAAAAATCCAAAAAAAGTGATAATCAATAAAATCGGGACTGCTAATCACACTTGACGTAAAAGACACCGAATTGAAAATTTTGTCTTGGGGAGAGCAACCCCCTCCTTGTTTGGTTTGGATGAGCGAGAGAGTGACCCGTACCTTAGGATAGAGCCTCCGATTTTTCTCGACTGATTACCAGCTTTCTGTACGGGACAGTCGGTTGAGAAACATCTGGATTCCTATTACCTCACGTAATCGCTCTGATAGACTGAATGACCACCTAAAATAAAATCGATAAGATAATTGACCATTCCCTTTGGTCTTCAGCTCTGGGTGCGTAGGTGAATTGGGGGTTGCTTGTTCATCTTGTGTGATTTCCAGATCCATTTGATCCTTTCCCTCTCTATCCATTTGTTTCCCACCCTCCCTCCCTTTAGTCTTCCTCTCTGCTTCTTCTTTACCCCTGGATGATGGATCCCCCTTACTTCGAGCCGACTCTTGCGGCTTTTTCTTCACTATCTGACCATCACTCCAGTCCACCCTCTAGGGAGGTCGGATCTCCGACCAACCTCCCGCTCCCTCCCTCCCTTTCATCTCACTACTATGGGCATGCGGTGCGAGACGTCCGAGGATACCAGATAGAGCAGATGCAAGACCCGGATGATGCCGTTGCTGAGTTGAGAGCGCACTCAGTTGGTGATCAGAGAGAGCAGTGGAGATCAGCAGACATATCCTCTTCCAGAAGGATGGAGGAGCATATAGCACAGGGAGCTGAGTCAGTTTCTACACTAGGCCCATTCGTCTTGGATTTGGAGTACATTCAGGGACTGCCGACATTTTCAGGAGAGGCGCACGAGGAGTCGTATCTTCACCTGTCCGCATTCGAGGAGTTTTGTAGAGCATAGAGATATTCAGATATCACTGTAGAGGAGCTGATGAGCAGGACCTTCCCATTCACGCTTCACGACAGAGCCATGAGATGGCACCGACGATTGGGGAGGACATTCGATACGTGGGGAGAGCTACGCCGAGAGTTTCTACAAAGATACTTCCCCCCGCGTAGAGCAGAGTTTATGCGGTCCTTGATCACCGACTTTTCAGTTGACCCCCAGGAGCCATTGCAGGAGGCATGGCCAAGATTTCTTGACCTCTTGAGGAGATTTCCGGACCACGGACTTCTAGTGACAGACTTGATAGAGATCTCCATGAGGGGGATGACCGCGGAGCAGTTATCACTGGTGATTACCACATGTGGCGGTTCACATCGCAGTTCCGACATTCACCTACTGGATACCATCTCAAGGCTACTTTCACAGAGTTTTTCTTCACGAGATGCCTTACTCGGGACAACACATGCGGACGATGCGGTACCAGTGCGGTGTGTCGCTTTACATGATGAGACAATTTCTACACACCAGCCCGAGGACTTGGAAGATGCAGCACCACTGACAGAGGACATGACTATGATATCAGAGGTTCGGACCCAGAGTCTACTCGAGTGCCCGCTGGTATTCCAGCCAGAGTTCGAGTTAGCCCCAGATTTTCCAGTCGACGAGTCTTGGGTATCAGATCTTCTGATATTCCAAGAACCGGAGGAGCCCCCGCTACTACAGCCATTGTCTCAGACACTTCAGATTCCAGTCCCGGAGGACTTAGCTTCCTTTCTGGAGAGATACTTCTTGGATACAGACAACAACCAGGACTCAGCCCAGCAGCCACAGCTCGATGAGGGACACTACTTTGAGAGTTCAGATACAGAGTGTCTCGTATTCGAGCCTTTTGTCCTCCACTCTGACGAGACAGACACCTTTACTGAGGACCAGTTGGTAGCCAGCATAGCCGCAGAGCGAGGATTAGCCGCAGACACTTTGACAGCTTCCGTGGTGTTGACTAGTACCTTATCCTGCTTCCAGATTGTCGAGAGCAACACTTCCAATAATGATGCAGCCTGGTGCACCGAGTGGATACTTGATAGCAGCGCAGATGCCCATCTAGATCCTGATCCTCTTCTTGTCACTTCTGATCCGGCATCTCTCCCCGAGGGTTATCTACGGGAGGATGCCACACTCGATGTGTACTCGGTTTCACCTACTGAGAGTGTTGCCGATCTGGCGGAGCACGAAACCGAGTCTTTAGATCCTTCTGATTCTGAGTCTTCTCACCTCGATGACCCTCGCGAGGATGAGCCCATCCTGGAGATATTCGATGACCTATCTGATCTGCTTCTATATCATTCATCGAGTATCAGTCTTCTGACAGAGTCTCCTGATCTTGACTATACATACCTTTTTGAGACACTGATTGATGTGGAGGATTCTATTACTGATCCATCCTTCTCCACGTTTGATTTCTTCGGCTCCACACTTTCACTCCAGTCTGATCCAGAGCCGATGATTTCTTTTGTGCTACCGAATCCCGATCACTTATTTCCATATCCTTGACCGGTAGCAGACACCCGCTTGATTGCATACCTGGGTGTCTTACTCTACACTTTTGAGTTCATTGATGTTCTCATACCGAGACTGCAACGACAGTACGGTATTCGACTTACCGATGCCATACTGAACCTTGATACAGCATTGTCCTAGCCTTTGCGCCCAGCTAGGGGCGTAAAAACTAGCGCTTGTTGAGAGGCACCTCAACATTGTACTCTTTTGTATATACGTGTTTTGTCTTAGTTTGATCTTTCTTCCGTTCTTGTTTTCACCCCAGGTCTCGCTTAGGATTATCTTTGCTATACTTAGGATATTGCTCATCCTAAGTATAGGGGGGCGAAAACATCGGGTTGTTCGTTCTTCATTCCGTTTCATCACTCCTGGTGTTGCTTATACTTAGGGCTTCTTTTACCCTAAGTATAAGGGGAGTGGTGTGTACATTCTCACGATATCCTCTTCCATTTTGATCTCTTTTCTTCTTTTCTTCTTTTCCTTTTATATCTTCTTTATCTACCAAAAAGGTGCCGCCCTTGTAGACAATTTTCCATACTTAGGACGTACTTTGTCCTAAGTATAGGGGGGTGTGCACCCTGAGTTTCTCTATTCTTTGATCCTCTCCATTGTCTCCTCTTCTTGACTATACTTAGGGATATCTTACCCTAAGTATAGGGGGAGACAATCTGAGTACGATCTGTTCATTCCCACCCTTGACCCTCCCTGCTTTGTGTACAGTCTGCTATACTTAGGATTATTTGATCCTAAGTATAGGGGGACGGTCAACTTCTCATTCGTTCAATTGTTTCTTCGTTCATTTATTCTTTAGATTTTCCTATACTCAGTACGAGTTATGTCTTCTCTTTTCTCTCTGATCTATGAAGACATAGCTCAAGCTAAGTATAGGGGGGTCGCATATACTGCGTATATACTTTAGCCATAACTCGTACTTTCGTATTTTCCTAATAAATATGGCTAATAATTCTTTAAAATTCAATAGAAATCCTTAATAAAAAGATGTGGTTATTCCTCAAATTCTTTTTGTATTTACTGATTAATAAATCAGGTGAAAATGTTTTTTGCAAAATGTTTAAAAAATAGTTTGAAAATCCTTGTGAACATTTATTGAAAACTATTTTGAAAATGTTTTGTTACATGTTTTCAACCTGTGTAAAAATATGTGGTCTGTAAAACTTATTTTCTTTGTGTGAAATAAAATGTTTGAAAAATGACTTGCAAATGGTTTGAAAAATGGTTGCAAAATATTTGAAAAACTTACATATGCTGTTTTGAAAAGCCTTTGCAAAATGATTTTCAAATGTGTGTACATGTTTGCAAAAATGTTTGTAAAAATTATTTTGGACTATAGTTTTCAAAAATTGTGTGAAAAAGCTTGTGTTAAATAAGTTTGAGGAATACTGACATCACACTAAAATCCACTATATATATGTATAAAATTGATCACTTACCCTTGTAAATCCTTAAAATCCACTTCTTGTAATTATAAGAAGCACTCCCGTGTACATATTTTTAACCTTGTTTTTAGCCAAAAACTTTTTGTTTTCAAATATCCCAAAAACATTTGCAAAATTAAAATCCAAAAACATTTGAAAAATTTCTTTGAAAAATACAAAAAATGCATCTGCATATGCATCATCATCATATTTTCAAAATTCCATAAAAAGTTCAAAATCTTGAAAATTGCATCACAAAAATATTTTCTGCATTCTGCATTGCATTGCATAGCATTAGCATTTTTCGGATTGAGTTTGATAGTTGAACGAGTCTAAATAAAATCCGGAGATTGGAGCTTGATGGGACTTAAAATCTACCTAATAACAGGAACCTTATAGGAACTGGGTTTGAGGTACTTCAGGTCTAGTTGACTTAATTCTTTGAGGATCACGGGACTTGGTTCAATGGATTCTTGATTGCCTAAGTAGAGTATTTCAGAGCACACGCACGACTCTTGTTGATAATGACCTAACTTGGACACCTACACCTTTCACATGGCTCAACTCAGTTGGAGTGGTGAGGGGATTGGATTTGCCGGTATGAGACGCACACAAGTGGAAACATTTGTCCTCCTCTAGGGAGGGAAGTGCACCCCAACCCGTCCGGTGATAAGGAAGTCTAAAGACAGGAGGCTGTGGGTTGCGATAAAGATTCAAAAGAGGGATAGTCTACTGGCTCAAGAGGAAAAACTCCTTATGTAAATGCTGCTGTATATAGTATTTTCAAAAAAAAAAGTTCAGGCATGTACAAAAATAAGAAGCCTGCAAGTATGTACAAAGTCAATAAGCAAGCTTGAGTTCCAAAGTCATATCATGTGAGCCTGCACCAGGATGACTTGACTACACTAGTCTTGCATCCAAGGATAGGTAGCTACACTGGCTACCGTCCATTCTTCTCTTCACCCCCTCCTCTTGAGCTGGTTGCCACTTGAACTTAAAAGGGAATACCCCGCTCCTCGAGGATGGAGTCATTGGATTGGGGAATCATTGGGTTGTCGTACTGGAGAAGTCAGTTTCTTTGTCATTCTAGTTGGGGAGTGCCACCATCACTTACACTGTACAAGTCAGAATCATAGTCGCAAGAGTTTGCGTTATGAGTTGAAGTATATCTGACCTGGCTATTGAGGAGACTTGGACAGAGTTTTGGGATTCTCAAGGACTGTTGGATTTCAAATTCGGTTCTCACTAAGGTTCCGCCCGCACTAAAATTCCAAAGGTCCGACTTAAGCTCCAAACTTTGATTTTGTGAAGACAAGTTTGATAATCAAATAAAATCTAAGTTTTTCTTTTTCTTTTCTTTCTTTTCTTTTTGCACTTATTGCATAAGTGTTTGCTAGGGACTAGCAAAGGTAAAGTATAGGGGGATGATGAATCCACATTTCATCATCTTTATTCTATCATTTTGGCACCAAAAACCCTAGCAAATGCTTGTAAATAGCATTAATTCCATCATCTTAGCATTCATGCATGTGCATCTAAATAGTGTATAAAATACTGTAATTAAAGCCAAAATTATAGAATAAATAAAAGAAAAGAAAAAGAATAAAATATTGTAAATATTTTATGACCCAAACCCCGAGACCTAGGCATCTTGATGAATAGGTCGACAAGGAATAAAGTAGGGGGAGATAAGGGTCAAATACCTATATTTATTAATTCATTCTTTATTCATTTTGGGACCTATTTTTGGTTCCACTTTTTATTCATCAAATGAAGAAGCTTTGTACATGAAAGTTGTAGATAATTTAATAAAGAAAAATACAAAATTGATTTCACAGAAAAGTAATGTATAGATAAAAAGCTCTGGTCTGAATAAAATTCCAGAATCCCAACTTCCCAGACCCGTATCTCACAAACGAAAACTCCAAATGCAACATATTCACCTTTAATTGTATATAGAATAAAATAAGCTATTTAATAGCGGTGGTTTCACATTTGGCGGAGCTACGGTTAGAAAGTTGAGTTTTGGACCCTCATTGTATAAGTGTACTGATTAAAATATTCAATTTATTATTTATTCATTATTTTTATTATTTTATATTTTTATAATGTTGTAAATATTATTTATAATAATTATGTGCATTAAAATCAGAATAAAAACATAAATAAAACTCAAAATAAAAATACTTGTCAATAGAATACCTAGGTACAATACCTATATGTATACCTATATAATATATTCTTTTATTTTATTAAATGTACAAAATACAACAGAAAAATAGAATAGAAATATATTTGTGTGTATAAAAGTATTTTATGATTTTAGAAAATACTAAATAAAAATTATAAAATTAAAATACATAAAATAAAAATAAAATACTAAAATACATAAGTAATATACCTATATAGGTCTAAAAAGTGAACTTGTGAAAATAGACCTCATAAAAACTATTACAAATCATAATAAAATACTACATAAAATAACGAATATTTTTTATTTTTTAATCATTATTTAATTCGGCTTATTTCTATTTTTAAATGAATTAACAAAATAATAAATTAGGGTTTTTCCTGGTTAGTCCACGTTGACCAACCAGGAGGCGCCACCAAGTTGACCTTGGTCAACTGGTCATCTTCCCCACCTACCCCCTGTCAGTGGCTTGGTTTTTGAGCCATTTTCTTGGTTTTTTCCCAGCCAATTCTTTCACCCTTTCGTCTTGATTTCTTCTGCATTTTTCTCCCTCGATCATCCCTCTTGCCCGCCATGTGTTTACATCGGGCCAAGGATCACTGAGGCGCTCCAGAATCGTTGGTCTTTGAGCCCCTGCAGCTCAAGGTCAAACCACTTAAAACCAAACCTCCACCTTCATTTCGAATTTGAGAACCCTTGGTCCACCCCTCATCGCCACCTTCGTGCTCCCGAGCTCCCTGGAGGTGGCAGCTCCATCGCGTGGCCGTCAGCCAAGGCGATCGAGGTCGAGGGTGCCTCCACCACTGATAACAGGGGTAGTTCCCACGAGGGTCACCATAAAAATAAAGAAGTGTTGTCGCCGAGGCGACCACTCATGGAAGACCGCTGCCAATCAGCAATTAACCCACAATCCAAAAAATACAACAATCAAGCTCAAAACAAATGTGAATTAATCTTTATTTTACTCTACCATAAAATGTATAGTGACAAATATGTAGAGGTCGAACCACAGAGAGCAACACAAAATACCATAGCCTACGTGCCAATCTTAGTCATCCTTGTGTGGGTTTTTTTTTATATTATTTTTTTATTATTATTAAAATATAATACTTAAGTATCATGTATACATATAGATATATATATTTATATAATACAAATTCATTATATATATATACATAGAGGTTAAGCATAGAGCTTATAATACATGTAATATATATATATATGTGTATCTAAATATAATATAATATATATATACATTATTTTTTTTTCTTTTTTTTATATCATATTAAGATTAAAGAGAATTCATATTACTAAGTATATATAATATATATATATATATATATATATATATATATATTTTCTTTTTTTTTTTGGATATATATAGATATAGATGTATATACCTAAAAGGGGTGTTATAATATTCACAAAAATACAAAAAAAAATAGTCAAAAATTCAGGAAAAAGATCTTTTTGGAATTTTCATGGTTTTTTACTGTTTTTATAATTTTTGGGTATTTTTGCAAGTACTTTTAGCATTTTAAAATAGCTAAATCAAAGCAAACAGTGGACTGGGTACTGGCCGTCACAAAAATAGAGATGAAAATTAGCTAACAGCCTCAAAAATGTTCCCCTTTAATTTTCTAACAACGATAATAAAATATAGCATAAGTAGGGCCTGAGTTTATATTTTTCTGATTTTTCTTTGATTTTTTATATTTTTTTTTAAGTTTTTGGGTATTTTCGAATTTTTAAGGTTTTCTTTTTGAGATTTTTAGGGATTTTTGGTCTGACACTAATATAGGACAAAATACACTACATATAATTTTTTTGGAATTTTTCAGGGCATTTTCATATTTTTTTGGGATTTTATGAGTCAGACAGGGACTTAAAGACAAGTTTGTGATTTTTAATAAATGCAAAAATGCAACAAAATGCAAAACTAAAAATATGGCGTTCAAGCATGACCAAACAGGAGCTTAAGTCTATTTTTGCAAGATTTTTCGATTAAATATGAAGCATGAAATAAATAGACAAAGTCTTCAAAAATTAAATGGCCTGGCAGGGGTATTTTTGCAAATAAAATAGCTGGCAGGGGCATACATGCAAAAATTACACCAAAAAATACACTTTAACTTTTATTTTCAGGGCCATTTCATAAATACAAGAACCCGTCAGGGTTTAGATGCAAAATGTCCCGCGCCTCACGTGGTTGCTGCACGTGAGGCACGGAGGGACTAACATGTAAATATGGACACATCAGGGGGGTCCACTGCAATTTTTACTACTTATTTACAACGTAAACATTTATTTTTGGGAGTAAACTCTAAATACAAAAAGTAAGGGGCGTGATATGAAATTTACCCCTAAATAAGGCCTTGCATCCTGCGGCGCTGGAGGCGCCACTTATACACGTGGCGATCATCGGACGGCGGACTTCGTTTCGGCGATGAAGGGCTGGGATTAGAACATCCCGGCTGATCTGACGGTGGGTGTGCTTCTTCATCGGACGGCTGGCATGCAATCTGGGCCGCCCCGCTCGATCCAACGGTGCAGAGGGCACCAGGAAGAACTGGGAATGAACTCGCCCTCGGCGAGCTTCGATCGGGTCGCTCGGGCTCCTCCGGGCACCTCCTGCGCATCTGAAGCGTCCTGATCGTAGCGGGGAGGCTTCCGCGTCGTCTGACGGTGATCTCATGGCTCCTGGGGGCCTGAGTCGGTGGAGCGAGGTCGGAGAAGAAGGTGGCCCCCAGGAACCTCTTCCTGGTCAAAGCAAGCCCAGAAGGGCTCGATTCCTCGTGGTACCTGCACAGGAAGAACCGCGGGCGAGAGAGCTATCTCCTCGACCCGGGGTTATGAAGCTGCGGTGCAAGATGGAGGTGGGCGGAAGGGCTCCGGCGAGCGGCGGAGTTGGAACCCTGATTCACCAAGACCGAGGGTCCTGGGTTGATCTGATGGGTGCGAAAGATGGAGAAGACGACGAGGAACGAGATGGGATGATCGAGGTGGTCGGATACAGTGAGGTTCACGCTGAAGAAACCGGCGAACTTCGATTTTTGCTTTTTACGCTAATGTGATCAACTAACAACTAAACTAACTACTGAAATGAAATGCTAACATTAAAAGCTACCTAAGAATGCATTAAAAGGACAGCTCTTATACCTGGGGGCCTCCAGGGAGCAGGGCGGACGCCGGAGCTCCGCCGCGTCAAAATTCTCCTCCCTCCGGCCGAGTCTCGATGCTGGGCGACTCCCCCTGTCACGAGGAACACTCCAGGCACAAGATCTAGGCTTTAGGTTGGAATGAAAGTGGCCAAATTCGAGGAAGGAAGCGGAGCTTTTTATTTATAAACAGTGGCGAGTAGCCTTATTGACCGGCGATTATTTCATGATCTAGAAAGTATTTGGTTGATCTGTGATTTCGGCGGGCATCATGGAAGATTAGGGAACAAATCTTGTGGAGGAAGCGTTGTCGATTGATGGATGGTGTGCCCGGGAAAAAGGGAGGAAATCGGGGGAGTGGACTGTTCAGAGCTGCCAGGCGTGGGATGGGACAGTTGACCAGGGGGTCAACGTTGGCCGGCGTCTCATTGGGCCACGTAAGCCGCTACGAGACAAAATAGCAAGACTGAAGGAAGATTGATTTATTTAACATCTGAAATGATTTTATTAATTTTTGCTTATAAAATAAAAAATGTGTATTATTTCGTGTAGTATTTATTCCTGATTTTTATTGAATTTTTCGAGGTGTTTTATTGTAGTTTTATTTTAGTAATATGTATATGTATGTATTTACATGTATTTTTGGATATTTTATTTTTAGTTTATTTATTTTCTTTTATTATTTTCTTGGCTTATTTTATAAATTTATAACTTATTTTTGTGAGTATAAAGGTATTTTTGTTTGATTTTTATAAGTTTATTTGTATTTTTAAATAAATAGGTCTATGTATTTGTAAGTATATATATAGGTACTTTACCTATATATTGTACACATTGTATTTATTTAATTAATTTTATGTGTTTTTATTAAGGATTTGTATTTTTAATAGGACACATATACTATATACTTTATTACAAAAATATAAGAGATTTGAATAATTAAAGAATGTTTTTCCCCTTTTATTTGTGTATATACTCCATATAGGTATCTTGCCTATATATATTACATAGTTTTATTTTATTTTCCAAATTATTTTTGGTTTTATTCTAATGTCAATATGTACCTGAATTATATACATTATCTACAAAATTCTAAAAATATGAATTTGTAAAAATAATGAATATTGAATAAAATGAATATTTTAATCAGGTATTGTGTACAAGAAGGGCCAAAAACCTAACTTCTACAGATGGACTCCAAAAATTATGAAACCAATTTTATAAAATAGTTTATGAAATGCTATATATAATTAAAGGTGAGTTTGGGTGATTTGGAGTTTTTATTTGCAAGATGTGGGTCTGTGAAGTTGAGATTTTGGCTTTTTATTATGTGTATAAAATGTTCACTGGGTATTATTTTTACACAAACTCAATTTTGTATTTTTATTTACATTATTATCTACAACTTTTGTGAACAAAGTTTCTTTATTTGATGAATAAATAATTATGCATAAAATAGGTGTCAAAAATGCATAAAGGGATGAATGAGGTATTTATTGTATATCAGCCCTTATCTCCCCCTACTTTATTCCTTGTCGACCAATACCATGCTGGCCTTGGTCTCGGGGTTAGGGTCATAAAATATTTACAATATTTTATTCCTTTTTCTTTTCTCTCTTTATTCTATAATTTTGGCATTAAAAACTTTATTTAATGTACAATTAATACAATGAATAATGAATGCTATCATGTACAAATTAATGTTGTTTACATGCATTTGCTGGGGTTTTTGAGGCCAAAATGATAGAATAAAGGTGATGAAATGGAGATTCATCAACCACCTCCCACAAGATCGGCGGTCGAGGTATACTCCTCCCTCTGGCTCCGGCTATTGAGGGCCTTCCCCCTTTTATTTCTTGCATGTTTTTAGTTCATGTTAGTGTTAGGATAGAAAATCCCCAAAAAAAATCCGAGTTCCATCGCCTAAATCGCTCGATTCACCCACTTGGCCGGAGCGCACCTCCGGCCGTTCATCGCCCCGTCGCATCTCGCATCCCCACGCCCATCCATAGGTCCAGGCAGTTTGCCCTGGACCCCTTGACTCTATTTGCAGGTCAACGCGCACTTGATAGCGCTTGGAGACAAGTTTTGAAGCTCACCGGAATTGTTGAAGCCCTGTAGCTCCGCCAGCTACCCGGAGCACCACGGCCCTCGTCGTGGATTTTTGACGCCTCCAGGAGGAAGAGGAGACCAGCAGGAGCTTTCACGCCAATTTTGAAGCCCAATCTCCACCAGAGGTCGGAGATCTCGGGCGTCGAAGCTCGCCCTCGCCGGCGGCCGACGTGTTCTTCGTCACCACCTCCCAGCCGTTGGATCGAGGAGCTCCCCCAGGTCGAGCAACAGCCGTTGGATCGTGCCATGTCTCCACCGTTCGATCGTCCTCAGATGATCTAATCTCCACCGTCCAAGCGAAGCGTCGTCGACCATTGGATTCACGCCATGTGTATAAGTGAAGATCTGCAGCCGTTGGATCCGCGCGCCGAGGGTATTTTGCATCTAAGCCCCCGCGCATTTTGTATTTACTTTTTAGTCCCAAAACTTTCGTATGTAGTGTAAAAGTTTTGTGAAAATTGCAAAAAGACCCTCGAACTTATTTTTATTTCACTTGGGTCCTCTCACGTCACCTCACGTGACCTGTACACGTGAGGTGAGGGCATTTTGCATAGAGGCCCTCGGCCTTTGTTTTATTTTAGTTCAGTACCAAAACTTTCAGATTAAGTGTTAAATTTTTGGAAATTTTGCATGTGAACCCCCAACATTTTTGAAAATTACTTTTCAGTCCTCGCCAGGGGCGTGCTAGTCACGCGCCTTGGTGGGAAAATTGCTAGCGTACCCCTGCGGGTTTTGTATTTTGTAATTGGTCCTGGAAATTGAATATTAAGTGTTAACTTTTGTGGAAAATTACATGTGTGCCCCTGGATGTTTGTTAAATTGCATTTATACCCCTGCTAGGCCTGATTAATGTTTGGATGCTTATTGTAATTATTTAAATTATCATTTTGCCTCCAAAAATTCCACAAAATAGGGTTAAGTTCCTGTAGGCTTGTTCTTCCACGTCATCATTTTAGGTTTTGATTTCATTTTATTTTTTCTATTTATTAAAAATCAAAAACATGCTTTTTATTCACTGTCTAGATTAGAAAATGCCAAAAAAGTATTAAAATACCTCGAAAAATTCCAAAAAAATTCCCTAGTATGTCTTTTATCCTATTTTAGTGTCAGTCCGAAAATCACTAAAAATCTCAAAAGCAAAACCTTAAAAATTCAAAAATACTCAAAAACTTCAAAAAAATATAAAATCAGAGAAAACTCCAAAAATTACAAACTCAGTTCCTGTTTACTCTATATTTTATTAACTTTATTTGAAAAATAGTTTGAAAATATTTTGTGGCTATTTGCTATTTTTAATTCCTATTTTACTCACAGCCAGTAGCTTTGTCACTGTTTGCTATTTAAAAATACCAAAAACACCTTGAAAAATACCCAAAATCACAAAAACAGTAAAAAATTATAAAAATACCAAAAACATTTTATTTCTGAATTTTTGGCTATTTTAGCTCATTTTTATAAATATTCTATCTTCCTTTTTATTACATTGTGTTTATATTCCAATATAAAAAAATATAAAATATAAAATCATAAAAATCAGAAAATTAAAAATCAAAATACAAAATTAAAAATTAAATAAAAAAATAAAAATAAAAAAAATCAAAATTAAAAACCCACAAAAAAATTCTTTGCTTGCTTGCTTAGTGTAGACACACTTCACATTCACTCACACACTTTTGTGCTTCTACCCTGTTTGCTCCCTGTGTTCGAACTCTCTGCATACTTGTCCCTATACATCATTTGTGCAGAGTTAAAAATAAATTTTAACCCCACATTTATTTCTATTTCCTTGATATATAGTGTGGGTTAATTGTTGACTTTAGTCCAGGATTTATCGTGAGTAGTCACAACGACTTGTGTCTCCGCCTTGTGTGTGATACCATTTTCGATTCCGTGAATTTTGGCTAAATCAGCAACATAGGAACATCAAATGGGCACTGCTTGGTGGTATGGCCAAATGCAACACAATTGTGACATTTGGGAGGAGCCCATTCCAGCTCCACTTCCATTTGCTGACGGAGACCAGAATAGAAAAGCAATGGAAAGGTCGGCGGAATGACCTTCGACGCATGTACGGAGATGCAACAACGTGCATATTCAAGGTTTCTCCTGGAAGCAGTAGCCGCATCCATAAACAAGGGGACGCCAATTAGGCTCGCTAATTTGTTCAAGATAAGTTCATTACAGTGCCTGAGGCTTAATCCATGGAACCCGACCCAAAGAGGGATCTCCGATAGGAGATCCTTCTCCAGGAAGGATACAGTATCCCATTTTCGAAGTACCATGAACCGGCCTTGGTATAGCCAAGGACCCGCCGCCAATATTCTTTCACAGTTAACAGCATATGAGAGCTTCAAGTAAAAGAAACCATTGGGCCTAGGGAGCAGTTTGTACTGGCCCGTCGGTCGCCATACTTTGTCAATGAAGGTGGTAAGATGCTTGAGAAAAGGTCGTTTACCAAGCACATAGAAGACGATGGTGTTCTCCCAGATGTTGGCGATGCTGCGAGCTTCCTCTTCAGATACAAAGGCTACCTCGACACCATCGATGAGGACAGGAAGCGCAAACTTGAGGGGGCGAGCTTCAGAAGCAGGAGTAGGGGCGGCACCACAAACATCCCTCCATGAGGGAATAGATGAAGCCACAGGTTTAAAGGGGGCGAAGGAGGGAGGGGGTGGATGCGGGGTTGGGAAGGACACAGGAGGAGGGGTGGAAGGAGAGTGGGAAAAGCCGGATGGGTTGGCTATGGGGTGGGTTGCGGTGGTGGTGGTGGTTGAGTTTTGAGGCGGCAATGGGCGATTAGGGTTTAGAGGCGGCGAAGAGGGGTTGGGAGGGGGAGGGGGAGGGGAGGGTTAGGGTTCATTGGGGGAGGGGGAGGGGGAGGGTTAGGATAACCCGTTTTTGTGTTTTGGTTGGTGGGTTTAGAGTTTGGAGGGTTTGTGTGATGTGATTCTATTGAAATTTGAAAAAGTTGATAGTTATTATGATATGATTATATTGAAATTTGAAAAAGTGGGTAGTTGTTGTGATGTGATTGTATTGAACTTTGATATAGTGAGTAGAAGTTGAGTATTTTATGATTTTTAGATGATATGATGGTATAATATATACTTTTTGGGTTGGAAAGAGAGTGTGCCCCACTAGTGGGTTAGGAATATGGGTTTTGAGGGGTAACCTACCCAAAGTGGGGGTAACCCCCCAACCAAAAGCCCCCTTAGTATAATTAGGGTTGTGTACCATGGTCATCTTGATATCACACAATTATTGTTACAAAGGTTGGACCATAGAGGATAGTGCATGGTTGAATAATCTAAAGAAAAGATTGAGGACTCAAACGGAACGTCAAGTGATTATCTAGAAGAGATCTCCATCCTGAGAAGGAGATGGCAATCCTTACTCCAAAAGCTGATATCTGGCTGACCTCTTGATACTGATCCTCTACATAGGAATAGAGATTAAGATGTGTCTTATGAGTTAAGTCAAAGAGTTGAGTTAGAGAGATCAAGATAACCAAGACCTATATTGTAAGGTGTCACAAAATAGGAATGCATCCTCTGACCAAAGATAGATGTGTTACTATATGTCTTAGTATATACACTAGGCATGCCATTATCTAGATTGATGACCTAATCAAGGTCTAAACACCAACGAGCTGGCATGCATATGAAGGCATATCTCTTGAAGGGATTATACATGTTCACTACTGAACCAGAAGACATGAGCTCACTCATGAGATATTTGGATAAACCAAATTCCAACGTTGCTCAACTTATTTTGAAAACAAGACTGGATTTGAAGATATGATATGTACTTTTGAAAAGCATATAATCTATACTAACTCTCAATGACCGAATGAGAAATTTAACAATAAAACCCTAAAGAGACAACTCAAATAAGATCAGAACTTCATGATTATTCTATGTATTCCAATATGCAAGATGTACGGGTATTAGAAAATTTGAGGTGATGTGATCTTAGTCGATTGTATAACTACGATACTTCCATTCTGAGGGAGTGATGAACTAGGTTTGGATTTTAGTGACTTAACTCAGTAGACTAGTTATCCAATCTTGGTCCAAATGTTGGGCATTGATCTGAATATGATTCGGATGCAATAATAAGATTGGATATTTTGTCTGGCTTGATTAGACATCTTTGAGAGCTCTTCAAGATCTGGATGTGAGGTTATATATCACTATCCAAGTCGTTATACATAGAATATACGATCACCATATCCTTATCTCTAAGTATCCGGGAAGAAGGCACACTATTCTTGAGAGAGTTCATGAAATGTTCCATTACAGACAATATATTAACATTGGAAAATTAAGAGAAATAATGATGATTCAATTGGACTTAACTATCGTAAGCAATGTGAATATGATTTACGTTATTTAGAAACATATAGGGAGACATTTTAGATGATTAAATTGGATTTAATTATCGTACATGATATTAATAGGGATAGCATTATCCACAATAATCATGGATAATGTGGATGTGATCTGCAGTACCATAAAGAGAATTAGTTATGAATAGGGTTCATAATTTAAATGTTAATGTGAATCTGATTCATATTGAGAAAATATAAATGTGATTTACATTTAGTTCTTGATGGATGAATATGATTCGCAAATATCCGTAGTCTATTTGCAATTATTACAAATAATGTGCAAATTATTTAGTGATATTTTGCAGATAAAATAATTATATGAATAAAGATTTGATATAATAAGATTATATCAAGACAATTAGAGAGAGAAAATCTCTCTTCAATTCCATGGTGGATGTACATGATGCAAATGAGGAAGGAGGCTATCTCCTTTCCTCGTTTTTGGAAGGTGGCTCTCTCGCTCTCTTTCCTCTTTATTCATGAGAAATATTTATTTTGAGATTAAATTTTGTAGCATGAATTAATAATTGATTTATTGATAGTAAATTCTATCTTACTTGGAGCACAAGTAAAAATTTTAATCTCAACCATTGGTTATTAATTAGGAGTACATCTCCACCATCCATTATTCTATAAAAGAGAGGCTAATCCTAGTTCTTTTTACACAATGAAGCATGTAATTGTTGTGAGAAACATCTCTCTTTCTCTCTCTTATACCACACGTCTACCCCCTCTCCCTCCATAACCCTTGTGGTCATCAACATAGGTTCGTGGAGAATGCGATTGTCATCGCATTGCCGTCGTGTTGCTGGACTGATTGTTCATGGATCTTCATCTTCTTTGACATCTCATTCTCTAGAAGAAGACGTCAGATTTCGTGAGATGAAATCTAGAGATTATTTACTTGGATCATCTCCTTGGATTGTGGGAAGCACGCATCTCATCCACACACCCACAAGTGCTCTCTCATCATACCAAACTTGAAGCAGGAGGCGTCTTCCTTTAGAGGCTTTGAGATCATAGTCATGCTTCAAGAGGTAAATATTATAATTGTCTCATCATGATGAAAGAACATGGGAATTGGTCCCATGCCATGGGGTTTCATCGAAAAAAAATTTTAACTCCCGTTGCATGATCAACTAGTATGACTAGTCGATCTAGATCATATACGATTCGATCTCCATGCTTACGTGTTGCGTGAGTCCTTTATCGATTTCCTTAAAATGGTATCAAATACTTGGCCAAAGATCTTGGATGTGATCCAAACCACCCTAGGGAAATAAGGCTATGGATATCCGAATGCGAGAACATTATTTTTTCCATGCTTATATGATTTCGAGTTGGTTTTATCCATATATGATATGGATATTGTTTTGATATCGAATTTGAGATACTTAATTATGTTTAGAATGTCTATACATGACCCCAAAATATTTGCCAAAGGTTGGCAACGATCGGGCATTAATTCAAATACGAAAAGTTCTTGTAGTGTGTTGTTTTACATAAATTTCGGATTTATAACTTAACAATTTTTAGTTACAATTTTCTTGTCATGAAACTTGTTAAAAACACATTAATTATGTTTATTTCACGTGATTCTGACTCCGTTTTCCCTATATATGTGATATTTAGTGGAGATTGGTCGGAAATTATGAATTTATCTTGAGTAAATATTGTATCATTTATTTAATGAAATAGTTGACAAACAACAACTTGATAGAATGATTACTTCATTACAAATCCTAATATTAAACTATAAAGTTGTAGTTCAGCAGTTTCCTTGCAAAATAATTTGATTGCTTGATATAACTAGAAGTTTAGATAAATTGAATTATTTTTAAAATTCTTAAATTTCTAAGTGATTAATATGTAGTATCATACACGTCAAAAGATCGATAAAACCTCTGAGTACATTTTATACCAATTATATTGCATTGAATTAGAATGATGATGGTGTCTAGGCATGGATATGCTAATGGATAACCTAATTGGCACATGGCACCACATTTACAATGGAAGTGCTCCCTATTAGCATAATCTGTACAACATGGTCATATCCATTTCAAGGAAAGGTGCTTGAGAAGTATCTGCATACTTTTGAACAACTAAATTGAAATAAAATATACTAAGAGAGGGTGTATATTGTATAGTAATATCAAGCAAATGAATTATTTGTTGGTTGCATTGGTTTGATGATTAGTTTAATCGAACTAAAATACACAGTCTATATTTAATAAGAGTGGATTTCCCTTGGAAGGATTGATCGTGAGACTATAATTCAAATGACCAATCAAAATTTGATGGGACATGGAGGATCATAAAATGGCATCCATGGTCTCCGTCACGGTGGAGGGTTTTATCACCATGGATTGTACGACAGAGACACCTATGTGAAGTCATAGCTCCAACATACAAGCGCACGTGGATCAGGCTCTTTGCTTCTTGAAAGAGGCATGCTTTGTGCATAGTGACTCCAATGTTATTCCCCATATAACTGATGCGGTATTGGATTGCACATAGCAAGTTCAATTCATGTTGATAATTGATTTAATTGATAAGGAGTCAACATCATCACAGGAGAGGTGGGCTCAGGTTTCAAAGATCGAACTGGGAAATGCAAGTTTGGCTTGTAAGGAGGAAAGAATTCCCGCTTCCTTTACCTAAAATATATTTTCTCATATTATTGGGGTGTGATAAAGATGGAAGGAAGATCCCAGATCTCGCTTAAGCTACGTAGGTTAGCACCTCATGCTTTGAAAGTTTGAAAGGGAATGGACTTTCAAGGTAATAAAAAGCGAGAGAACTGTGATTTAAATAATAATAAGCTTAATCAAAATAAATATATTTAGGCAAATTTTCTTATTTCAGATAACCTTCACTAAACCACTCAAATCTATACTCAATCAGAACCAATATCATGGATGGGATCCATGATCAATATGTTGTACTTGCAATTGGATACATAATGTACATAGTTGCAATGTGCAAGTTTCCCCGTAATAGTGACAAATGACATTTAGTTAGATAGTAGGACAACAATCAAGTGTTTGTGTGTCTCTACAGTCATGATCTCTCAGCGAGTGTGCTTTGGAAGTAACATGTCGATGATTATCGCAATTGTCAAGATCCTTTAAAATAGAAGGGGATGTCTGGAAAACATATGCACCATTGGCATTTAATCATGAATGACATGATTCACTACATTATGAAGAATGGTGGATCCATAATAGATGATGTACTCAAAATGTTTGAGTACCTACATGAGCCAAAAGAGTTGAGATGGATGTAGAAATAATAAGTGTCATCATTTTACTATATGTACTTAAGTCATTCATAAAACTTCACAATATCCATATTGTATGAATGGGACGAAGCAAGTAAATGTTGAAATAATCTCACATTAAAGTCCTTGAGTACATGTTCAAAGAGAGGTACTTTATCTTATGCAATGGTTGTTTAAGTGTTAAAGCAAGCACAACGGAAGCATGAGTCAGATCCACGTAAGAATGAGAGTCAAAGAGTTGGTTGTACTTCTATAACTTCCCCATCTATGGCATCCAAAAGAGTTGAATGGATATCAATACTGCAAGAAGCTGATATACTGGAAGTATGACTATCCAGACTATCTAGAATCCTTAGAGAATGAGTTATATAGTACATCAGCTTATTCTACACCACATCATCGAAATTGACTTACTTGTTGGATAATATTAAAGTTAGATAATGGTATCGTGTTCTTCTACTAACACTTGCATTGGTTGCACATGTTTTAGAAGGTTAGAAAACTTGATCTTAAGGCTAATAGTCATCCACATGAGATTTGATGCAATTGTTGCAACAATCTCTATTGGATAGATATGCTACTTCATTCCAATGGGCTAATCATTAATCTTAGAGAATGTCTCTATAACCTAGATGTTAGAATGACCTACTGACTATTTCTAAACTTGTTAGTGATAGATATATATAATCTGAGATAAACCTATCACAAAGAGTTATGATGGATATATTTTAGATAATATCTATCATATGTAGGACTCTACTAAATTAAAATATTAGTGAATGGCTCATTAGCATTTCTAATACTAAAAATTAAACCCCAGAAGATCAAAAAGAGGATGAAGATCTTATAATGATCTGGCATCAAGACTTGGACATATGTATATTGATAAGATCAATAGATTGATAAAAGATAAAACTTTAGATTGTCTATGTTCAAACTAGAATGTCCAATACACCCTTCTCTGGGAATAGTGTAAGATGCGGAGGTATTCGAGATCTCATAAATATTTGATTTATGTAGACCCTCAATTCCATGATGAACATTAATGATGTATGTAATGATGTGTGATATCCACTAATGCTTATTCGCGGTATGGGATTTCTTCCTTACATATTAGACACCTTTAAAATGTTCAAAGATTTCACAATTTGACTGAGAATCAAAGTTAGAAGGAAGATGAAAAGAATTGAGTGACCGGTGGTGAATATGTGATTCATCACTCTAAAAGTTGAAAATAGTTCTTCGTTCCCAAGTAATTAGCTACATTTCACCAGTTATTCTGCATTATTATCATTCATGCACTTGTAGATAATATTCGTATTTTATCATGCATATTTGCATTAAATGAGAAGCCTAAATTCTCTTGTGGATACTACAGGTATAATTACCCATATCTTCCCTTATTTTTATTTTCAGTGTCTCAAAATAAAAAAATCAACTCTATAGTGTATATATCACACTAATAAATGAAAAATACCAACAAAAATTACTAACTTGTAAAGTTGCCTGATAAAACTCAAACCCTAGTTCAAGACTAAAATCCCTAAAATGTGAATATCTATCTCTTTTATAGTTTTTTTATGGATCCCTACTCACTTTTGAATTAATGTGTTTTCAATTATCTACAAATAATATCAATTCAAAAGAATTGGAGTTCATATGTGAAACTTGGGTTTTGAGCC
The DNA here is from genome assembly GCA_037367405.1 of Ottelia alismoides. NCBI lineage: Eukaryota > Viridiplantae > Streptophyta > Magnoliopsida > Alismatales > Hydrocharitaceae > Ottelia > Ottelia alismoides. The sequence goes on from JAZKJV010007109.1 coordinate 428,642, forward strand.
CTTATTATATAATATACATATTGACTAATTTGACCTATTATTTTATGTATAAAAATAACCATTTTCTATTTATTTCTTTTACATTTATTTTTTCTTATTATTGTTTTAATAAATATACAAAAATCTAAATAAAACTTGAAGCAAAAATCAAAGAGAATAAATCACCTTGAGTCTATATATATAGTATGTGTAAAAGTTCCCTTTATTTATAAAAAAATAGATTAAGGTGTAAATATTCATTTTATTGTTTTTTATCTTATTTAAAAGTGTAAAAAATCATAAAATACAAAAAATAGGGAATTTTATATCTATAGGATACCACCAAAAATACTTTTTGTACAGATGATTTCTTTTGCTTTTGGTTCCTTCACGAAAGTTGTAGATCTTGTAGAGATTAACAACTTTCATGTTTGTCGCTTTTTGATTTGACTTCATTTGTTATTTCTTTTTTATTTTTTAATTTAATTTTTGATTTTTTAGGAGCGACATGTGGCCGCTCCTGGAGCCGCCACGTGTCCCCTATTTTTATTTTATTTTACTATTTTATTATTTATTTATTTACTATTTTATGTATTTGTTTATTTCATTTATTTGTTATTTTAAATATTATTTTCTTTTTCTTTTTATTTATGTTTAATTTTCCATTTACTCATTTATTTTATTTATTACTTATTTACTTATATTATTTATTATTTATTTTATTTTATTTGTTATTTTGTTATTATTATTATATTTATTTATATATTTATTATTTATTACTTTTATTTTATTATTTTATTTTATTTTTTCCACTACCACATGGCCGCCCCTACACATGCCACATGGCACCCCCTCTCCTTCCTCCCAGGCTCGCACATCTTCTCCCCCACGCTATGCGGCAGCTCCGCAACTGCCGCCCGCACCTTCCGCTTCATTTTCTCTCTTCGCTTGTGACCATCTGTTGGACATGCTATCCCACAACGAGCCATTATGCAATAAATGTTATTGCTAATTTCATTCCCTGATCTGAAATGAAGAATAACTAATTTGCATAGTAGGTCCCTTAGTATAATTAGGGTTATGTACCATGTCCATTTTAATGATCATATAGTTGTTGATTCAATTATTGAATCATAGAGGCTGGTGCTTAGATGAATATATAAAGAGTTAGATTGAGGACTCATTAAGTACCGAAACTATAGGGGTTGTTAATGCTGTTTCGCCCCCTGAGCGACAACCTGACAGCCTATATGGAAAAAATGTCCCAGAGGAAGGCCATCTCCACTTGGAACAGAAACTACTCCTCTTCATCCCACCGACAACGTTCCAGTTTCTCTAGTAGACAGAACCCTTGAAAGGAATAATGCAGCTTGGATGTCAAATAATGACTATACAGAATCAGCTGTTCCACAGTTTGAAACTCCACTGGTTGATGGGGATGATCAGCTAGAGTTTGCCTCAAATCTTTCAGAAATACCTTCCTTATCTGGATCCCTCGCCTCAGATGTAAACTTCTCTTTTTTCTGAACTAATTGCTTTAGCTTCAGTTTGGTACTTTGAATTACTCTTTGAGTAGTCAAACACGGCAAATTCTATCATTCTATGTACTAGTGATATTGATTTTGAATGGCTTTCTTTTCTGTGCAGGATCTAAATTTCTTAAATACAGAATGCGGGACAGAAGGTAGCATTTTTCACTAGGGTGTTCACTTTTGCAAGGTGTCCCATTAATATTTGATTTTGAATGTTTTTTCCCACAGGTTCACCGATTACTCTTACCAGCTTGCCTTCAAGGACTATGTAAAATTCTTAAATGTCCATTAGTTCAACCTTTCTTTAATAATCTGGTTGATCTCTAAAAGTTTTATGAACTTTTTGTTGCATGCAGGGATGTAGCACGTTATCTTAAAGATCAGTCTCCAGGAGCTCTTACATTAAATGAATCGGGGGATCTGAGCTTGAATAAGATTCTTGCAGGGAAATTGAGAAAACAATGTGCAAGAATGTTCTTTGAAAGTTTGGTAAGTCGGCAATAATTTTTTATAAAGTTGAATGAACCATTACAAAAAGGGATATTTACACCCATAATCATGAGTACCTTCGTAATTACCCCGGATACCCTCTATAATCACGAATTACATACAAGACCCTGAATAACCATTCCGTTTTACACCCATAACCTTCCGTTAGTTTAGTTCATTAACTCAACTAGATAGCTGAGTTAATCTAACCCAATTCGTGATCTAACAGTTGAGATTACTAAAAAAAAGAAGGAAGAGGTGAGTTCCATCCTGGAGCTTGCTGCAGCCCGTGGATCTTTCACGGAGGACGGCGGGTAGCGACGGAGGTGTGCGGGGCAGGCTGTCAGGCGGACGCGCGCGCTGCAGGCAGAGGGAGTCGACTAGGCGGAGGCCGGGGGGGGCTCGAGCAGCGGTGTTCCGGGGGGCTCCGAGCAGGGGGTGCGTGGGAGCTTCGAGCAGCGGGGTTGCGAGCTCGCGAGTGGGTCTGGGGGGAGGGGGGCTTCTCTGGGCGGTGGGTCGGCCAGTGGAAGGTCGGCCCACTGGAGGAGGGGGAGTGGCAGTGGTGGTCTCCGAGGACAGGGGAATCGGGGGGGGGGGGGGGGGGGGGCTCCGAGACAGGGGAATCGGGTGGGGGGCGGTTGCGAGTGGGTCTGGGGGGAGGGGGGGCTTCTCTGGGCGGTGGGTCGGCTAGTGGAAGGTCGGCCCGCTGGAGGAGGGGTGTGGCGGTTGTGGGCTCCGAGGAGACAGGGGAATCAGGTGAGGGGAGGTCGCGAGTGGGTCTGGCGGGAGGGGGGCTTCTCTGGGCGGTGGGTCGGCCAGTGGAAGGTCGGCCCGCTGGAGGAGGGGGAGCTTATGGGGAACATGGGAAGCTCGGGGGGGGGGGGGGGGGGGGGTTGAAGGGGGAGGCGGACGCAAGCGGGGGCTACGGGAGGACCAGGAGGAGGCACGGGTGGGGAGGGGGGATGCATGCACGACCTGGGGAGGCAAGACCTGGAGTTTGCGGCCGTGGGGCGGTGACCTGCGCTTGCAGGCGGAGGCGCTAGCGGGGAGGGGAGGGGGCTCTGACCTGGTCCGGGCTTGCGGGCGGCGAGGAGGGAGGGGGGCGGCCGGCGGACGGGTTGAGGTGGGGCGGCCGGCAGGGGGTGTTGCTTGGAGGACGAAGTGGGGGAGGGAGGAGGAAGGGGATAATGGTTTTATTTGTAAATAAGGGAAAGTTAAGGGGTATAGAATATAAAATACATGACGGATACCGTCATAGTTAACGGGAAATTGGATGGAGATTAACACAAGGTTATGGGAGTAAGAGTTAATCATTACTCAAGATCTTGTATGTAATTCGTGATTATAGAGGGTATCCGGGGTAATTACGAAGTTATTCAGGGTTATGGGTATAAATATCCCTTACAAAAATACCACATTTTGTCAATTATGTTTATTTTTTTCTTCTAATCATCAGAATCCACTGTGAGATGCTATTGAATCCAGAATTTCAATTGAGACTTGTGCACACTACACGTATACTTGTAGCATTACCTGATCATAGTGCATGCCTTGACTCCATCACTTCAACTCTGTTTTGTTTGTTGAAATGCCAACGGATGACAACTTGAGATGGGTTCATCTACATTTCATTCAGTTAATAACCAACGTTGGTTAATAAGCAACATGACTAACGCCCACTCAATGCAAGAGCGTGCCCTCATCTGTTGATATGCATTGAATCTTAATCATTTGTGTTGCTGAACTCAGTTGAAGAATCGTTTTCTGCATCCTCCACAAGAACATGTGAATCCCACCCCTTTACTACATCGTACCAGAATGGGGTCTCGCTGAGCTATTAGTGAGCCTTTGAGGGAAGGGGGGGGGGGGGGGGTGCGCCCCCTCCCCTTGCGAGAGTGTAGGGGAGAAGTCCTTGACCTCTGGGATATGTTTGTACTGGGAGTACTATATAAACCAAGGTTTAAAAAATCGAATCGGACTTCAAATTGGGGATGTATCTATTTTTGATTTTTGTGATCAAACCAATGGGGTCGATTGCTCGAACCGATGAGGACACCATCATTTCATAAAAACTAAAAAAGATCGAATCATTGTATTGATGGTTTGGTTCGTATGGTTCAACTGGTCGAATCGAGTTAGACCGGTATATCATACAAAAATGTGACAAATTGCTACATCCTATTTTAGAAGGATTGTACACTCATGTCCTTCCAAGTTTTTCCAATAACACTTATAACCTTTTTTTTACAACTACATATGTTCCCCTATGCTTTTAGAAAATGCATAATAATGACTTTTTATTAGTATGCTTGTACTCCTAAATTATACCAACATAAGGAGAATATTGTGTTTTTTTCAAGAATATAGGAGCATAAGTGAAATTGCTAAAAAGTTAGGGTATAAATGTTATCAAAAAAAACTTAAAAGGGGCATAATAAACATATTTTGTAAAATTCATATATATACATACATGTGATGCACTTAATAATTATAAAACTATCTAAACTCTAATTAATGACAAGTATTATTAATTTACTAATTCTTATAATATGCCACAATACCTTCTTTGTTTATTGTTATTGGAAGTAGACAACTCATGGATAATGTGGGAAGAGAGAGGCAATGCTCATATAGCAGAAAGATAGAGGGAGAGGCAATAATGGGTCATTGACTCATGTGGAATGAGAAGAAATAAAAGAGCAGTATACTATGAGTTACAATGAGATTAGATTATGAATATTTTTTAAAAATTTGCATTTTAATAAATTATTAGAAATAATTTTTTGTCAAAAATGAATGGTTGAACTAGTGGTTTGGTTCAATTGGTCAATCGTGTAGAGGGAGAAAGAATGACTTGCATTTATGAGAGGCCTCTAGTTTCTCTTATGTAGGAGAGGAACCAATTGGACAAATTACATAAAGAAGACAAAATAAATAAATAAGAAAATGGTAAGAAAGATAAAAAATATCTCAACACCCCTCTTCAAGCTAGAACGTAGATATCGTCGGCTTTGCTTGGAACAACATCTCTGATAAGGCCCTTTAGCTAGGGCCTTAGTAAGAACATCTGTTGTCTGGTCTCTAGAGCTGACATACGTAGTGGCAATAAGACCCTTTTGTATCATATCACGAGTGTAGTGATAGTCCACCTCTATGTGCTTCGTCCTCTCATGAAAAGTTGGGTTGTTGGAAATGAAAAGAGCATCATGATTATCACATTGGAGGTGCATGGGGAGAGGCACCTCTATAGTCTAGTCAGTAAGAACATATTTGACTCACATCATCTCTGTGCTAGCCTGTGCCATGGCCCTGTATTCTGACTCGACACTCGATCTGACAACCACGGTTTGCTTCTCGCTCTTCCATGAAACTAGGGAATTCCCTATGAACACAACGAAGCCTGAAGTAGACTTCCTATCCTTTGGACACCCAGCATAATCTGCATCTGCAAATGCTGTAACTGAGAGAGATGTACCTCTGCTGAAAAGTGAAAAGAAGTCATGTACCTGTTGATGTCTTCAGATACCTCAGAATCATATGGACTGCATCCATATGTGCCTGTCTGGACTACTTCATAAATTGACTCACTTTGCTCACGACAAATTATATGTCGGGCCTGGTAATAGTCACATACAATATCTTGCAAACTAGCTCTCTGTACCTCCTCTTGTCAATCTCCTCAGTGTCATCATCATAGAGCTTCATGCTCGGGTCAATATCGCAGATTTGCAATTTACCATGCCTGTCTCTGAAAGAAGATCTGTAACATACTTCCTCTGGGTCATAAAAAGACCTCGTTGGTTCCTGACAAACTCCAGTCCAAGGAAGTAACATAAATTTCTAAGGTCCTTGGATACAAACTGCTGACTTAAGAAGTCATTGGCACCTAAATGCCCTGCTCGTCATCTCCTGTAACAATAATGTTATCAACGTAAATAAGAATGACAATAGTACATCTCTGTGTCTCGTACACAAACAAATAGTGATCATCAATCGATCTCACAAACCCCTGCTGCTTTATCAAGTCTAAGAGCTTCTGGAACCATGCTTTTGGACTCTGCTTAAGGCCATAGATAACCTTATGCATACTGCAAACCATCTGACATTCCCCCTCAACAGCAAACCCAGGTGGCTGATGCATGTAGACCTCATCCTGTAAATCACCATATAGAAAGACATTCTTCAGATCAAGCTAGTAAAGGGGCCAATCTCGTATCATAACAAAAGAAAGTAGAATACACAGAGTAGAATGTCTGGCAACTTGAGAGAAAGTATCTTGATAGTCCACCCCATATGTTTGGGTGAACCCACATGCCACAAGTCTCGCCTTATAGCAATCCACACTGCCATCTGCACGATGTTTCAGAGTGAACACCCATTTGCATCCCACAACAAATGCGTCAACTGGAGCAGAAACAAGATTCCATGTACCACGTGATTGTATCGCGACCATCTCCTCCTCCATGGACAACCTCCACTTACTGTCTTGAAGAGCCTCATGATATGTCCATGGTATCTCCACGACCGATAGTGCCAAGGTAAATCTTTTGAAATCATATGACAGTCTGCTCAAGGAAACCTGAGCTACAAGAGGATAAGTAGCACACGTATGTTTCTGCTTTCGTAGAGCAATCAACACATCAAGATCATCTGTCAAGTCTTGAGCCTGTAAGTTCCCTTCTGGAGAGGGCACCTGCTCATCCTCTATGAAATTCTACTACACAGACAACTTAGTAGTGCCATTAGCAGAAACAATGTGCTCATTACATACCTGGGCATGTTAAATGATGGGCAAGACCTGTGGCAAAAATTGAGTCACAATAGGAGGTGAAACCACGTGAGCAGGTGTAAAGGTAGGAGTAGGTGGTGGTGGTGGCGGCTGAGGAGGTGGTGTTAGAGCATGAGTAGAAGGAGGTGGTGGAATGGTAGTAGGAGGTGGAGGCATGCAAATCTCATCATCAGAGTTAGATAGGGCTAGTCTGTCACATGTAGGAGAAAAATACATACCAAACTCAAAGAAAGTAACGCCAGCAGTGACAGGGTAATTCTGCCTTAGCGGATTAAAGCAACGATACCCCTCTGGGTACGAGAGTAGCCGACAAAAACGCACTTGACAGCTTTGGGAGAGCTTGTCACATCATGGAGAGACATCATGAACAAAAGCAACAGATCCGAACACACGAGGTGTAAGGAATCAAAAAATGAATCTTCTCTTCCTAACACAAACGAGGGCATGTTGTTCACCAGATAGCAAGCGGTAAGGACAACATCACCCGGTGGAGCACGACTATGTATCAACAAGGTTCTGGTCACATCAAGTAAATGATGGTGTTTGCGCTCGGCAACATCATTTTGCTGGGAAGTATAAGCATAAGAGGTTTGGTAAACAATGCTAAGAGATCTAAGAAATTCAGAGAGCTGTAAGGTGCAGAATTCTAAGGCATTATCAGAGCAAAGATATTTGACATTGGTAGAAAAGATATTCTTTATCTCATTAATAACATATTTGATCACAGATCCGGTCTCAGACTTATTCTTCAATTATAAGACACATGAATGTCTAGAAAAATCATCAATCACAACTAGATAAAAACGATGTCCATGGTGACAGGAACATGACTCGGACCCCAAATGTCTAAATGAAGGAGCTCAAATAACTGAGAACTGCTCCGACTCTGACTGGATGGAAATGAAGAACCATGGTGTTTTCCAAGTTGGCATGCCTCGCACTGAAAGGAGGATCTCATAGAAATCTGAGGGAGAACATGACAAGACTTCTGTAGAGGAAGATAACCAAAATGAAGGTGCCACAGATATGGAAAGACTGGTCCAATAGGTATAATAGAAACACTAGCATGAGGAGGTTGGACCAGTCTGTAGGGTTCCCGTTGCTCACTGTCACATCCAATCACCTTGCTCATAAGTATGTCCTGAAACATAAGAGACAGAGGATAAAAATGACACGACAATGCAAATATTTAGTATCTGACTAATGGAAAGTAAATTCGTCTGAAAGTCAGGAGCATATAAAGCAACTTGAAGGCACATGGACGGTGTCAAATGCACCTCCCCCTATCCCGTAATGAGTAAGTGGTAGCCATTAACAATGACAACCCGTCTGCCAGGTGGTATGGTCCTATAGGACCTCAGACGCGCTCTGTCTCCACACAGGTGGTGAGAAGCACCAGAATCCATAATCCACTCCGTCATGTTTGCACTCGTCCTACCAGTTAAAGCATAGGCGATACCTGAGGAGTTTGGAGAGGCTCTGACTGCGGCTGCGGTATCTGTAGTGGTGGTTCTAGCAGTAAGGGTCATGATCTCTCGAATACGAGAGACAATATCATCCAGACGAGGATCGGCCTGGGAAGTTGGAGTCTCTGAAGACACAATATGTTATGTTACTCGACCAGAAGTAGGATATCCATGCTTCTGTTAGCATGTATCCTCTGCATGTCCAGGCTTATGACAATAAGTGCAAGGGCTACGCCAGCATCCACTGCCTCTGCCATGAGGGGTGCGTCCTCTGGACTGGATTACCCCTCCTCGGCCACGAGAAGCGGCCATCGCTGAAGAGGGCGGAGAAGTGGTTGTAGAAGGCATGATAAACCGATTGAGACGGCTATAGGTATCCTCTATGGGAGGTATGGTAGCTCGTTAAGAAACTGAGTACGTGCAGCATCATACTCTGTATCAAATCCAGCCATGAAGACTCCAAACATCGTGGAGTTCCTATACATCTTCTGTTGTTCAGTAGATGTCGTAATAGGCATGTAGCTATGAAGCTTCTCGAACATGCCACAGAGCGAAGAGTAGTACATGTGCAGAGGACAGCCATTTTGCTTGGCATTGTATATATCAAATTGTAGCTGAAGAATCTTTCATTCATCGCTTGAGCATAGGTGGATGCCAAAATATTCTATATCGCCTCGACGGTGTGTTGATTTAGAATATCATTGGCTATTTTTGTAGTGAGGGTCCCACAAAGGCAAACACGCGCATACACATCATCTTGCTTCCAAGAAGCATTTGCCCCAATCTTATCCGTTGACTCTGGATCTGTCAGGATGTGCTCCTTATTGCACTGCATGAGGGTGAGAAACTGCATGAACCACAAGTCATAGCTGGTCCCATCCATCTTAACGATGGGAGCCGGGCCCTTAAAGGCTCTGGACAAAAAAACACCACCCTTGTTCTCTGACATAATGGACAAACGGCTGAACACCGGAACTCATCTGGGGAGTAGACTGATATGAACAAGTCTACACGATCATACAAAGGATTGGTTATACGTGTGTACTCATGTAACCCTCATCAATCTTCGCTGCTCTCTAGGACAACAAAACTTGATTTATAGGTCTGAAATTACGTTCTCCAGTTAAAATCAGACCGAATCAAACTGTAGATCGAACCGTTAGGGGTGCATGGAGACGCACAAGAGAGCCGACGACAATCCGAGGGGCCTGGGCGACTTGGGGCTAGCTTAGGCGATGATCGGAAAGGCCTGGTTGTGCCCTTGACGACGGTCGGAGGCGGTCGGGGTCGGCCTAGCTGTGTCGAATCGTGTTTCGATAGGTTTTTATTTTATGAACAAAAATCAAGTGGTTGGACATTTTTTCTTCTGGTTCTTTGTTTAACCGGTTGAATCGACTGGTTCGATTCGGTTTTTAAAACCTTGATATAAACTCCCGAGGATTTTGCATTTTATATATTTTCCTTTCTCTATGTTGTGAATCGCGGAAGCGGAACACGCATAAACAATCAATCATGCAAGCACGAAAACATGAATTTACAAGGTTCATCCATAATTGAGCTACGTCCTTGAGCGACAACGATCGATATTCACTACGTGAAGAAAAAGAATGTACTTAGGATACTAAGATCCCTAATCCTAGGAAAGTTTATATTGTACTCCCGTACAAACAAATCTTGATACAAATGAATCCATATACCTGAATAGAAATAGAAGTGTTAATAAAAATTTCGTTAGTATGATAGGAGGGGTGTATATGTTGGTTCTTCAACCCGGGTCAAATAGTTAGGATTCAAGGTATATGAACACTCCATATGTAGTGAAAACGATCGTCGCCGCCCAAGGATTTAGCCTAGTTATGGGTGAACGTTGTAAAATCATGTCCATGTGGTTTGCTTGTTTGCACCCTCTACTCGTAACAACATCGAATGCAAGTCCTTATTACTATGCACTTCATACTCAACATAATACCTATCGTGTTAGAGCACCTGCTTGAATTTAAAATACCCACAAGGCTATCGGTGGTTGATTTCGGTCATGCTGTATGTTAAAAGTATACTCCCTTTTGTTAGCCTTCAATTCTAAAGCTCTTCCAAAATCCGTAAAATATAGATACTTCCTCAATGGATAATCTGATTGCTATCAATACAAGTCTCGCCATCAATCAAGCCATCTGATAAATTGGACATGTTTCATCCTTATTAATTCTCATCTACTTTTATAAAATACGTCACCAATCTCTTCCTAAGGTTCCAAGCATGTTAGTGTAACTTAAATATCATTTTTGCCTTTCAAATCAGGTGATGAAAACATATTCCAAGCTCAAATCTTTTTTATTTGAAAATGTAGTTTTTGAATAGTTGTTTTAAGCATATGTTTGTAGCATCTTCATCCAAAGCGATCATGCTTTATGAATTGAATGATATATTATTGTTTAATTATATTTCTTATTGTTTAAAGTAATTATATTGCTGTGTTGAATACCATTTAAACCACCACCACCACAACAATAACAAAGCCTTTTCCCACATTAAGGTTGGCTACATTGATTCTTCGTCTCCTTCACATTTATCCTAGGTCATTCTCGGGCTTAGATACAAAAAACTAAGATCCTTTCGTATAGTCTCATTCAAACACTTCTTGGGCCTTCCTCGCCCTCTTTTAGTCGGCTCAACATTCCAAAACTCGCATCTCCTCACCGGTGCATAAGCTGACATCCTTTGCAAATGGCCAAACCACCTTAAGCGATTTTCTCACATCTTATCTTCGATTAGAGCTACACCAACTTTCCTTCTGAATACAATTTAAACCATTTGAAGATTTTTTTTATGTTCTAAACAACTATTTCATACCATCATATGATTCATAGTTAATTGAATCTCTATAACATGCATGGTATTTTTTCGCCTTTTGGTATAATTGCTATATGGGTTGTGTCATTTGCGTGGGCCAATACACAACCGAGAATAAAATTTTTCTTGAGAAACCATCTTACACCAAACAATGGCTTGAAATTAATTGCAGCTTTGTGGTGCAAATTCAAATGTCCTCTTGATACAATTTGTATTAAGCCAAAGAAAACGTTTCACAATGTCAGCAACATCCATCTAGATTTCTAAGTATGTAAGCAGAAGTACTTGAAAAATAAAGACATTAAGAGAGGCATGCTAAGTCCCCATCTTATAATGAAAAATAAAAAGCTTAGCTCACAATTCAACTTTGCCGTTATTTTGCTAACATAGAGAAGGTTAAGAGGCTTGTTAAAAACATGAAAAGCATTATGGATTGAAAAATTGTCGAGAGTTATACTCCCTTTTCCCAACTTTATTTACATGAAACCCAGTAACATTGTTACTTGGTCATTGGTAAAGACAAGTTTATAAACTCAAATAATCTTTGTGTCACTTCTCATGGTCAGTGGCACAATTATCAATTATCCACTCTTTTTCCTCATCAATTTCATTACCAATACCTTTCTTTCAAGCAATGATGACAAGGTCATTATTTGTGGCGTGAGTCATGTCTAAGTCCTTCCAAATGCGTATCTTGTTGAGATTAATCTGATCTTATCTTGTTGAGAAGTAATCTTCCTCTCAATATCAGGTGGGTCTGATACACCCATGGAATGCCGTATCCCGATATATCGGCAATATATCGGTATCGACATGTCACCGATATATCGCCGATATGTCCGATATCGGGTATCGACAGGCAAAAAAGGCGAGCTGAATCCCGATGTCGGCGATATGACGTCGATATATCGCCGATATATCGGCGATATATCGGTATCGACATGGTATCGATATCGATACCGATATCGATATGTCCTTCCATGGATACACCTATGACAACGTTTTTGCAGCTTTGCTTGTTTTTTTACTATTCTACCCCTGATGGCTTATTCAGGATAAAGTTCCTAGCAAAAAATGAATAGAGTGATTGATTTTGTTGCAATAAGTGCATTTCTTGTTCTACTTTTCATAACTGTTGACGACACGAGTCACATGTGTAATCCGTCCATTGGCCTTGGCATCATTATAAGAATTTATCATCATATTTCATTATTTTTTCTCATCTTCACCATGTTAGCTAGTCTTAACAATGCTGGAAACAATAATTGAGTTTAGAATTCTGTTCCTTACCCTCTTAGACTCAATATTCACGTTTCTAAGGAAAATAAAAGTTTAGTTCTTCTCTATTCCCAAATAACTTCCCATCACTACTGTAGTTGACGGACTCTGTTGAGTTGTAGTCAAGAAATGTTGTAAACAAGATAAACCAAGCATATATTAAACAGTAATCAAACGGATTCCAATGGATTGACAGATCAATGTAACCGATTATTAAGATTAATAACGTGCATATCCAATCCATTATCCGATTACAATAAGCAAACCAGAACCGATTAAACAGACGGAAACAAGCAAATAGGCATGATCCAGAAAAAGGCAAGCAATAAAGAAATTGCGGCAAACAAAATAGAAGAAAGATAAGGTTAGATTTCACCGAAGCGTCCATGTAATGGACTGCTCTTAGAGAGGATTTCGCCCCCACAATACCGGTGCGTTGGATACTGGCGATCCGCTCCCAGGATACGACGGTTCATGGTCGTCGTCCGCGCACACCGACGAGACCGTCCTCGAAAGCACCTCCGAGAACTTGCAGCCGAGAGAAAACAGATCGTAGACACGAGAGAGAGAACAAGAGTGACGGCGGGTGGAGTTTTCTTGCGAGTGAAGAAAAACGGCGTCATGTGGGGGATATAAAAAGAAGGGCTCGCGTGCCCTAGCGCGCAGTCCCTACGTCCCTCAACGGTCATGTCTTTTCGGATTCCAAAACTGCGGCTAAGTCGAGCCGTTTGGATCAAGTTCGATTCCCAATGTGATCGTGATTAAATTAATTTAATCGATCAGCCAAATGAAACCCGCAGCAAAAGTATCGAGATCCGAATTGACTCTCCCGAGCCGGAGCCGGAGCCGGAGCGGAGCGGAGCGCGCGCGCGCACGTGTGTGGTCCTCCATTCCTCCTCTCTACTATTGCTACAAGAGCTTGGTGTGTGGACTCATATATAAGTCCACCAAAAGTTTAGATCTCTAAGGTATGGTACTAAACTTCCATACAAACTCAACATGTTTCAAATTTGGGAATTCCCAACTTTCCCTCCAAACATTTGGTTTCCCAATTGAAACCAAATTAATGTCAATTGTAATTAATAGGTTTTCCAATTAAAACCAAGATACAATTTTAATACAACAATCCCCCACGAATTCACCAATTTGAAAAAGAGATTCAAAAGGATTTAAAAGACTTCTTTCGGCTGCCCACACTTTGCTTTCAGTAAAGATACCTTCTGGTTTGAACCTCTACCTGAGTTTACTACTTTCACATTAACAGGAACGAAGTGAACTACATCTTGAACTTTAGACCTTGGTGTTAAAGTATACGGTGGAAACAACAAAGCGTTGTTCTTGGTGCAATCTTCAGGGTTGATACTCTTAAAGGCCATGCACCCTTATCCTGTTTCATGAGTGTGTTCAGGAAAGACCCTCTTCCTTTAACTGCGGCCCACAGTAACACTCACATAGGTGGCATTCTCCAAGGATGCACTGCTAACATCCTTCCCAAAGGCTTGAACCCATTCAGAGCCTACGCTCTTCCTAAACTTGCAGCTTAAATGGCACTCAGGCTTACAGAGATAAGACACTCATGCTTACACATTAAATTTAGAGTGCCAACCAGTTCTCCAAACAGCTTGTTATTACCACATTGAAACTACTTTGTGGGATCTCCACTCAGATAGGTTGGGTTGCTACTGTAGAGGAACTCCCAATGGGTCTCAGTCCCATCCCAAGCCTAGACTTTAGGACTAAAGATCTATCAAGTCCCTTAGTCAACGGATCTGCCGTGCTGTCTTTGGATCCAACAAAATCCACAGCCAACACTCCTCGAGACACCGAATCCCTTAACGTCTTAAGTCTGATTTGTGTGTGTCTCCTTATTTTCTGATTGAACTTTGAACTCTTGATCTTGGCGATTGTGGTCATATTATCACAATGTACCGAGATCGCAGGAACATTCTGACCTACCATGGGAATCTCAGACAGAAGTTCCCTTAGCCATTCAACCTCAATTCCAGTAGTGTCCAAAGCACACAGCTCGGCCTCAAAGGTGGATCGAGCTAGAATGGTCTGCTTCACAGACCTCCAGGAGACTGCACCGCCTACAAGGGTAAATACATATCCTGTAACACCATTACTCCCAGACTCCTCTATTTTCCCTATACAGCTTGCATCACTGTATCCTTCTAGTACAGATGGATGTCTACCATAATGCAAACTAAGGGAAATAGTTCCCTTCAAGTACTTCAGTACCCGATCCAGAGCCTCCCAGTGAGTACGGTCAGGACAGCTAGTGTATCTACTCAACTTTGCAACCGAGAATGAAATATCAGGTCTCGTGCAATTTGCAAGATACATTAAACTTCCTATCACTTGCGAATACCTTAGCTGGGCTACAGGTACTCCACTTTTATTCTTAAACAGTGTTTTGGATGAATCAAAGGGAGTGCATACAACTTTGCAATCTTTATATCCAAATTTCTCAAGTACTTTCTCAACATAGTGAGATTGAGAAACTGCAATCCCATCAACCGACCTTGTCAGTTTGAGACCCAAGATCACATCAGCAACACCCATGTCCTTCATCTCAAACTTGCTACTTAAGAATGCCTTAGTCTCATTAATAATCCTCATATGTGATCCAAACAATAATATGTCATCAACATATAGGCACAAGACAATAACTCATCACCTTTCACTTTGGAGTAGACACACTTTTCGGATTCATGAACCTTACAGCCACATGACAAAATAGTCTTGTCAAATTTTTCATGCCACTGCTTTGGTGCTTGTTTCAATCCGTAAAGGGCTTTGACAAGCTTGCAAACCTTTCCCTCATTCCCAGGAGTCACAAGCCCATCCGGTTGATCCATATAGATCTCTTCCTCAAGATCGCCATGCAAGAAGGCGATCTTCACATCCATTTGGTAGATAGAGAGATCATATACAGATGCCAATGCTATGAGCATCCGGATTGTGGTCATCCTAGTCACAGGGGAATAGGTATCAAAATAATCGATACCTTCCTTTTGCCTAAAGCCCTTGGCAACTAATCTGGCTTTGTATTTTTCAATTGATCCGTCAGGTCTAAGCTTTCTCTTAAACACCCACTTGCACCCAATGGTAGAGCATCCTTTGGGTAAATCAACCAACTCTCAAGTCCCATTAGCCATAATGGAATCCATCTCAGATTTGATGGCTTCCTTCCATTGTTTTGCTTCAGACGAAGCCATGGCTTCCTTGTAACTTGGTGGATCACCCTCGATCTGGTAGACAACGAAGTCGCTACCCAGATCCTTGGCTATCCGAGGTCTTTTACTCCTCCTTGGCTCATTCTCTTCAGAACGATCATTGGGTTCAGGTTGAGTCTCAACCCCCACATTCGATATCCTTTCCACTTGATATGGAATAGATCCTGATGTGGAGGCGCCCTCAATGGTCAGATTCTGAGGAATCCCAGTCTTCAACGGAAAGACATCCTCAAAGAAGGTAGCATCACAGAGTTCAATAATAGTGTTGACATCTATGCCCGTTATCTCAAACCTAATTACCAAGAACCTATATGCATAGCTATTTTCCAGGTAACCTAAGAAGACCGTATCAACAGTTTTAGGACCAAGTTTCTTTCTCTTGTGTTCTGGGACTAAAACCTTAGCGAGATAGCCTCACACTTTGAGATATCTTAAACTTGGTTTCCTATTTCTCCAAAGTTCAAAGGGACATTTTTCCATATGTCTCGGAGGAACCCTATTCAGAATATGGCAAGCCGCATTCAAGGCTTCTCCCCACATATAGGTTGGAAGTCCAGAACTCTGTAGGAGAGCATTGATAATGTCAGTTAAGGTTCTATTTTTCCGTTCTGCTATCCCATTTGATTGCGGTGAATATGGGGCCGTAACTTTATGAACTATGCCAAAAGATTTGCATTGTTCATCAAATAAGTTAGAGGTATATTCACCTCCTCTATCTAACCTAAGGAGTTTAAGCACTTTTCCTATTTGTGTCTCAGCCTCATTCTTAAATATAAGAAATTTCTCTAAGGCTTCATCCTTGGTTTTCATTAGATATACATAGCAGTATCTACTGCCATCATCTATAAAGGTGATAAAGTATTTCTTATTGTCTCGGGTCACCACACCATTAAACTCACAGATATCCGTGTGCACTAGATCCAAGATCTCACTATCTCTAGAGACATACTGAAAAGACTTCCTAGGTGTCTTAGCTTGCACACATATTTCACATTTTTGAGTTTTATCAATAGTGTGTTTAGGGATCAACTCTAAATTCATCATTCTTTTAATTGAATTTAAGTTTACATGTCCCAATCTACCATGCCACAGATCACAAGATTCTAGATTATTCACAATATGAGACACAGAACTAGAACATTTAGCATTCAAAACATTCATTTTATCTATGTTTACTGAATCACATCTAATTCTAAATAACAAATCAAAATCAGCCAAATAACCTTTTCCATAGAAAATATCATATCTCAGAATAACAACTTTATTACATTTAAAGTTTAATTCAAAACCATTTCTAACTAAGATAGAGACGGATAACACATTCTTCTTGATGTCAGGAATATGCAGCACCCTGTGCAACGTCCAGACACGTCCAGAGGAGAACCTCAAGTTGACTTGTCCCGACCCTAGCACCCTGGCTGCAGAATCGTTCCCCATCTTCACAGTCCCACCGCTGCAAGTCTGATAAGAAGAAAACAACGTTCTGTCAGAACATATATTTACATTGGCTACCGTATCCACGAGCCACTCATTTGGATCATGGATATTGTATAGTTCAGGTTTTACAGAGACATACCCCTCGCTAGCCCCGAGTCCCATAGTGATCATGTTCACTTGTGAACTCTCGTCTGTAGTCTTAGGTTGAGCCTTCAAGGACGGACAATCCTTCCAATGGCCAACCTGATTACAGTGCCAGCAGTGTTTATTCTTTGCCTTTTTCTGGATCTTGCCCTTTGGTTTCATTTTATTGTTATTAGGAACCTTTCCCTTTTTATCCTTGCCTTTCGAGGTCATAAAATTGACCTTAGCCTGAATATCAACAGAAAACACAGGTTTTGTTTCATGTGTTCCTCCTCTATGGCAATTGCCACCATCAAGTCATCTATAGAAATTTTCCCTTCCTGTGTTTCAGGGTCATACCGAAATCTTCCCACGACTTGGGGAATTTTTTTATGATACACATGATCTGAAACTTCTCTCGAAGTTTCATTTCGGCATCCTCTAAATCATGGAGCAGGAGTAAAACTCGTGTGCCTGTTCAGAAACTGATTTTCCCTCTGCAATGGAAAACTTCAGAAATTTAGCTACGGAGTATTTCTCAATACCGAGGTCTTCGGTGTTATACTTCCGATCCAAGTCTTTCCATAGCCCCATTCGCAGTCTGCGTGGACGAACAATATAAGTCAAACAACGTGTTGGACAGAGCCAACAAGATGCAACCATGACATATACGGTCGCGTTCCTTCCACGCAGATTGCGCCTTATGGCTATCGGGTGAGGGGTTTTCCATTTCCACCGTAGGATAGTCGGTTTCAAGCATCGAGATTAACCCTATGGTGGTTAACCAGATCTTCATGCGTTGTTGCCAACGCTTAAAATTCTGTCCACCGAATTTTTCAGGCATACCCGTCATATCTACCCTCGATTTAAACATTGTTTCCGACATAGTTTTATAACCGGTTCCGGAAATCCTCTCTAAGATTGGTGTAAACAAGATAAACCAAGCATATATTAAACAGTAATCAAACGGATTCCAATGGATTGACAGATCAATGTAACCGATTATTAAGATTAATAACGTGCATATCCAATCCATTATACGATTACAATAAGCAAACCAGAACCGATTAAACAAACGGAAACAAGCAAATAAGCATGATCCAGAAAATGGCAAGCAATAAAGAAATTACGGCAAACAAAATAGAAGAAAGATAAGGTTCGATTTCACCGAAGCGTCCATGTAACGGACTGCCCTTAGAGAGGATTTCGCCCCCACAATACCGGTGCGTTGGGTACTGGCGATCCGCTCTCAGGATACGACGGTTCACGGTCGTCGTCCGCGCACACCGACGAGACCATCCTCGAAAGCACCTCCGAGAACTTGCAGCCGAGAGAAAACAGATCGCAGACGCGAGAGAGAGAACAAGAGTGACGGCGGGTGGAGTTTTCTTGCGAGTGAAGAAAAACGACGTCGTGTGGGGGATATAGAAAGAAGGGCTCGCGTTCCCTAGCGCGCAGTCCCTTCGGTTTCCGAAAATGTCCCTCAAAGGTCGTGTCTTTTCAGATTCCAAAACTGCGGCTAAGTCGAGCCGTTTGGACCAAGTTTGATTCCCAATGTGATCGTGATTAAATTAATTTAATCGATCAGCCAAATGAAACCCGCAGCAAAAGTATCGAGATCCGAGATCCGAATTGACTCTCCCGAACCGGAGCCGGAGCCGGAGCGGAGGAGAGCGCGCGCGTGTATGGTCCTCCAGTCCTCCTCTCCTTTATTGCTACAAGAACTTGGTGTGTGGACTCATATATAAGTCCACCAAAAGTTTAGATCTCTAAGGTATGGTACTAAACTTCCATCCAAACTCAACATGTTTCAAATTTGGGAGTTCCCAACTTTCCCTCCAAAAATTTGGTTTCCTAATTAAAACCAAATTAATGCCAATTGTAATTAATAGGTTTTTCAATTAAAACCAAGATACAATTTTAATAAAACAATCCCCCACGAATTCACCAATTTGAAAAAGAGATTCAAAAGGATTTAAAAGACTTCTTTCGGCTGCCCACAATTTGCTTTCAGTAAAGGTACCTTCTGGTTTGAACCTCTATCCGAGTTTACTACTTTCACTTTAACAGGAACGAAGTGAACTACGTATTGAACTTCAGACCTTGGTGTTAAAGTATACGGTGGAAACAACAAAGCGTTGTTCTTGGTGCAATCTTCAAGGTTGGTGCTCTTAAAGGCCATGCACCCTTATCCTGTTTCATAAGTGTTTCAGGAAAGACCCTCTTCCTTTAACTGCGGCCCACAGTAACACTCACATAGGTGGCATTCTCCAAGGATGCACTGCTAACATCCTGCCCAAAGGTTTGAACTCATTCAGAGCCTACGCTCTTCCTAAACTTGCAGCTTAAATGGCACTCAGGCTTACAGGGATAAGACACTCATGCTTACGTATTAAATTTAGAGTGCCAACCAGTTCTCCAAACAGCTTGTTATTACCACATTGAACCTACTTTGTGGGATCTCCACTCAGATAGATTGGTTGCTACTGTAGAGGAACTCCCAATGGGTCTCAGTCCCATCCAAGCCTAGATTTTAGGACTAAAGATCTATCAAGTCCCTTAGTCAACGGATCTGCCGTGTTGTCTTTGGATCCAACAAAATCCACAGCCAACACTCCTCGAGACACCAAATCCCTTAACGTCTTAAGTCTGATTTGTATGTGTCTCCTTGTTTTCTAATTGAACTTTGAACTTTTGATTTTGGCGATTGTGGTCATATTATCACAATGTACCGAGATCGCAGGAACAGGCTGACCTACCATGGGAATCTCAGACAGAAGTTCCCTTAGCCATTCAGCTTCAATCCAGTAGTATCCAAAGCACACAGCTCGGCCTCAAAGGTGGATCGAGCTAGAATGGTCTGCTTCACAGACCTCCAGGAGACTGCACCGCCTCCAAGGGTAAATACATACCCTGTAACACCATTACTCCCAGACTCCTCTATTTTCCCTATCCAGCTTGCATCACTGTATCCTTATAGTACAGATGGATGTCTACCATAATGCAAACTAAGGGAAATAGTTCCCTTCAAGTACTTCAGTACCCGATCCAGAGCCTCCCAGTGAGGACGGTCAGGACAGCTAGTGTATCTACTCAGCTTTGCAACCGAGAATGAAATATCAGGTATCGTGCAATTTGCAAGATACATTAAACTTTCTATCACTTGCGAATACCTTAGCTGGGCTACATGTACTCCACTTTTATTCTTAAACAGTGTTTTGGATGAATCAAAGGGAGTGCATACAGCTTTGCAATCTTTATATCCAAATTTCTCAAGTACTTTCTCAACATAGTGAGATTGAGAAACTACAATCCCATCAACCGACCTTGTCAGTTTGAGACCCAAGATCACATCAGCAACACCCATGTCCTTCATCTCAAACTTGCTACTTAAGAATGCCTTAGTCTCATTAATAATCCTCATATGTGATCCAAACAACAATATGTCATCAACATATAGGCACAAGACTATACACTCATCACCTTTCACTTTGGAGTAGACACACTTGTCGTATTCATGAACCTTAAAGTCACATGACAAAATAGTCTTGTCAAATTTTTCATGCCACTGCTTTGGTGCTTGTTTCAATCCGTAAAGGGATTTGACAAGCTTGCAAATCTTTCCCTCATTCCCAGGAGTCATAAGCCCATCCGGTTGATCCATATAGATCTCTTCCTCAAGATCGCCATGCAAGAAGGCGGTCTTCACATCCATTTGGTGGATAGAGAGATCATATACAGATGCCAATGCTATGAGCATCCGGATTGTGGTCATCCTAGTCACAGGGGAATAGGAATCAAAATAATCGATACCTTCCTTTTGCTTAAAGCCCTTGGCAACTAATCTGGCTTTGTATTTTTCAATTGATCCGTCAGGTCTAAGCTTTCTCTTAAACACCCACTTGCACCCAATGGTAGAGCATCCTTTGGGTAAATCAACCAACTCTCAAGTCCCATTAGCCATAATAGAATAATCTCAGATTTGATGGCTTCCTTCCATTGTTTTGCTTCAGACGAAGCCATGGCTTCCTTGTAACTTGGTGGATCACCCTCGATCTGGTAGACAACGAAGTCGCTACCCAGATCCTTGGCTATCCGAGGTCTTTTACTCCTCCTTGACTCATTCTCTTAAGAAAGATCATTGGGTTCAGGTTGAGTCTCAACCCCCACATTCGATATCCTTTCCACTTGATTTGGAATAGATCCTGATGTGGAGGCGCCCTCAATGGTCAGATTCTGAGGAATCCCAGTCTTCAACGGAAAGACATCCTCAAAGAAGGTAGCATCACGGAGTTCAACAATAGTGTTGACATCTATGCCCGGTATCTCGGACCTAATTACCAAGAACCTATATGCATAGCTATTTTTCAGGTAACCTAAGAAGATCGCATCAACAGTTTTAGGACCAAGTTTCTTTCTCTTGTGTTCTGGGACTAAAACCTTAGCGAGATAGCCACACACTTTGAGATATCTTAAACTTGGTTTCCTATTTCTCCAAAGTTCAAAGGGACATTTTTCCATATGTCTCGGAGGAACCCTATTCAGAATATGACAAGCTGTATTCAAGGCTTCTCCCCACATATAGGTTGGAAGTCCAGAACTCTGTAGGAGAGCATTGATCATGTCAGTTAAGGTTCTATTTTTCTGTTATGCTATCCCATTTGATTGCGGTGAATATGGGGCCGTAACTTCATGAACTATGCCAAAAGATTTGCATTGTTCATCAAATAAGTTAGAGGTATATTCACCTCCTCTATCCGACCTAAGGCGTTTAAGCACTTTTCCTATTTGTGTCTCAGCTTCATTCTTAAATATAAGAAATTTCTCTAAGGCTTCATCCTTGGTTTTCATTAGATATACATAGCAGTATCCACTGCCATCATCTATAAAGGTGATAAAGTATTTCTTATTGTCTCGGGTCACCACACCATTAAACTCACAGATATCCATGTGCACTAGATCCCAGATCTCACTATCTCTAGAGACATACTGAAAAGACTTCCTAGGTGTCTTAGCTTGCACACATATTTCACATTTTTGAATGTTATTAATAGTGTGTTTAGGGATCAACTCTAAATTCATCATTCTTTTAATTGAATTTAAGTTTACATGTCCCAATCTACCATGCCACAGATCACAAGATTCTTGATTATTCACAATATGAGACACAGAACTAGAACATTCAGCATTCAAAACATTCATTTCATTTATATTTACAAAATCACATCTAATTCTAAATAACAAATAAAATCAGCCAAATAGCCTTTTCCATAGAAAATACCATGTCTCAGAATAACAACTTTATTACATTTAAAGTTTAATTCAAAACCATTTCTAACTAAGATAGAGCCGGATAACACATTCTTCTTGATGTCAGGAACATGCAACACCCTTTGCAACGTCCAGACACGTCCAGAGGAGAACCTCAAGTTGACTTGTCCCGACCCTAGCACCCTGGCTGCAGAATCGTTCTCCATCTTCACAGTCCCACCGCTGCAGGTCTGATAAGAAGAAAACAACGTTCTGTCAGAACATATATTTACATTGGCTCCCGTATCCACGAGCCACTCATTTGGATCATGGATATTGTATAGTTCAGGTTTTACAGAGACATACCCCTCGCTAGCCCCGAGTCCCATAGTGATCATGTTCACTTGTGGACTCTCGTCCGTAGCCTTAGGTTGAGCCTTCAAGGACGGACAGTCTTTCTTCCAATGGCCAACCCGATTACAGTGCCGACAGGGTTTATTCTTTGCCTTTTTCTGGATCTTGCCCTTTGATTTCATTTTATTGTTATTAGGAACCTTTCCCATTTTATCCTTGCCCTTCGAGGTCATAAAATTGACTTTAGCCTGAATATCAACAGGAAACACAGGTTTTTGTTTCCTGTGTTCCTCCTCTATGGCAATTGCCACCATCAAGTCATCCATAGAAAATTTCCCCTTCCTGTGTTTCAGGGTCATACCGAAATCTTCCCACGACTTGGGGAATTTTTCTATGATGCACATGACCTGAAACTTCTCTGGAAGTTTCATTTCGGCATCCTCTAAACCATGGAGCAGGAGTAAAACTCGTGTGCTTGTTCAGAAACCAATTTTCCCTCGGCCATGGAAAACTTCAGAAATTTAGCTACAGAGTATTTCTCAATAACGAGGTCTTCGGTGTTATACTTCCGATCCAAGTCTTTCCATAGCCCCTTCGCAGTCTGCGTGGAC
Organism: Ottelia alismoides; assembly: GCA_037367405.1. Lineage (NCBI taxonomy): Eukaryota > Viridiplantae > Streptophyta > Magnoliopsida > Alismatales > Hydrocharitaceae > Ottelia > Ottelia alismoides. The sequence goes on from JAZKJV010007109.1 coordinate 452,039, forward strand.
GAACAATATACGTCAAACAACGTGTTGGACAGAGCCAACAAGATGCAACCATGACATATACGGTCGCGTTCCTTCTACGCAGATTGCGCCTTATGGCTATCGGGTGAGGGATTTTCCATTTCCGCCGTAGGACAGTCGGTTTCAAGCATCGAGATTAACCCTATGGTGGTTAACCAGATCTTCATGCGTTATTGCCAACGCTTAAAATTCTGTCCACTGAATTTTCCAGGCATAGCCATCATATCTACCCTCGATTTAAACATTGTTTCCGACATAGTTTTATAACCAGTTCCGGAAATCCTCTCTAAGATTGTTGTAAACAGGATAAACCAAGCATATATTAAACAGTAATCAAACGGATTCCAATGGATTGACATATCAATGTAACCGATTATTAAGATTAATAACGTGCATATCCAATCCATTATCCGATTAAAATAAGCAAACAAGAACCGATTAAAAAGACGGAAACAAGCAAATAGGCATGATCCAGAAAAGGGCAAGCAATAAAGAAATTACGGCAAACAAAATAGAAGAAAGATAAGGTTAGATTTCACCGAAGCGTCCATGTAATGGACTACCCTTAGAGAGGATTTCGCCCCCACAATACCGGTGCGTTGGGTACTGGCGATCCGCTCCCAGGATACGACGGTTCACGGTCGTCGCCCGCGCACACCGACGAGACCGTCCTCGAAAGCACCTCCGAGAATTTGCAGCCGAGAGAAAACAGATCGCAGACGCGAGAGAGAGAACAAGAGTGACGGCAGGTGGAGTTTTCTTGCGAGTGAAGAAAAACGGCGTCGTGTGGGGGATATAAAAAGAAGGGCTCGCGTGCCCTAGCGCGCAGTCCCTTCGGTTTCCGAAAACGTCCCTCAACGGTCGTGTCTTTTCGGATTCCAAAACTGCGGCTAAGTCGAGCCGTTTGGATCAAGTTCGATTCCCAATGTAATCGTGATTAAATTAATTTAATCGATCAGCCAAATGAAACCCGCAGCAAAAGTATCGAGATCCGAGATCCGAATTGACTCTCCCGAGCCGGAGCCGGAGCCGGAGCCGGAGCAGAGCGGAGCGCGCGCGCGTGTGTGGTCCTCCATTCCCCCTCTCTACTATTGCTACAAGAGCTTGGTGTGTGGACTCATATATAAGTCCACCAAAAGTTTAGATCTCTAAGGTATGGTACTAAACTTCCATCCAAACTCAACATGTTTCAAATTTGGGAATTCCCAACTTTCCCTCCAAACATTTGGTTTCCCAATTGAAACCAAATTAATGCCAATTGTAATTAATAGGTTTTCCAATTAAAACCAAGATACAGTTTTAATACAACAAGAAATTCCTACTTTGACACACATGTAGCATAGTAAGCAATGACAAATAACTCCCCTTAGAGAAGACTATAAATATTGTAATTTAGTTGATAACTTTGCGTGTCTTTCTTTCTCTTTTAAAAAACCTTTGTATGTCTTTCTTTCTTTGACAATATGTATTTCTCATGGATCATCCACATATGTTGATAGTCTTTTTCCAAAGAAGAATTAGTCGTTAGATGTAGTTAAAGATAACATTTATGATCATGTTATTACATGATTGTCCTCAAAGAACATTGTTCCTAAGTGTTGATATGCCTTGAATCATAACCATATGATCCAAGTCGAAGAACCATCGTATGCACCCCCTCATGATGGACCATACCCTAATAAGACGGGGGTCTCGCTACCCGGTCAAGGAACCTGTGGGGGGGTGTGGTTTGTGGAGGAGTAGGTACATTTCCCCTTTGAGGGGGTGCGAGGGACACAACCTTGGTAAATTTTTATTAACGATTCTATTTATATTCGAGTATATGGATCCATTTATATGATTCTACCCCTAATGGCTTCTTCAGGATAAAGTTCCTAGCAAAAAATGAATAGAGTGATTGATTTTGTTGCAATGAGTGCATTTCTTGTTCTGTTTTTCATAACTGTTGACGACACAAGTCACATATGTAATCCGTCCATTGGCCTTGGCATCATTATACGGATTTGTCATCATATTTCATTGTTTTTTCTCATCTTCAATATGTTAGCAAGTTTTAACAATGCTAGAAATAATAATTGAGTTTAGAATTCCGTTCCTTACCTCTTAGACTCAATATTCACGTTTTTAAGGAAAATAAAAGTCTAGTTCTTCTCTATTCCCAAATAGCTTCCCATCACTATTGCAGTTGAAGGACTCTGTTGAGTTGTAGTCAATAAATTCCCACTTTAACACACATGTAGCATAGTAAGCAATGAACAATAACTCCCCTTTAGTGAAGACTATAAATATTGTAATTTAGTTGATAACTTTGCGTGTCTTTCTTTCCCTTTCAAAAAGCCTTTGTATGCATTTCATTCTTTGGCAATATGTATTTCTCATGGACCATCCACATAGTCTTTTTCCAAAGAAGAATTAGTCGTTAGATGTTGTTAAAGATAACATTTATGATCTATGTTATTACATGATTGTTTTCAAAGAACATTGGTCTTAAGTGTTGATATGCCTTGAATCATAACCATCTGAAATAAGTTGAAGAACCATCGTATGCACCCCCTCATGATGTACCATACCCCAACAAGACGGGGGTCTCGTTGCTCGGTCAACGAACCTGTGGGGGTGTGGTTTGTGGGGGGAGCAGGTACGTTTCCCCCCTGAGGGGGTGCGAGGGACATGCCCCTGGTGAATTTTTTATTAACGGTTCTATTTATATTCGGGTATATGGATCCATTTGTTTCAGGGATTCGTCTGTACATGAGTAGTATATAAACTCTCCTAGGGTTAGGTCTCTCTGCATTCTCTATAACTTCTTCTTCTCCACATAGAAAATAGTCTGCCACAACCCAAGGACGTAGCCCAGTTACGGGTGAACCTTGTAAATCCGTACGTCTTCGTGCTTGCGTGTTTGATCTTGTTTGTGCGTGCTTTCGTGATTCACAATACTAAGAAGTATTCTCACCAGTATGTTGCGGTCGGTTGAATAGTTTTGGCTGAATAGTTGGATTGAATATTCAGGAGGGCGGAATATTGACCGAATAAAGACTATCAGTTGGTGACCCCTCCCCCCGATCGCATATTCGAGCCGATTGTTTGGTCCAGTTGGCCGACTATTGCAACAGTGGATAGCGCTTCAGAAGAATGGTACATGGATGGTGTTAGAGAATATTCTTTGTGGCTATTTATTAAGAGAATATTCTATGGAGAATATCCTATAGAATATTCTCCCTTGAGCACCTATATAAGGATCTCCACACCCCATGTACTCATTGAGAGAATTACAATAGAATATCCGCCCAGTTAAGGGGCTTCTCTCGTGGTTTCATCCCGCTCCTCTCGGAGTAGGGTTCCACGTAAATCTCAGGTGTTCATTTTATGTTTCTTGGATTTATCGATTCCGCTTCTGCTTCTCTGATTTCAACATGGTATCAGAGCAGGTCGATTCTCGAGGATTTCATTTCAATGTTATTCGAGATTTAATATTTGACTCATGAAGATACAATCTTATTATCATGTATGGTTCAAGTTTTTTTAGGGTTTCTTTTTAAACCCTAATCCCATATTCTATCAAGGTTCCACGCTCTAGGCACGCATCCTTAGGATCTTCTCCATGCGTGCACCTCCCTGCAAGCTCCAGCAGTAATTCTCCAGCAAAAAAAAAACCTCCTCACGCAACATCACGCGATCTCCTTCCAGAAGGATGCTCCAATCGAGCCCAGGTGGCTCCTCTTCTCTCGTGGTGCTGCCTTCAGCCGCTTTGGGCCTCTCCTCGCGAAACATCTCCAGCTGAAACCCTTCAGGCAGAGCTCCTTCGACAAAGCCGCAGATCCATGCGTCTCTTACCCAGCAACGACGCTCCATCGTCGCCGCATCTCATTCCAGAGGTATCGCGCAGGTGGCGTGATCCCCTTTTCAAGGGCAAGGTTGTATCCCCTACAACTTCAGATATTCTGTATACCTAGACGTGCAACTGCTAGGGATGGAAGACCATCCTCCAGCCCGAACTTCTTCGCAATCGTCTGCACTGCTCCCGTGATTCTTCAGAAACTTCCTGTTGTGCAACTGCCATGGATTGAAGCTTTCCTCCAGCGGCGACTCAGGAGCAGCCGCCCCTTGTGACCTCCTCTTGACAGCGAAATCAGCAAACCTTAAAGTTGCGCCTCGCGCGACTCCACAGCAGCGCGGAGCCCCTTGCGCTCAAACTCCAGGAGACATCGTCGTTTCTCCGAGCACGCAAGAAGCGTGCACTCCTTCTATCCAACCGCAGAAGCACTGCCGCCAGATCTTGGCAATCCTGCTCTCTGCCGCATATGCTCTATCTCCTGCTCTTCCAGGTGACACCTCCAGAACAAGCGGCGAGTCCAGATGTCGCTCCTCCATCTCGACGGCGGCGACACCATGAGAACTCCCATCGGGGGGTGCATTCCTAAGTAAGGTTCCAATTGAGAACACCAGGCCGCGCATGTACATTTTTTATTTTTTTTTAAAAATCTTTTGATAGGCCATGTGCTTGAAAGCCCACATAAAAAATGCAACGGCTAAAAAAAAGAGTGAAATAGCCAGAAAAAGAAAAGAAAGAAAGGGGGAGTTCGCAAGAAAATTTTGAAAGAGGCGCGTAAAAAAAAAGAGGTGTACATCGGAAAAAGTCGTACGCAAGAATTTTTTTTAAAAAATGCGAAAAGCCGATAAAAAAAGATGAATGAATGGCTATGTTATAAAAAAAATTGGCGGCTATTAAAAAAAATGGAAATAGCCAGGACGAAAAAAATGCATGTTTTTTTTGTTTTCCCCATATTATCTCGTTTTCCCCATATTATCTTGTTTTCTCCCAACTTGGTCGATGTTGGTCATTGCAACAAGTATGGGAGAAATGGGGAGTTGGAACTAAATTCTTCAGAACATTTGCATGTCCACGACTGACAAACCAGATTTCTACAGATCATCCATCTTCACCGAGCATCAACTTCTTCGACAGGGCGCATACTTCTTCTTTTGCGACCCGACTACTATTCTGCACTGGACTTCTTCTGCAGCGATTCTTCTCCAGGCATGACAGAGATACGTTCCGGTGACCTGCAAGCACGACAGAGATACGTTCTGGTGACATGATATCGCAGCGGTTCTACAGGCATGACAGAGATACGTTCCGATGTCCTGAAAGCCGCAGACCCGTCCTCGTGCGAGGTCTTCTACCATCAGCAGACATATTCTTCTTGTGACGTATTGGGTGAAGATGTGATGTATACTTTATTCTTGTTGCAAGCTGCAGCTTTCTCAGCTCCAGCTTGAGGGGGAGTGTTAGAGAATATTCTTTGTGGCTATTTATTAAGAGAATATTCTATGGAGAATATCTTATAGAATATTCTCCCTTGAGCACCTATATAAGGATCGCCACACCCCCTGTACTCATTGAGAGAATTACAATAGAATATCCGCCCAGTTAAGGGGCTTCTCTCGTGGTTTCATCCCGCTCCTCTCGGAGTAGGGTTCCACGTAAATCTCTGGTGTTCATTTTATGTTTCTTGGATTTATCGATTCCGCTTCCGCTTCTCTGATTTCAACAGATGGTGTGGATATCCCAGACAGATGATGTTCATATTCTAGGATCTAAATGGTATGTATGCTCCATCAAGTATAGAGCAAATATTCAATTTGAAAGATATAAATCTAAGCTGGTTGATAAAGAATACACAAAAAAATATGCGACTGATTATCGAGAGATGTTTGTGCTTGTGGCCAAGATGAATTCTGTCAGGATCATCTCTCAACTAGTTGCAAGGATTATTATTTTTTGAATGGAGACCCGACTTAAGCAATATATGTGCAGATACCTCCCGACTATGACAAGTCGGGTAGGTGTTGCAAATTGAAAAAATCCATGTACATCGAAGCAGTCTCCTAAGGATTTGGTTTGATCGCCTAAGAGTTGCGAAGAAACTTGGATACATGATCACACCCTCTTCATCAAGCAAGATTGTGAAAAAACTATATTCTTCATTGCATCTCGATACATAATTATTACGGGGAATGATGATTAGTTAGATCTAGGTAAAGCTTGTTGTGGAATTCAAAATTAAAGACCTAGGAAGACTGATATATCTTGGGGATTAAGATTGCTAGATTTAAATATGGCCTTAAGCATTTGCCAGATGCAGTACGTCCTTGATCTATTGAATGAGAAGCAAAATGTTAGAATGTCATCCAAAAAGTCTCCTCTTGAAGCTTATCACAAGATGACCCGCTTGTTTGGTAGTGAGGTTGGGTTGAAGTAACCTCCTGTTAAGGGGTTAGTCAGATAACCCTTATAAGAATTGTAGTTGTTTGAATGGTTGAGGGTAGTAATGGTAAATTTCATTTGATGCCAAATTGTTTATGTGCTATGTTGATTATGTTTATTTTTTTAATATGTTTTTGATGTTGACGTTTTTATTGAAAAAATGTAGCATCCATACAACTAACTCCATCCCATTTTCTTAGCCTTATCAGGCACATCACTAAATAATAGCGACACAGTTCATATATGCCCCCACATATGTTCATTTTACTGCCTTCTATAGAGTGCTTTGCTATATGAAGAAAAAGATGCCAACATGGAGGCATAATCTAATGTTGATTGGGTTGGATCTTGATGAACGTTCTATTTGGGGATATTCAATTTATATTGGAGGAAAATTTGTTGTATGGCAAAGCAAGAAGCAAATGGTTTATGCAACAGATCGAGTATCATGCAATAGAAGCACTTGGGATTGCTGAAATGCGACGGGTACAAATCATGTTCAAGGATATGGCAATAAATTGACAACTAACTTTGCAAACAATCATGTTTAGCATGATTACACTAAGTATGTTGATGTAAATCATCATTTTATATGTTAGAAGATAGATGTTGGCCTAATCTGTTTGTTATCTTTCAAATTTAAACAAAAGTTGGCCGATGTATTCACAAAAAAACTTTTGACATCATAACACAAGGAGAATATGGGCAAGCTAGACATGACTGACATCCATGCTCAGCTTGAGGTGGGTGTTGAAGGGGTGTACGGTAAACAGATATTGGGTGTCTATGTTTACCACAATTTCTATATGTAAAGTATATACACAATGTTCACACGTAGAATAGAACAAAATCCTAGCTGCTTGTGTGCGCATCTCCTTATGTGATTTTTCACTGTTGAAAATGGTTTTCCATGCAAATTCCTGTGTGGATTTTATTGCTTTATTACTTTTCCACACTTCCAGCAATTTATGATTTTGTGTTTAGTTTAAAAAGGTGGTGAGGGTACTTAGGTTGGTGCTATGTTGGTGGATATAGGAGGGGGTGGGTGATAATGGATGAAGAAGCCATGTAATATTGATTTCTTATGACAGATGTAAAGTTCTCAGTTGAATAGTTGAGGGAAATGGCACCTTTGGAAAATTAGAAACCTGAGGGTGTTTTTGTCCTAGTAAATTTAAGCTGACAGTTCTTATTCAACGGGTGAAGTGGCCTCCCCAGAATAACACGTCATTTGAATCCAACCCCGAAATAGTGCGTCAATTGAATTCAATTTAAAACATACTGAAAAAATGGCTCATAAAATCTCACAGACTGTAAAGATAAGATTCAATTTCACGAAGTTTGCCTTTTTGAAAAAAACTCATGCAGTTTCTCCATCGAGCTTCTGTCCGTTACCAGTAAGCAAGACTGTTTCGAATTGTAATTTGTGTTTGTTCTTTTACAAGCTTGCTTGTGACCTCTCTCGTTATGATTATGTTCAGCAGGTGATGAAAAGTTCTGGCTTTATCAATGTGCAGCAAAAAGAGGCTTATGGGGACATTACCGTTTCATTGACGCCCGCATTTCCAAAATGATGTCCATGCAGAATTAGGCCAAAGGTGATCCATACTATGTTCAAAATGTTAAGGCATTCAAGCTGGTCATGTTTTGACAAAAGGATTCTCTGCCTCCCAGTTTGCGTTTTTAAAATCTATTTTCTTGAACACTGAAGCGAGTTTTGAGCTTTGATGCAATGGTAAAGGTTTCATCATGAAACTATAGTTCAAAACGTCGGAGTTGTGGAAACAACCTCTTGTATAAATAGAGTTAGGCTACATAAAAATAGATGCAAATTGAGTCTTCTTTCATCGCAACAATCTCATTCCATTAGGCAGTTTTGTGATAGTGGTTCATAAGCTGTTTACCTCAAACATGAGAAAATTATAGGATGAAAGGTGCTCATGGAGCAAATTTGGAAAGTTATAAAAATATGGCCAGTACAAACACATGTATATCTAGATTTCTTTACTAGGCGCGGTTGCCTGGATAAGCTTTAGGTTTGAACCAAGATCAGATTCTTGTAATATTGCACACTTTATTTGCTGTAATTGAGATGTAAACATGCTTTAGATAGACCCTAATGTTTTTGCTTTATATTTTGCTGTTTTATCTGGAGATCAAACAGTTACCTAATCCTTTTTCCTCAATTTTAGTTTGCAGGGGGACCTCAAATGCAGGACTACTCCATGAATGTCTCCTTAATTTAGTCAGATGGATTAACAATATCCAGTCCAATGACAAGGAAATGCTTTTGGTTTATTGTGCAATTAGCTTCTCTTTGTTAATATTTATCAAAGGTTTGCTGTGCAGCTATAGAGCGAAGTTTAATTATTCTGTAATTATTTGGGTTGGAAATAATTGCATAAGCTATAAAATGTGTAGTTGTGTATCAGGGGATCCGAATTAAGTAGTTTTATTACAGGGGAGTTATAAACTTATAATCCATTGCTATACATGGAAAAAGTGGCATGCGATTCCTTTGAAGAAACATAAACAAAGAGTCCCAAGCACTCTAATGAAACATGCCATCTAAATGTCAATATCAATGTACTTGCTATGGAAATTGCTGATGGATTATGCAGTTTAATGTCTTAACGGGGTTCCTTTCCAATAAATCAAGTACTATAGTTGATCACTTTTGAGATCAATGCCATGAATATTACAACTTGCTTTGCTTTTATGCTGAAATTCTCACGGTCAATGAATCTTCAATCCGTCAGGAACTGGCCTCAGTTTAATAATGGTTTGGACTCTAATAAAACAAAAATAGCTTCCGCAGTTATGTCCTTGTTATCATACTATGCACAGAACATATATTCCACATTCAGTGTTTAATTCGTCATTTCCATTGTAAAGGATCTGAAAAAATGCAAGGGGAGCAAACTTGCATCCCTGATCTTGTGAAACTAATGGCAAGTATCCTAAGCTAGGGGAATACATAAATGAAAGGTGTATGTTGTTAGCAGTCAAAATGTGAGCTTTATGAAGGCCAAAGATTTCAACCTATTGTAACATCCATAGTTAGCGCAAATAGACTTAGATTAAACAAGCAAGTATGAAACAATTATAACGTAAGATCTACGTGATTTACACTTAATTTGGTTCCTCCACGACTATGATGGTGGGTCTATCTTTTATGTTGGTCAAATGGTGGTTAATGGTGTACGTGGATTAGATAAAAATTGTAATTCGCTCCAATTCGGTGTTATTAGATTGTATCAGTTTGGTTTTGTCGTTCTATTGGATTGATTGGGTTTCACCAAAATTTGGATCGACATAGTCCATTAATTTGTTAATACACATGCATATATATATATGTGTGTGTGTATGCATATGTATTTATAGCATTTATAATTTTCTCTTAAATGTTGTAAAAGAATTCAATTTATTTGCGCACAATATTACAATTTAGTTTTTTCTGAAAATATGATAGAATTGTTAAAGTTATCAACTTTTTGCTTAATTGATTCCACCCATAACTTCCTTAGTCTAGTGTCATATTAGTTATGATTTCGAAAAAAAATCCAATTTTCATGTCCTACTCCCTTGTGAACCCACCTACAGCCACCCCTTTTTTCACCTTCCTCGTGCACTATCTATTACCCAATGATCGACGCATTGTAAAACTTCACGTCTCATATGGGAAGCCTCCTTTCTTAAGAATGTAACCATTGCATAGCTGCTCATCTTCATTTTGATCTCGTCATCCGCGATGACATAGGTTCATCCACAAGACAGATGTTCTCTAGAAGACAATGTCCTAGCCTTTCATAAATTGAGCAATGCACTTGATACTTGGTTATGCATATTATGCTAAGTCTGACAATAATACACAATAATCTGATTTTGTTGTAGATAGAGATCTCCAACCAAGCATGTCAACCAATTACCTTATTTTACAGCTTATTGCGAAACCGTATGCTTTGACTCCGTGGTTGACACAATAATTGAAGGTTGCAAAGTGACGCTCCAACTAATCATAAAACTTTGTAAAGTAAAGATATAACCTATCTTATATATTCTTATCAACATTCACAACATATTATGAATTTAAATATCCAATAATCGAACATTTTGAATCACTTCCATAGACGAGGCAAATTGGCGATGTTAACTTTAGATGTTGTAAAATCCACTTGCATGCCTGTCAATGCTTCTTTCTAAGATTCTCCACGAGTCTTCTAACAATGCGTACATCCTGAGTGAGTGATCTTGTGCGTATCATGGCATCTATGGGACTTCCAACTGCATTAACATATGAATTCATGACCGTGCTCCTTATTTGTATTAGACTGAGGTTTAGGAGATATTTAAGATGAATCTGCATATCATATGGAGTATCAAATGTCTACGTTGTGGACATCTCAAATCTTGTAAAGACTTTTTCAATGCAATTCTTCTAAAACAAGAAGAGTTTTCCTTCTACACGATCCACATTATTTTTTCATTTTCAAAATCTTCTTTGCAATATCGATGTCTTTTGTGTAAAATTGAACCAAGAAGTTTCTTCAAATCATTTATGATAACTTTTTCTTAACAACAAACAATATATTGTCAATATAGATAGATGAAGGATCTATCCCTAACATTGTTGAGGTAAACACAACAATTATACTTTCTAACGTTGAACACGACCAATAATGAAGCTGCGAAACCTTTGTGTACATTTGCATGGCAATTTGTTCAATCCCATACAAGGACTTCTTCAATTTGCTCACATGATCTTCCTCGCCTTGAAATGGAAATCCCCTTGGTTATCTCATAAAAATGCTTCGAGTTTCCAAAGCATAAAAAGTTGTCTTTATATCTAACTACTCCAGTTCAAAGTCTCCATGTGCCATAAGAACTAGTAGCACCATGCTCGACTTATATCTCACAAGAAAAGAGAGCATCTCGTTATATGTGTCCTTTTGCAACTAGATGTTTGCATGCCTTCTTTGTCTGATATTTTTGTCTTTTCTTGAAAACCCACTTTCATCCTATGACTTTTCTTTCCTTTGAAAACATGGTAAGATTCCATGTTCCATTTTTGGGAAGAGACTTCATTTCCGTACCCACATCTGCAATCCATTATTCCTGATTCTACTACTACTACTACTACAAGAACCTCCTTGCAAGTGGAAAAATAAGAAGACATTCCCTCTTCAACCTGTTGTACAAAAGCAACCGTACCCTCGAAATCGTATCTTTGAGGAGGATGTATCTCTCTATAGGGATAGTTGTTCAACTTCAGGTTGTTCAACGTCAACTAGATCATAGGTAACATAATCGATTAATTGACCAATCTTGATACCATATCTAACTCCACTTGTTCATGGATATCATTTCATGTCCTCTTGTCAATAGACTTAACCCTCAAATGAAACATAGAACTCTTATCGAAAGTAACATTTCTACTAATAATGTTTCTATATTAAAAAGGATATTGGATTCTATTTCTCTTAATCGCAGAACCATAAATTGTAAATATTTCTTTCTTTCATCTTGTAATTACGTGTCTCCTTCATCTTGTAAATTTCTTATTCAGAAACTTCATTTAATTTTCTAGAATACATAAGATTCTAACTTGGATACTTTAAGATCTCCATGAAGACCTTTTATGACTAAGGATGTTCATCCCCTTTTGAGTCATGTGTCCTAATTGTATGCGACACAATTCCTATCCTGATTTCACAATTATGCATCCACCACTGATGAATCTGTGATCCATCACTCTAATAGATGAAGAACGAGCTTTGTCCCCAAGTAATCAAGTGCATTTAGGCATTTATATTGCATTATTCTCATTCATGCATGTTAAATAAGATGTATATTTTATCATTCATAAATGCATTAATAAGGAGCCAAAAATTGTGTACAAAAATCACATGTATATTCACCTGAATTCCCAAATTTTTAATTAATTTATACTAACTCTAAATCAAATAAAATAAACTTCATTATCTACATATTATTAACATTAACTAATGAAAAATGCCAGAAAAATTCTAACTTGTATATATGCCCAATAAAACCAAATCCTAGTTTGATACTAAAAAACCGCAAAGTCAAATATCTCTTACATATATTCTCATATGAACCCATATTCACTTTTGATGAATCTATGATTCATCATCTTAATATAATTGATCTAGGCTTAGATCTTTGAATAAATTACCAAATAAAAGTTCCTAAATTAAATAAATTAACAAAATATAACTCTTAATAAAATGGACTAATTATCTTGTAAATAAGTCCACAAATAATTCAAAATAAAAATCACAAAAAATATAAAAAATACAGTGTGAAAAATTATCTGTAAAAAATTCCCTGTAAATACCCAAACTTTCTTGATTTTTAATAAATTCATACTAACTCCTTTTGACTTAATTATTTTTCTAACGTGTACATAAAAATGTATAAAATAAAAAATAAAAAATAAATTGTACCTTGAATAAATATTCTTAGATCTTGAACAAAAAAACCCATAAAGTCCAACTTCTCAGCTGAATTCTCGCTCCATATGAACTCCATATTCACCAATCTCACTTCTAAATTCCATGTTATAAAATTATCTATCCTGTGAAAGTGATTTCATGAAAATCAAAGCTCATTTGCAAAATGTCATTTTTTGGACCTAATTGTATATTGTATATTTTGTACATACTTTATTTTGTTGACTTTATTTCTCATTTTTTAATGATTTAAAAACTAAAAAAATAGATTATTGTGCATTTATTTAATATTTTATCTTGATTTTATATTATTTAAAAATTATGAAAAATTACAAAATACAAAATACAGTATTTTATTATCTATAGAGTACCTCTAAAAATACTTTATGTACAGTTGATCTCTTTTGATTTTGGATCCTTCACAAAAGTTGTAGATCTTGTTGAGAGAACAACTTTCATTTTGACCACTTGTTGATTTGAATTAATTTACCATTTCTTTTTCCTTTTTCTTTTATTTTTTTTGATTTTTCTAGGAATGACACGTTGCAACCCCTGGAGCTGCTGCCACATGACATCCATCTTTTTTTCCTTTTTATTTTATATTATTATTATTTATAATTTATTTTCATTTTATTTAATTTTATATTTTAGTTTACCTTTATTTATTTAATACTTAATCTTATTTGTATTTTATTTTTATTATTTTATTTCTCCTTCCTTTTCCCTCCCCCTTTTCTCTCTCTTCTCTCTCTTCTTTCCTCTCTCCTCTCCCTCTTCTCTCTCTCTCAACCGCATACACAACATGTAATCCCCTACCTCCCCTAACCGTTCTCTTCGCAACACCCCTCCTCCTCCAACCATTATCTCCGTCACCTACGACCATTTCCCCTCCTCCGCATTATGTCCCTCGATCATTACGAGTACCTTCCTCCTCTTAAAGCCCTCACCGGCCTCTTCGCAAAGTATCTGTTGTTATTCGAAGCTCCAGCTGTGGACAAGAGAGAGAGAGAGAGAAAACGAGAACCACGATGGCTAGCGATGACAACCACCGCGTACCTATCTGACGAGATCCATATGCCTCACGCGTACTGTCGTGAGCTTTCGATCTCACTTGAGCTCGACCTCATTGGGGCCTCGAGCGAAGGTCCTTCCCAGGTATACTCTTCTTCCTTCTTCTTGCTTTGCCTTTTCTTTCTTTCTTTCTTTCTTCGTCGGCACACTACCTCCGCCTCCACACATCTGCTTCTTTTCCTGCTCTACTACCTATCTTCACCATCATCCCTGCACCACCTTCTCGACCCACCTCTCGTCACCTCGACTGCCTACGCCCGACCTTCAGTCGCCCGTGCACAAGTAGACACATCGGCCAATGCCCCCACCTCTACCTGGTACAACCACCTCTGCCTTACCCGCCTCTCGTCGCCCGTGCACCAACAACGCAGAGCTCCGCTCTACTCCTCTTCCACTGACCTCCTCGACAACGGTGTGGATCCCCCGCACTGAAACTTTGCGCTTTGCACCTCGCCGACGACAACCATGCACTACATCACCCCAACTCCATCGAGCTCCACCTCATGCGGCCCGCGTACGTGACCGCCCTCTGCCTCACCACCGTGGAGACCTGCTCCGCTTTGCTAGCAACCCCTACAGCCGCTCTACCCTTGCCACACTCGGCGCACAACCCGCCTCGGAAGGATCGTTTGCCTCCTCCCCCTCACGTGAGGAGCACGTGGGGCGGGGACAAATTGTGTCACTCCACCTCCAAGTTCCAAAAATAAAAAGGCCCCTCCATCTAGAAGTACGTGCATGACACATGCCCCATGGAATATTTACACCAACCCCCCACAGGTTTTAGTAATTACCATTTCATCCTTGTTCACTGCATTTTGTTTTCTTTTCTTTATTTTCTGTATTGCATTGAGAACCTTCATTTTATGTCTTCATTTGAACTATCATTTATCGTCCATTTTTAATTTCAAAAATAATATGTTGTAGAACAATTTATTCTCTACCTTGTGGAAGATTAATGGTATTTTTGTGAGATGTGCTTGATTTAAATTAATTAAATTGGTGAAAATTATCATATTTTAAACAATGCATTCTCTTTAGTTCATATTAAATCATTCCATGCTTTAAAAATTGCTAAAAAGTTGTACTAGATAGATTTAATTAGTCTCTATCACATGCCCAAAAATCATTAATTCGCAACATACCTAGGCCAAATATTTTTTTTTGTAATCCAAGTAATTGATTTTTAATTAATTGTACAATCAATATTTTAAGAAAATAAAAGTTTTTCTGGATACATCTCACATAGAAATATCTATGATAATTTACTTTCTAAGAAATAATTAGGTTTGCTATTTATTAAAATTAAACTATTAAAAATCCTATAGTCCTTTTTTTAATTCATAATAAATTCATTTCGCCACAGAAAATTCTAAAAAATCACACTAGCTTAATTTTATTATTTTTTTACATTCTGGCCATGTTTCAGAATTTTTGGATCTCATTTGATTGAAATTTGTATTTTAGTCTTTAAACTTTGCTAAAATTGCATTTTCATCATTAATTGCATAAAAATATCAAAAAAAACTGCTTTGAAAACCACAAATTAGGTTTGATGAATTGAGCTTTAAGTTGATCCTTTGCCTCCTTGAGTCGACCCTAGGGCTTGCCCACGTTAAATAAACACATAGCCGCTCATTGCTTAATTTGATTAAATTAATTATTCATGTGGTTAATTTTTAGTTGATTCCTAAGTGCCCGATAACAACATAAAATCATCAAATTAAACATGGTATTTTTTAGATCATCAAATAACACCATTTCCGGGAAGGCAACCGGCTTAGGTTCATTTTAGAAAAGCTAGAGTCAGGATTCCCATTCACTCGGGTAGTCAGACCCCCCGAACATTTTGAATATTTCCCTGATTTCTCTCTCTTTCTTTCTCTCTTTTTAGTATTTATTTTCTTACTTTTGTATATATATATATATTCTATCTCTCTAATATAAATCTTTGTATTTTGTGAGGGAATTGCTGAACGTGGAAGCAGTGCTTCTTGAAGCCGACTTGAGACGCAACAAAGACATTTTTCTTTGAGAGAGTTTTTTCTCATTCCTTATTTTTATAATTATTAATTTGTAATAATTTAGGTAATTACTTCATTTATAACAGATCTTGTTTGAGAGCTCGTACGTGTATTAGAGTCTCGAACACTTTTTTCTTCTTTGTTATGGTTGTGTTGAGAGTGGTTCTCGACTTGAGTGGCGAATTTAGGACATGTACTTAATGATTAAAATTTCATTTAAATTAAAATTTGTTTACACCCCTCGTAATTTAGGACACACATATTCATTGATCACATCTTTCTTGAAAGATTAAAAAGATGCACATAAATACATACAATTAGCTCAAACTCAAATCTGATTCTTTCTCGTTAATAGTATCCTATTTAGGTGTGACTTTTTTCGACTTGCATGCATTTAGTGTAAAAATTTTAAAATTCAGTCTAGCATAACACATGGAGAATGCTTGGAATCACTGTAAGTATATTCTTACATGAGTATACATCATAGTTTCTCGCTT
This sequence comes from Ottelia alismoides, assembly GCA_037367405.1. NCBI lineage: Eukaryota > Viridiplantae > Streptophyta > Magnoliopsida > Alismatales > Hydrocharitaceae > Ottelia > Ottelia alismoides. Next base: position 468,390 of record JAZKJV010007109.1, read on the forward strand.
GCATTCCATTTTCTGATTCCTCTATTGATTTATAACCTAAGTCTAAAAGGAAAAGGGACTAAACAGTAAGCATGTATTTGTGCTCATATAAATATCTGTGATAAGTATAACTTTAAAATTGGGACCGAATCGATGCAAGTTGACCAAAAAATCAGAATAAAATGAACACTTGTTTTACATGTGCATAAAGCCCTCATTGGACACATGTACTTACCTCCAGATAGAGTGGGTAAGGACACATACATTAAGGTTAGAGCCCAAATCCTTATACTTGCCCCCTAAGTCTCTAGGTGCAACTCTTACGAGCTTCAGAGCTGCAAGGGCTTGCCTTCGACCTTAGTGTATGTTTCAGTTGTGTAATCTTATGTGTCTCCTTTGAGGTGTGATATTGAAACCCGGCAGCTCGTGCGTATCACCTCATTGATTGGGAGCACACAGGAGCATCGCTGGACATAAGGCGACATCATGTGTGTCATGTACTAAAAAGATTGCATTACCATTAATGAACTCATCTTTGGCGAGGTTCTAAAAATATCCTCACGAACGCCGAAGATAAAGTGTCGCTGAGGCAACCACTTACTAAAGTCAAGTGATCATCAATAATCAACCCACACATGTAATGAAATAAACAATCAAAATGAGGGGTCAAAATTTATTATAACCCTATATATAGATGTATAGTGGAAGTATGTATAGGTTTTCGAACATAGGGAAAATGGGGATAGACAATAAAAATTAGCTAAAAAGACAAAGTGTTTTTAGTGGTTTAAGAGGTTTTTTTTATTTTTAGTGGGTTCTTAATTATTTTTTTTGAAATTTTTGTTTTTTTTTATAATTTTTATATATTCTTAATTTTATAATTTTTATAACTCTTTTTTTATATTGTCTGATTTTTAGTTTTCTTTTTTTACAATTAGTTATAATATAAGTAAATATAGTATATGTAATATAGATAATAAAATAAAAAATGAAGGCAAAATTAGGAAAATACCTTAAGGTACAATCCTTTTTATTTTTTAAGGTAATAAAAACATTTTTGGGATTTTTAATAATTACAATAATATTAATAGTAATATAATTAAAAATAGCTATATATATGATATAGGATTTTATGTTTATAGTTATAACATAAATACTTAAAAATTATAAAATAAAATATTATCACCTTTTAATATTTTTCTCTATTTTTGCTATTTCTCTTATAATTTTTACAATTTTTTGGATTTTTAGTTGAACTAAAATGTGAAAATAATGACTAAAATTACTAGGCCAAATTGTTTTGGAATTAAAAAATAGCTAAAGTACCATAATTTTCCAAAACTATTTTTAGTATATAGTAAATATAATAAACAAAGTTTAAGAATAAAAACAAATATTTTTGGATATTTACATAATTTTTTATAAATTTTATAAATATTTTGGAGCATTTTAATTTTAGAGTTTTTCTTTTGTTACTTTTAGGGTTTTTTGGTTGTAGATGCTAAATAAGGAAATAAACAAAATATAACGTTCTTGGAAATTTTCAAAACATTTTTTAATTTTTTTGTATTTTTCAAAGATAGACAGTGATGAATAGCTTTGTTTTTAATTTTTAATAAATAAAAATAGAGAATAAAACACCTTAATAAAAATATATGTTGTAGAATATTATATAAGGTATTTAACCTAATTTTCTACGAATTTTAGGGCACATGAACCATTTTAAACAAAAATAAATTGAATAAAAAGAAAAATACAACTAGGTAGGGGTATTCTTATAAATATTTAAAGTTTGGGTATTGCTTCCAAACACCTACTAGAAATTCAGGGCTACAAATGCAAAATTCCTATATATCTATAATAATATATACATGAGGGGATATTTTTGCTATTACTACAAAGTTCAGGGGGCCAGATGCAAATACTCCAAAAAGTTAACACTACAATTTAAAATTATAGGACAAAATGGAAATACAAGAAATCCAGGGGCTTAGGTGCAACATGTCCAACTCCATCACGTGCATGTGCTTGTGAGGTAACATGGACTGGACCTAAGCACAAATATGAAAACTATAGGGGTTAACCTGCAAATTTTATAAAATAAATATAACCACAGAAGAAAGTTTTTCGATCAAAAATAAAATACAAAATGCACGAGGGTATGAGGCAAAAATACCGCCATGTAGTTGATCCGATGGCTCTGGTCCTTCACTTAGCCACATGACCTCTTCGCAACGGTGGATACCCCTTCGACGATGACCGGTCAAGATTAGATCTCGATTGACGGATGAACGACCATGGGCTTTAGGACCTGACATTAATTGGAGCTTATGGAGCTGAAGCTCGATCTGACGACTGTGGACTTCCTTGGAAGAAGAGGGAAGGACATGACCCATGTCGAACTTTAATCGGTGCTAGCAATGACTCTACCACATGGAGGTGTCCCGAGGTCGCAAAATGGTCTAGAAGCTCCCCGGAACTGCTAGAGGCTTCAAAAAGATTATAGGAGCTCTGACGAGGTCCAACGAAGTCGGAGAAGCCTTGGAGCTCCGAGACCTTCTGTCTTGGGCAAAATCGACCCAGGAGGGGTCCACATTCCTCTAGAACATGTAGGAAGCTCAAGTGCACAAAATAGGGGGGGGGGGGTTCCAAGGGTCTAATCTAGGCGAGATGAAGAGAAAGTGAGGTTGCACGGAGGTGCTCCATCGAGCGGAAGAGTGGAAGCATCTAACTCCTTCTCTAGTGAGGATTATGTTGGCTAGAGGTGCTTGGGACATATAGAATCATCAGGGGAATGAAATGGAGGTCATAAGCATTCCGGAGAACATGAATATGATGATGAGAAGATCGTTGGAGCTCAGCTTCGACGAACTACGAATATGATATTTTAACTAAAAATAACATTAAATCAAGCAAAACTAAAACTAAGCTATGTTATTCTAGATCCTAGGAATCGAAAGAAATAATGCGCTATGAGTCTACCTGCCCGAGACGGGAGTCTGGTCAGAGCTCTCCCGTTGAGGGTGGCGATGCTCGGATCTTGACCTATGCTCCTCTTCCTCCACGCTAAAGGGCTATCGACATTCTTTCTTTCACCAGGAAGCTTCAAGACTCAAGATTCAGAGATTTCGAGGGGCTAAGGGAGATCAAACCTCAAAAGAGGCCCGATGAGAGGTATATGTACAGGAAAGGGTTGAATTGGTAAGAGTGATCGATGCAGTGCTCCTCCGATCGAGGAATCGAGGGTGCGTGAAAGAGCTTTGATCGAGGAGAAAATTCAAAGAAGAAATCGACCTAAAAGAATGAAGGGATCTTTAGGGAAAATTTGAGGAAGTCAACAATTTAGGTCTGACATACACATGCCTAGAGATGGATGGAGAGTTGACCTAGAGTCAACGAAGACTGCACCAATATTGGGCCGCATATGCCAGGAAAAAGACAAACATGCTGAAATTCCTTATTAATTCAAAATAAATTGCTAAATGATTTTATTAATTTTTTTGCCAAAACATAAAAATATTTATTATTTATGCAATATCTTGTTATGAATTTTATTTATTTTCACAAGTTTGTTTATTACTGGTTACTTTTTACAAGTATAAATATAGGTATATATACCTATATTATATGTATTTTATTTTGTATTTAATTTTATTATTTTATACACACAATTTGTTTATTTATAACTTATTTAATATACTCAAATATATATTTTTTAATTTTCTGACGTAATTTTTACACATAGATAAATAGACATATTTATTATATATGCATATGTATAGGTAATTCATCTATGTATTTTAGTATACTATTTTATTTCATTGTATTTTTTATAATTTATTTTACTTTAATTATGCATATATACTTGAAATAATATTTATAAAATTATAAAAATATAAAATTGTGAAAAATATAAATAATAAATAAAATGAATAGTTTATTTAGTTATAATGTACAATAAGTGTCCAAAACCTAACTTTTGCATCTTAACTCCAAATTGAATGAAACTACCTTAATTAAATAGCTAATTAAAATTTATATACATTAAAAGCAATTTTAGTGAATTTTGAGTTCACATGGAGGAGATACATGTATGAGAAGTTTATATTTTGGATTTTTATTCTGAGTGTAGAAATCTCAATATGCATTATTTTTTTGTGAAATAAATTTTATATTTTTCTATGTATTTTTATCTACAACTTTTATTGTACAATGTTTATTGATTTGATGTATAATAAAAAATAAAATAGATACCAAAATGGATTTATTGAGGTTTGGCAATTAGGGTTTATTGTATTTATTGCCCCTTATCTCTCCCTATTTTATTCTTTGTTGATCCAGTCATCATGATGCCTGGGTCTCGGGGTTTATGGTCATTTCAATACTTGTGGTATTTCATTTTTTTCTTTTCTTTATTATTTTGTTTTAACTTTAAATACAACATTTTATAAATAAATAATAGATGTTGTTTATGCTAAATAATGCTATTTACATGCATTTAGGTAGGGTTTAAAGGCCAAAATGAAAGAATAAAGGTGATAAAATGGAGATTAATCACCCCTATATACCTGCCTTTGCTAGTCCCTAGAAACACTTATTCCTATAAGTGCGGGAAGGAAATAAAGAAAAGAAAAAGAAAGAACTTAGATGGATTTCAGCTTTCAAACTTGTTTTCATAAAATCAAAGTTTGGAGCTCAGTTGGACCCTTGGAAGTTAGGTTTGATTGGGACCTTATTGGGAAAACAGATTTAAAACACAATAACCTCAAAGACCCACAAGACTCTGCCCAAGTCTCCTCAAAAGCCAGGTCAGAACAAGTCGATGTCATACGTAGTCCCTTATGACTATGAATCTACCTTGTACAGTGTCAGTGATATGTAGATCCTCTTAGCAGAAGTTGTAAAAGTCAATTTTCTCCAACATGGTGGTCCTAATTCCCAATCCAACAACTCTTTCCTCGAGAAGCAGGGTATTCCCTTCTAAGTTCAAGTACAATCGACTCAAGAAGCGGGGGTGGAGAGGAGAATGTACGGTAGTTGGTGTATCTACTTATCCTAGGATGCTTGACCAGTGTAGCAAGTCATCCAACTATAGGATCACATGGATTTGACATTGAAGCTCAAGTTTGCTTAACTATATATATACATACTTCGACGAGAATTGATTATTCTTGGACTTTTGCCTGTCTATTCTTTTTGGAGTTTTTGAATATGCATTTTTTAACTATATACAGTAGCATTACATAAGGACTTTCTCCTCTTGAGCCAGTAGACTGTCCCTCTTTTGAAACATTATTGCAACCCACAAACTTCTATCTTTAGACCTCTTTGCAATGGCCACAAATGAGTGATTTCTGATGTTTTTGTTGGCTTGTGTCTCATGCAAGCAAATCCATCCCTCTACCACTTCAACTGAGGTGAGCAAAGTGCAAGATGCATGTATACAAGTTAGGTCACTATCGACAAGAGTCATGCACGTGTTCCAAAATATTCTACTTAGGTAGTCAAGATGACACTAAACCAAGTCTCGTAGTCTCAAGAATTAAGTCTAGTATACCTGAAGCATCTCAATTCCAGTTCCTGTAAAGTTATTTTGATTAAGTGGATCAAGGTCTAACCAAGCTGTAATCTTCAGATTTTATTTAGACTTGTTCAATTGTCATTATCAATCTGAGAGTCTCATGATTAGGGAAGTTAGATAACTTTTGATTAGAGCTTGGTTCAACTTAGAATTTAAGGATCGCTAAAATCGAGAGTTATTCAACGAATCAAGTCTTATACATTCTCATGCACAGTTAGAGATTATAAATTGTTCATTCTTTATTTGCCCGAGGACTAACAAAGTTTTAGTATGGGGGAGGGGGTGATGAATCTACGATTCATCATCTTAATACATTGATCTTAGCTTAACTCTTTGAATAAATTACCAAATAAAAGTCCCTAAATTAAATAAATTAACAAAACATAACTCTCAATAAAATGAACTAATTATTTGTAAATAAGTCCACAAAATATTCAAAATAAAAATCACAAAAAATATAAAAAATAAAGTGTTGAAAATTGTTTGTAAATAATCCCCTGTAAATACCCAAACTTCCTTGATTTTTAATAAATTCATACTAACTACTTTTGAGTTAATTCTTTTATAACTTGTACATAAAAATGCACAAAAAATAAAAATACAAAATAATTTTTACCTTGAATAAATACTCTTAGATCTCAAACCAAAAAATCCGTAAAGTCCAACTTCTCAGCTAAATTCCTACTCCGTATGAATTCCAAATTCACCAAACTCACTTTTAAAGTTCAAATTATAAAGTAATCTATACAATGAAAATGATTCCATTAAAATCAGAGCTTTTTTGTATAATGTCGATTTTGGGACCTAATCGTATATTGTATATTTTACACATACTTTATTTTGTTAATTTAATTTTATTTTTTCTTAATTATTAGAAAAATAAAAAAATTAAGTTAATGTTTATTTAATCATTTTATATTTTATATAATTTTATCTTGATTTATCTTATTTAAAATGACAAAAAATCACAAAATTCAAAAATACGATATTTTATTATCTATAGAATACCTCCAGAAGTAGTTTTTGTACAATTTACCTCTTTTGATTTTGGATCCTTCACAAATGTTGTAGATTTCATCGAGGTGAACAACTTTCATGTTGACCACTTTTTGATTTGACCTCATTTAATATTTCTTTTTTATTTTTCTTTCACTTTTATTTTTTTTATTTTTCTAGGATTGACACGTGGCTGCTCCTGAAGTCGCCACATGTCAGCCCTATTTTATTCTTTATTTTATTGTATTATTATTATTTATTTCTTATTTATTTTCTTTTTATTTGATTCCTATATTTTATTTTACCTTTATTATTTAATGCTTAATCTTATTATTATTATTTTACTTTTATTATTTTTTATTATTTATTTATTATTATTTAGTTTTATTTTTTCCCCTTCCTTTTCCCTCCTTTTCTTTCCCTCTTCTCTCTCTCTCTCTTCTTTCCTCTCTCCCCCCTCTCTCTCTCAACCATGTGCACATCACGTATCCCTACTTCCCCGGACCGTTCTCTTCTGCAACACCCCTCATCCTCCAGTCGTTACCTCCATCACTAATGAATATCTTATTCATCACTCTAAAATTTGAAAATAGAGCTTTGTTACCGAGTATTTAGCTGCATTTCATCACTTATATTGCATAATTAGTATTCATGCATGTGTAAATAATATCTGCATTTTAGCATTCATAAGGAGCCAAAAATCACTTGTACATATTCACTGTATATTAACTAAAATAACCTATTTGTATATATTTTATACTAACTCTAAATCCAATGAAATCAATTCTATAGTGTATATATATTATTAACACTAATAAAGAAAAAATATATAAAAAATACTAACTTGTAAAATTATCCAATAAAACCCAAATTATTAAAAATAAAAAAAATCATTCATATAATGTCGGATTTAGGTCTACTCATTTTAAAGTAATATATATTCAACGACCTTTAAAACAAGACTAATTTCATAAAAATCGGAGATCATATGTGAAACTTGGGTTTTGAGCCTCTATTGTATATTGTACATATTGACTAAAATACCCTTCATTTTATCTTTTTATTTTTTTAATTATTAAAAAAAAAACAGATTAAGTTGTAAATATTCCTTCCATATTTTCTCTAACTTTATTTTTATTTTTGTCGAAGTAAAAATGATAAAAAAGTTTCAAAACATAAAATACGGTATTTTATATCTATAAGTTACCACCCAAAAATACACTTTATACATATGGCTTCTTTTTATTTTTGGTCTATCACAAAAGTTGTAGATCTCATCCAAACGAGCAACTTTTGTGTTGATTACTTTTTGATTTGACCTCTTTTGATATTTCTTTTTTATTTTTCTTTCGATTTAAATTTGGATTTTTCTGGGAGCGACATGTGGCAGCTCTTGGAGCAGCCACGTGTCACCATTTTTATTATTTTTATTTATTTATTTTATTTTATTTTAATTATTTTAATTAATTAATTTTAACTAATTAATTTATTTTACTATTATTATTTAATTATTTTAAATGATTAAAAATAAACGCCCGTGTCCACTCCTAGGCATGCCAAGTGGCATCTTCTTTTCTCTCTCTCCAGCCGGTCACGTGCTAAGCACATAACCGACACCCCTTCCTCCCCCATGCTCCCGTGCAACCACCTCCTCGCACATATCGGCCCGCGCCCTCCATCTGGGGCGCAACTGCCTCAGGCGCATCGCCTCCTTCCCCGCACCTTGCGGCAAACGACCCTCTCCCCTCGCGTTCTCTTCTTCGCCAGGAACGCCTCCCCATTTCCTCCCACAACCGCTGGTGCCCCTTCCACCACTTCCACCTTGCGCATCCAAATACGCACCCACTCGGTCAAGCTGCAACCGCAACCCACTCCCCGATCGACTCCTCCATCTCCTCGCGTCACTGCAACCCCCGCTCTTCGCCAACATCCTTTAAAAGGAGTCCCTCCGCCCACATCGCCAATCATTCACCAATTCTTGTGAGAGGTCGAGAGTTCCCTAGAGCATGTATGGTGAAAGTAGAGACCCGATCAAGGTTGAGCGACGATCGATCTTTCTCGCAGCGAGATCCAGGAGGTCCCTCATCTCTTGTTGCAACCGCCCTTCCTCGTAGTTGCTTAGCTCATGCTGCCGACCTTCGAGCAATGATCTGAGGTGCATCTCTGTGTGCCTCCCTTCCTAGGAACTCGTCCACCTCATCCAACCTAGGTAATTACTTCCTTTCTTTCCTTCTTCCTTATCCTATACATTCTTTTCTCCTCTGCTTCTTTTGTTCCCCTGTTCTCGTTACTCGTCCGCTCTGAACATCGTATTCCACAGCCGCTCCTCCGCTCGCAACACTGCTCACCCACTACCACTTACACCCTCGCTGTCGAGAACATCTATGCACAATAGTGGCAGAGTCTTTTCCTTATACGACCACCTGCTTCCAAGCCAACATAGCCTATGAGCATCGTGACCCTGGATGCTTCATCATCATGGACTGACATGTTTGCATGCACCTGCTTATCGTCCACCATTCTGCCCTCGATCCCGAGCTTCAACCATCCTGCCTCATTGTAATAGCAGCTACGCCCAAGAGTCGTAGCTCGCAGCCTCGTCCTCGAGCCCGAGCTTCAGCGTACCTCCTTTGGAGCCCTAACATCCTGCACCACCGGTCGTATGTCGACTGGATGATAACCACATGCCACGACGACTGCCGATGCTCAAGGAGCCCCAGGAAAGCTCTTCCGCGTCATCCAACATCATCACAAGGAGTCACCACAGCTCACCGCGCTGCTGCTGTAGCGCACCGCCTCCGCATCAACCTCCACCACCACGGTCTGCGAGCCCTTGCCATTCGTCTTCGTCAATAGCTTCAATGCCCCTCACCCAGACACCTCCTCCGCGTGGCCGCATCACCAGCTGCTGCTACGCTCTGCATTGCCTCAGGCTGCTGGTGTCCGCCCCTTCAAGTCTGTGCGTTTCGCCTTATCTCCCTCCTGCATGTGCTCCGCACGTTGGGGGGGGGCATTTATGCCCGTGCCCCCTGCAATATCAAAGATTTCACAAGAAGCCTCCTTAACTAGGGCACGTGCATTGCACGTGCCCCTTGGAGAATTTACAACATTGCCCTGGACCTCCTTCGTAATCACAAAAGCCTCCGCCTTCCAGATAGCACGTGCAGGACCTCCTCCTTGGTGGAGAAATTGCAGCAGAACTCCTCCAACTTCCAAGAAATTGCAGGTACGTCCCCACCTATTGAAGCCACGTGCGAGGCAAGCTTCTCCCTAGGACATTTGCATCCACGCCCTCTTGTGTATAGGTCACTGCATTATAGTTCGTCAACATATATTGTTTTAATCAATTTAATTCTATATTGCATCTACACCCCTATGTTCTCATGTTGATTTAAGCACTCATTTTGCATCATTTCTTCTTTCTAAATTTTGTTCATTGCAGAACAATATATGCTCTACCATTTTGAAGAATTGTTATATTTTTGTGAGCATTGGTTTATTTAATATAATTATCTTGGTGGAAAATGGCATATTTTACCCATTGTTCACTACTAATTGATTATTATATTAATTGTTGCTCAGTAGATTACCAAAAATTAACAGTAGGTAGAGTTTGAGTATCTCTTTTTTATATCCAAAAAATCATTATATTTTCTCGTACATCGAGACCTAAATAAATTAATTGGTATTTAACTTAATTGAATTTTAATAAATCAGAAATTAATTATTTTTGAGGTCTAGTAATTATCCCAGATTCGTCTCACATAGAAGTATCTAAGATAATTTTAGTCTCTGAAAATAATTTAATCTTTTATTTAATAAAATTAATTTTGTGTAAATCACTATATATTCATATTTAATTTTTAATTAATTCATATTGAGTAAAAAAATTCCAAAAAAAATTAATGTAGCTTCATTTCATCACAATCCACATTCTGGCTAAGTTTGGGAATTTTTTAGCATCATTTGATCGAATTTTGTATTTTAACCCTTAAACTAATCTAAAATTGCATTTGCATTCATTTATTGCATTTCAAAAATACAAAATATCCCTCTCTGAAAATCTAGCATCTAGATCGACTGAAAATAATCTAAGGAGAAAGTTGCCTCCCTGAGTTCGACCTTGGGCTTGCCTAAGTAAAATAAAAATTACTGCTTATTATTAATTGCTATATTAATTAAATGATTTTTTATAAATCCAATTTTACCCGACTGCAATGAACACATAAAATTTAATCGCTAATCCATTTGAATTGAGAGGGTGAATTCTGGATTTTTCAAATGGCATCATTGCCGGGGAGGCACAGCTTAGGTTAATTTTTAGAACACTTAGATTTTATGTTTTCCATCCATGGGTAGTCTGATCCCTAGGTTTTCTTGTGAATAACTCTTTACTTATTTCCATAATTTTCTTTGTTGTTATTTATTTGTTTATTCTGTGTCGTTCTCTCTGACCACTATCTTATTTTTGTGCGAGAAACACGAGGCATCGTAGGCGGTTCATTGTTGAATCGGATTTCGCAGGAGTCTAGAGTAATCCACACAAGGGAGGATCATAGTGTCGCTACGGCGACCACTCACGAAACCAGAATTCAGACAACAATTAACCCACAACAGAAATTAAATAATGAAAAGCGGTGCTGAGTTAAAATTTATTATAACTCTACAAAAGATATGTATAGTGCAAGTAGTGTAGAGGTCGAACACAGGGAGCAAGCAGGTAGATTGGGGAAAAATGCTCAAAAAGTGAATGTGATGATTTGTCTACGAGTGCTATTTTTGTGTTTTTAATTTTATATTTTTTATTTGAATTTTTAACTTTTAATTTTTTACATTTTTATTTTTATTTTCTGATTTTATATTTTCATTTTATATTTTATATATTTTGAATTTCTTTTTCTTTTAAATTATAAAATATATATACAATATAAGAAGAGAGAAAGATAATGTATTTATAAAAATATGTAAAAATGAGAAAAATTCAAGAAATAAAATCTTTTTATGATTTTTATAGTTTTCTATTTATTTTGTGATTTTTCTATATTTTTGCTATTTTTTAGTATTTTTAAAGTTAAAAATACTTAAAATATGGAATAAAATAAATGCCTAAAATTAAAATGGAGATGAAAAATATCAAACATGGCCCAAGATTCTCCAAATTAATTTTGAAATACAGAGAATAAAATAGAGAAAATTAGGAAATAGAAAATTATTTTTTTATGATTTGTCTGGATTTTTAATATTTTTATAGAGATTTTTAGGGTTTTGTAATTTTTATGAGTTTTCTTTTGTAATTTTTCAGTGATTTTTGGTCTGGAGTTGAAATACACAAAAACAAACAAAATATATATTTTTTGGAATTTTTCAAAAAGTTTTTATATTTTTAGGTATATTCTAATGCAAACAGAGATGAAAATGCATGTTTTGGAATTTTTATAAATATTAAAATGCAACAAAAATGTAAAATAAAAATATAGCTTTAAAGTAGAATGCAACAAGAATTAGGATAATTTTTGGGGATTTTTTTAGGATTTTTTAGATGCATGAAATAAATAAAAGAAACAGAAAGAAAATCCAACCTAGCAGAGGTATTTTTGGAAATATTTAAAAGTCTAGGGGCCAACGTGCAATTTTCCATAAAAATATAACAATAAGAATACTTTCTGTACTAAATAGAAATCACCAAAAACTTCGGGGTATGCGTGCAAATTTCTAATAGACGCCCGTGGTAATCATGTGCTTGGCAGGGACTGTTCTGTAATTTTCAAAACCTGGGAGGCCTAACTTGCAATTTCTTTCAAAAAGATAATACTTAATTTAAAAACTCTCGGCCTTAATCGAAATAATACTAATAGCGAGGGCCCCCACGCAAAATACCCCCACCCCACGTGCACGAGTCACGTGAGGTGACGTGGCCGAGGACCGATACGTAATTAATGAAAATCGAGAGACCACAAAAATATTTAAAACTGCAGATGAATGTTTAAATACTATTCATTAAATACAAAAATGCTAAGGGTGAAAAACCCATAATACCCAAAGCGGGGGCTGATCGGACGACGGATGATAGGTCACTTATGACACGTGTCGCGATCTGGTGTCCCGATACCCCTTTGCCAGCTGACGGTTGAGATTAGAAGGTCTCTGATTGATCCGACGACCGACAACGTGCTGAATCTGACGGTGGTTGTAGCACATCAAGAACAAGGGGAGATCGTGCGGCTCTGGGGCATGGAGGAAGAACGATCGAAGAACACGACCAGAATGACTTTGGAGCGATGAAATCTCGATGCTCATAGCTCTCTACTCCCTTCCGATGGCTCCAAAAGCTCCCCCGGAGACCTCCTAGTCGAATGGAAGTCCCAAAATGTCCGGATGGGCCCCTGTAGCGGCTAGCGGCGAAGGTGGACCTGAGCGGTGCTCTGACAGCGCGAGGGAGATGGATCCGAGGGGCAGATGCCTTCTTCAGATCCTGCAAAGAAGATAAAAAACACAGCATCACAAATGGCAGAAATCCTAGTTTTTATTGGCGAATGGATGGTATGCGTGGAGTCGATGATGGTCGCCGGAGCTCAAGAGTTCGACGAGGTGTTCGATCGTGAACTCTACGCTAACTAATTGATTGAACAACAAACTAAATACACAAACTAAACCCTAGAACAAATGGCTAACTAAACAGCGAGAAAACAAACAGAAAACGACCTCGATGGCTGTAGAAGCCTAAGATGGACCTCACGGCGGCACGCCAGAGATGGGGATGGAATCCATCCTTCACCTAGCCTACCTCCGCCGCAGCAGGGCCGGAGAGTAGTTGTCACCTTACTCTATCCAGGGCGTTAGGAGGGAGAAGTTAGGCTGGGGCAAAATGGGTTCAAGGAAGGAAGGGAAGGTCGGAGGTATTTTTGAATGAGTGATAGACGCAGCTCAAAGATCGAGATGTAGCAGGCGCTTCAGTGATCCAAGGATTGAGGTAACATATGGGTGTGTATGCCCAATCTACAAGGATCAAAAGTCATGAAGGCTTCGTCATGAGAAGATGCAAGGAACATCCTCGAAAAATCCACGAAGTGGGGCAAAAACGAGGCTCTGACACAAAGTCAGACCTCGGTCCAGAAAATTCCTTGGCAAAAAGTTTTATTAATTCGATTAAAAATACTAAATGATTTTATTTATTTTAGATTATTAAATAAAAAATGTTTATTATTTTATAAATTATTTTATAAATTATTTTATTATGATTTTTATATATTTTTTTGAGTTTGGAATTACAAGTTTCCTTTTATGAGCTATATAGGTATATGTATCTATATATTTTAATATTTTATTTTTATTATGTATATTTAATTTTATTTATTTTATTTATTATATTATACATTTGTAAATTATTTTTATAAACTTAAATATATTTTTATTTTATTTTTTTGATGTATTTATACAATTAAATAAATAGAAGTATATTCTTTATAGGTATATTTATAGGTATTATACCTATGTATTTTATATAAGTATTTTATTTTTGTATTTTCTTTATGTTTTTATTCATATTTTAATATACAAATTATTATAAATAATACTTACAAAATTATAAAAATAAAATTATAAAAATACTGAATAATAAATAAAAGGAATATTTTAATTTGTACAAGTATACAATAGGGGTCCAAAACCTAACTTTCAAACTGTAACTCAGAAAAATATGAAACCACTTCCTTAAATAGTTTATTAAAAGTTATATAGAACTAAAGGTAATTTTGATACGTTTCAAGTTTTTATTTGAGAGATACAGGTCTGGGAAGTTGGGATTCTGAAAACTTATTCAGATCATAACGTTTTATCTGTACACTATTTTTGTATGAAATCAATTTTGTATTTTTCTTTATTTAATTATCTACAACTTTCATGTACAAAGTTTCTTTATTTGGGGTATAAAAAGTGGAACTAAAAATAGGTCTCAAAATGAATAAAGAATGAATTAAATAAAAGGTATTTTTCTTGGTTTCTGGCCCTTATCTCCCCCTACTTTATTCCTTGTCGACCTAGTCATAGAGATGCCTAGGTCTTGAGGTTTCGGGTCATAAAATATTTATAATATTTTATTCTTTTTCTTTTATTTTCTTTATTCTATAATTTTGGCTTTAAAAATAGTATTTTATACAATATTTACACAAATATGCATGGATGATAAAATGCATGAATTAATAGTATTTACACGCATTTACTAGGGTTTTTAAGGCTAAAATGGTCGAATAAAGATGACGAAATGTAGATTCATCACTCGTCAAGAGAGCTGAAGAACCCGCAGTGAATTGAGCCGAGTGGTTTTGAGGAAATTTGTAAAAAAATCCGCATTTAAAGTGGTTATCGTTTTGGTTCTCACATGTGTAACTGAATAATAAAAAAGACTCTGTGTGTTGTGTGGTTGCTTGACGTGGGATAGAACCTACACTCATGGCTCTTAGAGCTTTCTTAGGTCTGTTTGTGCTCGTAATACTTAGGACCACTCTTCACCATTAAAATACGCACTTAGACCTCATAACTTAGCTAAATTTAAATTTGTTCTTCACTCGCTAATAGAATTGCTTGTCTAGGAGCGGCTTTTCATCGATCGCATTCATTTAGTATAAAATTTCAATTTTGTTTTGCATCCCGCATGTAGAGCGTGAGGATCATTGAAAATCTTCTGAATATGACATACGTCATCGTTTTATCGTGCATCAGCTTTTCTCGACTCCTTTCCCCTTATTTTTATAACTTAAGATTAGAGGAAATTGAGATTGAACGATAAGCGTGCCTTGTGTGTTGGACTAATCATGTAGTCATTTAACTTAAAATTAAGATTGCTAAATAAATTGATAAAAAAATCAACATAAAATTGGAAATTCTCTTTGCGGGAGAATAACCCCGACCTTGATTTCAGGCTGAGTGAGGGTACATAGTGTGTGTGCACACCCTAAGATACAGCCAAAATCCCCGCCTTTCATATCACGTATCCCGATCCTAGCAAATATCACAGGATGAACTACTCGAGGTTCAACTAACCAGCACTAAGTAG
Source organism: Ottelia alismoides (assembly GCA_037367405.1). NCBI lineage: Eukaryota > Viridiplantae > Streptophyta > Magnoliopsida > Alismatales > Hydrocharitaceae > Ottelia > Ottelia alismoides. The sequence continues at coordinate 483,998 of JAZKJV010007109.1, forward strand.
CCTCCGTCTGCTTCGGCAGGTAGATAGGGGTGAAGCAGCGGTGCACCGTAACAAGTTGCTAGTAACGCTCCAGGGTGAAGTTATAAGCCTTGTCAGCCTTCGCCTACTTCGGTAGGTAGATAGGGGTAGGTCCTTGAACTTCCTCAGCTGGTGATAGGAGTGAAGAAAGGAAGGACGTTGGTATCTTAGGCGATAGGCTAGGGGAGACGCATCTGGCATTGAGCCAACTTCCCTTTAGGCAACGCAATCCTTACTATTTGCTTGAAAATCACACTTAAAATCAACCAGATTAATCAGACCCAGCTTCGGGTCCTTCACCATGTTGAGTGTGAACTCAGGGTTTGTGATTCAGTTGCTGGCTTTAGATAGGAGTCAAATCCTATCTTCACACACTTGTGCTCTTGTTTCTTCTTTAACATCAAAGATGACTAATTGGGGGAATATTTACTCAAGCTTCGCAAATATCTCATTGAACCCCTCACGAAGTGTGTCTTCATCGGCCTGAGCGCAACTTGGGCCAACCCGAGCTCATGATCCTCTTGAGTTCAAGATCTCTCACTCTCGGGACGGTCACCCTCAAATCATCCCTTTGCTCTCCTCTCATCTCACTGAGGAAGACCTTCGCCTCAGTGAAAATGTCTTCATTACTACATCCTCTAACCTAAACCACATTATTTGTCCAGATGAAGAGGACGAACCTGAGACAAGATGCCTAAGAAAAATCCAGATGAAGAGGAACATAGAGATGATCCTATGCATCAAGTCCTTGCCCGTTTAGCTAGAGCTGAGCAGTTGAATGCATATCCTATGGCTAGGATGGTACAGGTGATTGAGACAGGTGGCATAGATAGACCGATGGTAGATGCCTACACCCTAGCTGAGAACTAGATACATAGTTGGCTCGTACCTGAGGTACCCCCAGAGGCATTTGAGATGAAGCCCCATTTCCTTGAGCTGCTACCGAAGTTTAATGGAAATGCCACAAAAGAACCATATGCTTTCCCGAGAGACTTCGAGTTGGTGTATAACAACCTTAGTCATCCTAGGGTTGGACAAAATACATCATGCTGAAGGCTACCCCGTTTACCATAGGAGATAAGGTTGCCCATTGGCTGAAGAATCTCGAGGTTAGATGTACGACCTGAAGGCAATTCAAAGATTTATTTTGAAGAAGTTCTACCCACTCAATAGGACTAACCAGATGAGGACAAAGATTGCCAGCTTTTCCCAGGGTCCCCATGGACCATTTCATGAAGCCTGGGATATATTCAACGACTTGACACAAAAATGCCATTACCATGGCATTACCAAGGTGATCTTAGTCCAGACCTTGTTCTGTGGTATGACCCTTGAAATGCAGGGGTTAGTGAGTGCAGCCTGTGGAGGTAGCTATATGAATAAATAGAATATGTCGTATGGAAGATCCTAGAGCAAATGGCAGAAACAGGCAGATTTCAGGCCACCAGGGCCTATCAGGTGTCTCCCTCAAGCATATCTAATTAGACACCTAGGAGGACTGTAGCAGATCTAACAGATGACCTAATCGCTAGCATGGGGATAATAGCTGATAAGCTCACGATGGTAGAACATATCCACAAGAGGGTTACTGACCTTGAGGTGCTTCCACGATTGCCAAAACAAGTGGAGGAATTGATTGAGAAGGTAGCCAAGATACGACTACCTACCCCTTCTGCACCACCTGTACATGTACATCGAGTTCACCTAGTACAGGAGCATGTAATGGGGCCTCAGAGGAGCTGGGTTGAGGAGCACTAGTACACTCAGTAGGACATCACACCCAACCTAGTACTACTCTCGCCCAAGCACGCTTAACTTCGGAGTTCTGATGGGATCCGGTGCATTAATGCTGGTATGATCGCACCCGTTAGGCTTATACTCCTCACCGGCTAAGTACCTCTGCTGCTACCCGTTTTCCGCGTATCTCTCCCGTCCGGAGCCCGATTTCAACGATCCAAGAGCCGATTCTGCGTTTTTCGGACCGTCCCAACCTGAATATCATCTCTCACCTCGCATCCGTGAATCGTTATGCCGCCTAGCGCCCGGCCTCTCTCCGGATTAAAAAAAATGGGCGCAACACGAGGACTTCCCAGGTGGTCACCCAACCTAGTACTACTCTCGCCCAAGCACACTTAACTTCAGAGTTCTGATGGGATCCGGTGAATTAATGCTGGTATGATCGCACCCGTTAGGCTTATACTCCTCATCGGCTAAGTACCTCTGCTGCTACCCGTTTTCCGCGTATCTCTCCCGTCCGGAGCCCGATTTCAACGATCCAAGAGCCGATTCCGCATTTTTCGGACCTTCCCAACCCGAATATCAGCTCGCACCTCGCATCCGTGAATCGTTATGCCGCCTAGCGCCCGGCCTCTCCCCGCGCAGCAAGAGGGAAAACCACAAGAGAAAAAGAGAGTGAGAGAGAAGGGAAGATAGAGTAAGGGAACAATGATAATTGTACTCATCTACATTTTAATGATTCTCTTCTCCGATGGTCGTGAGAGATAACCGGCCATCATCATATCTAGTTTTCTTTTCTTCACGTACTTTCGTGGTGATGAGTGATTGCACATCCTCATCTGTATCCGATATTCGACCCCCACCAACTGGTATCTGAGCAAAGACGATACAGAGTCATGTCCCAAAACCTTCTCCTTTTTATATAGTATTGATGCTTAGGGCATGTGTTAAAGTGGAATTAGAGATGAACATAAAGGATAAACCAGCATTTTCGGTCATTGCATACACAAATAGGCACCATCAGCTGTACTCAATCAAGGAAGCGAAAGTGCCTCCGAAAACCCTGACTCCCCCAAAAGCAAAATAAGTGGTGCACCCTGTCCTACTAAACTCATCTCTATCGCATGCCACGAAGGATGATGCATTTCCCTTCCCCATGAACATTGAGGATATTAAAGTGAGCTTAAAAGCCATAATCTTGATATCTATTACTTTGTTGATACATGTTTAATTGTACGAACATTGTTCTACACATATCAGCTTGCTATATTTTAAATTAGCAGATACCGAGACCTGAAGTGGAGGTTTTTTTAAGGCTTCAGATGAAGATATTCTGGAAAATTCTGAAAGGGATTTTTTCAAACTCACGTGACAATCCAAGACCAGATAAAACCTTTCCATTCCCTAGAATTAGATGATTCTTGTATCTGCGATCATCAATTGCAGCAGCTACAGATGTTATCCAAGGACTGTAGGAAACCAATGTTTTGGAAAATGGGCCTCCATTTCCAGCTGCCTGTATAACAAATACACCTGCTTTCACAGCAGAAAAAAGGGTAGCATCAAAAGGATTTAAAAATGTTGTCCTCGTTGTCGGTGGACTATTTGGTCCAACTGAAAGATTCAGAACATCTACTCCATCCTGAACAGCCTGCAAAAAAAATTCACCTTGAATCATAGACGAAATACCTAGCTACATATAGATGTTGAAATGTTCATTCAAAGTTCTATATTTACGTGGCATTTAGCAAGTATAGGTGTCAAAAAAGAACAATAATCATATATTAGTCATGTCATATACATTTTTTCCCATTATCTGATGACTCCAACTATTTTGACGAGCCATTTTGACTACTAACTGACAACAAGGATCATCCATGAATCCTTATCTTTTCACATTGGTTATGGACGACTTTATCAAAGCACATATAGGGATAGGTCTCTTGGTGCATGTTGTTTGCATGACATTTTTTCGGTGGAGACGAGATGGAGCCAACAAGAAGCTAGAACGTTGGAAGGAGAATCTTGAATGTAAGGGTTTCCAATCATGGACATCAACAATGGAATATAAGGAGTGTAAGCTCAACAACAAGTTAAAGATGTGGTGAGCGTAGTAGGCCCGCGGATTTGGTGGGATACCATCTGGGGGATCTCCCTATCTCCTATCTTGGATTGCCTCTAGTGGACGATAAGGTAAAGAAATCAGATTGGGATTGCCTGATACGCAGAATGGAGGAGAGACTTGCTGGTTGGAAGGCGGTGACCCTATCTAGGGGTGGGAAGCTGACTCTTCTTAAGCATGTTCTCTCCGCCATTCCCATCTTCTTCTACTCGACTCGGTTAATGCCGGTGGGGGTCAGGAAGAAGCACTACAAGAGGATGGACTATTTACGACGGTTAATATACGCCGCAAATAAGTAAAAAACCGCCGCTAATAAGCGCCGCAAATAACCCCGACGCAAATACCTTTTGCGGCGGTTGACAGTAACCGCCGCCTATACAAACCGCCGCAATAAGTATACCAGCTTTTTTGAGGCGGTCATTAAGAACCGCCGCAAATAGCAACCACCGCAAAAAAAATCCAGAACAGAACCTCTGCTAGCAGTCTAACATAACATAGCAACAAAACATATTACAACTCCATAGATCTGCAACATAACATAACATACTAATTGAGCTTCTCTAAATCTGCAAGCAAGTATATATTGCAACATAACATAGATCTACAAGCAAGTCACATCATGCAAGGTTGGAAACAAACAACAAAAACAAGTACGTCATACACATATTACAACTTTTTAACAAGTTTTTCCACAAAGGAAATGTTCTCCATAACATATATTTTTACATGATTCTAGATATATAACATAGTAGCTAGCTAATTATGAGGTGCAGCATCAGTGTCGCCAGGGGGAGGGCTATCGTTGCTTTCACGATGCGGAACTACATGGTTCGTTCTACTCAGCTCTTCAATCAGCCTATGCATTTGTTGCATCGTTTGGGTATTCTGTTGCACTAAATCTCGCAGTTGATCTTCCCTCTCATGTGCTCTATCCAGATCATCTCTCAAGTCCACAACTGTCTCCTTAAGTTTCTCGAACTCCTCCTGCGATGACCCACCGCTCATTCGTCCATACCAACTTGTCTTGGTGGAAGATGCACCACAAAGTAGAACCCGTCCTGAATGTTGGGCAGCAGGAGGAAAGACGTGGTGAAAAGCATCCTCACCCAATTGTTCTGGAGTCGCATGGTCTGATAAAGGTTGACTCTGTATGAACTCTACCATGCGATCCTGCAAATTGAATGTCATTCATCCAATTATAGATACCATTCCCTTTTAAAAGTTGGATTAAAGTGAAAGCTTGACTTACATGAGCTTCTGCATAACTCTCATGAATAAAAAACTTATTTCCTTCTTTGTCTGTCGACTGCCGTGTTCTCTCAAAAAGTATCACTCGATCCGTCATCTCCCCTGATGCAGCCTATAATTATAGAATACATCAGCAACTATTGCATTTACAATAGAACAAAACTAAATGGATCTTACATGGATGTGTTTTAACTGATCTAAACTCGTCCTTCCCAAGGTATGTGTGGGACCAGGAGCTTTTCTTTTATTGGCCGTGTTTGTTTGAGATATATTCTGTATGTAAGAAAGTAATAAAATTTGTAAAGAAAGATTCAAAATACTAAATATATTTACATCTATGTTGATTATACCTTGAACTCCTCACTGGTCCAAAAATCAATGGCAGCCTCCCACTCTGCATGTTGCTAGCCCAAAGGTGGATTGGCTCTTGCTTCAGCCTCGGATGTGAATTGGTCGAAAATCTTCATTTTTGGAATAGTTAGCATGCAATCAAGACGCTACACAAACAAATGTAACAAATGGTTAATTTATTACCCACCTTCTTCCCTCTACTGCGTACGTCCCGATGTATTTTTCCTGCTCGTTGCAGAATCCCCTCCTCGATGTCAGCATCATCACCCCAATCAAATACATTCTGGGTACACAAAAAAAACACAAGTCATGTAAAAATATATGACCAATTTATTTAACTTTAATTTCATTTACCTTCATGTCTGAGATTATAGCAACTCTCACTACTGGTGGGACTTTTCTAAAGTCGGTGGTACTCATTGGGATATGCATCCTCGCAGTGATTCCCAATCGACTAGAAAAAGGACCACTGTAATCCCCAATAGCTTGCCCACCCTTGGTCACTTGAGCTTTTATTCTTTCACCTGACTTCAGTTTATTTAATTGATTGCATTTGGCACGACCTCTTCCTTTTTGTTGAGGAGCTGTTTCTAAAAATATTACATTCACTGCCAATTTAAGTAAGGAATATAGATATGCACATTTATACCTGATGATGATGGTCCTGCAGTATCAGAAGGAGCTTGAGTGCCCTCATTCTCATGTGTGTCATGTATATCTTCATTCCCCTCTGCATTCTCCTCTGCATTCTCCTCTGCAACTCTCTCCTCAAGCTCGCTTGGCTCATGTCGTCTAGAAAAATGTGTACGTACCATCTACATTTATAAATGAGGTATTACAATAAAATTCATTAACAACAATTTAAATTCAAGATGGAATAATTAAACAAATAAAAAAGAAGAATGTTGTACTTTATATCTCTACGAGTTCTTGATAAGCCTCCTCTTCTTCATAATTCTCATTTTCAACAGGCACTCGATAGCCTCGAGGAATTACCTTTATTGGAATAATCCAACCAGGATTCGCGTTGTCTGGAACATAAAAAACCTGGTCTGCTTGGCATGCTAGCACGATTCGCGTTGTCTGGAACATAAAAAACCTGGTCTGCTTGGCATGCTAGCACAAATGGTTCTACTTTATTGAGAATGGTTCTACTCTTATTAAGGCTTATATATCCATAGTTTGGATCTAACTTAAATGCAGTATCTTTGAATACATCATACCAATCACATTTGAATAGTACTACTCTTCGATCATGTTGGAAGTTCATCTCAATTATCTCATTAATTTGCCCGTAATAACCATCACAACCTGATGATATATTGCTTTTTACAAACACTCCATAGAGAATATTTGCCTTCTTATTATTGGTTTCTGAGAAGCTCTTAAATCTATGACCATTTATTATATACCCACTGTGCCTGTACGCATAACTGAAAGGCCTCTTTGCTAGCATATCAAAATCTGTTATCCAACGAGGATCATCTTCCCTTTTCATTCGCTCGACTCTTTCTGCAAACCATTCAATAAAAGTAGTTTCGCACCTTTTTATTCTATTATGTGAGTGTTTCCACTCATTGTAGAATGGATCGATTTCAGGTACTTGTTTCAACACATACACGTGGGCTAATCGTCGATCTGTGTCATTCATAGGTAGGAGGATTGTCTTGTTAAATGCTCGTCCTTGAATCTCAAATATAGAAAGTCGATCATCATCAAACTCATTGTAAGGAGCATCATTTCTTTCAAGACATTTGAAACGATGATCCTCACTTTCGATGTACATTAGACAAAAGGTTATGCACTCTTCAACAAGGTATCCCTCTACAATTGATCCTTCCGGCTTAGATCGATTTAGAACATAGTCCTTCAATTTCTTAAGAAACCTCTCAATCGGATACATCCATCGGAATTGTACAGGACCACCAAGTCTTGCTTCATCTGCCAAATGAACGACCGAGTGCACCATCACATCAAAAAAAACTGGTGGAAAGAGTCGTTCTAACTTACAAAGCGTCTCAACAACTCTAGAATTCCACTTCTCCAAAAGGTTTGCATCAAGCGCCTTAGCACATATTATCTTAAAATACATACTTAACTCAGTAATAGGTTCAACAACAGATTGAGGTAACAAACCACGAATTGCGAGAGGAAAAAAGACCTGCATGTACACATGGCTATCGCGACTTTTGAGCCCACTAATTTTCTTTTGCACATCGTTTATACATCTTGATATATTCGAGCAGAAGCCATCCGGAACCACAATGTCCTTTAGAAAAGGGAGGAGACATCCACGCTTGTTCGAGTCAAGATGGTAAAGCGATTCATGCATATCAAATTTTCCATTTTCCATAGGTTTCACATGCAAATGCTCACGAATTCCAAGTTGTTGTAGATCTTTTAGTGTTTTAATGGTATCCTTTGGAGAGTCAGTGAGGTTAAACATATCCAAGATGTTATCCATGACATTCTTCTCAATGTGCATTACATCAAGGTTATGATGAATGTTCAGTTCTTTCCAATAAGGTAATTCCATGTAGAATATGCTCTTCTTTCTGAATCCTATATTCTGTAAATCATTCAAATCCTTTTTAAAAGTCTTCCCAAGTCTGATATCTTTCAACTGTAGCAACTTTTCCATGACTGCATGACCTGATTGCCATATAGAATCTGTTCTTAGAACTCTATCTGGAAATCGTGCTGATGGGCGACAAGACTTTCCATCGAAATCATCCTTATGTACACTGTTCCTCCATCGATGTGATACGGGAAGAAACCTACGGTGTCCCAAATAACACATTTTCTTACTCTCATTTAAGCGAAAATGGTGCGTATGTTCCATGCAAACAGGACACGCAAACTTACCTTTTGTACTCCATCCAGAAAGATTGCCATATACTGGAAAATCATTAATCGTCCATAATAATGCCCCTCGCAAAAAAATGATTGCTTCGATTGTACATCAAATGTTTCCACACCTTGATCCCACAATAACTTCAACTCGTCAATGAGCGGCTGTAAGTAAACATCTATTGCATTTCCTGGCGCTTTTGGCCCCGGAATCAACAATGTCAACATCATGAAATTTGACTTCATACACATCCATGGAGGCAAATTGTACGTAACAACAACCACTGGCCATATAGAATATGATGGAAACATTGTCTTAAAAGGATTAAAACCATCACTTGCAAGTCCTAACCGGACATTCCGTCCATCCCTAGCAAAATCGGGAAAGCGATCATTAAATGATTTCCACTCAATTGAATCTGCTGGATGTTGCATAAGACCCTCATTTGAATGACTCTTCTGATGCCAAGTCATCCATTTGGTGGTTCTATTTGACATGAATAATCTCTGTAATCTTGGGATCAAAGGAAAGTAACGCAAAACCTTACTTGGTATTAGCTTTGAGCACGAGTCACCAGCTTTATCACATTTATATCTGGATACACAACAATACGGACAACTATCCAAATTCTTATAAGCATCTCGAAAAAGAATGCAATCATTCGGACATGCATCAATCTTCTCGGATTGAAGTCCTAACTTTTGAAATTCTTTTTTTGCATCCCGCCAACTATTAGGGAAACCATCCTTTGCCTCCAATAATTATCTTATCAGTTCAAGAATATCATTCATACAAATTGAGGTCAATTTGTGCCTAGCCTTGATTCGGAATAATTCTAGTAAGAACTTCAATCTAGACATCTTATTCCCCGGGACAATTGGTTCTTCTACATCTTTCAAAAATGTGAAGAATTGACCACTATCCTCTATCAATTCAACAAGATCATGATCACGATCAAGAACATCTTCCATGAATTCAGCTTCATTTGGTTGTCCACTACTTTCAAATTGAAAACCACCATCTACCGATGAGGATGCCTCCGCAAATTCCTCACCATGAACCGTCCAGTTGATATAAAAGTCCCACTAACCGTTGATAATGACATGCTCTAACACGGTATCCCTTTCTTGTAAGTATCCATTCAAACATTTCTTGCACGGACAAGGAATCATCTCATAGTTTGCTCCTTTCCGAAATCACTTTCGGTCAATGTGAAATGCCCACTCTAACCATGTCAGAACTCCAACTTTGTACGAAGGATAATCTGTCCTTCGCTTCGTTAACCATGACTTATCCATGCTTAAGACCTTACAAGGAAATAATAATTGTTAGAGACTGATGTAAGAGCTAATAACATCTGCACGAGTGAAGGCTAATAAGAGCTAGACGAGTGAAGGTGTAGGTAGACTAGATAACATGATCAGTGGTTACTTTAGATAATCCCTTTGTAATAGATGGAACTTAAATAGTCTTGATCCTGTCATTGTTAATGAATAGAACATATCTATCCCTGACCGCATCATCACAAGATGGATAGATCGTGTATTGTGTAACCCTTGAACACCCCCCTCCCAAACTTGTCATTGTTAATGTATTAAGTTAATTGAATTTTTGGTCTCCATTTACTTGCTACCAAGATTTCAAGTATTATCAAATGGATGTAAAAAGTATATTTATAAATGGTTTCATCTAGGGACAAATTTATGTTTAGCAACATCTAGGGTTTTAAAGACCCTACAAACCTCGATCACACCTCCAAACTTAAGAAGGTTATTTACGTCCCTAACAAGGACCTCTAACCTGGTATGATAAGATAACCGGCTTTACATTAACTCTGATTTTTAAGAATGTGAAGTAGACACTTTATTATATTAACTCTGATTTTTAAGAATGTGAGGTAGACACTTTATTTATCAAAATAAAAGGCTCTAGTATATTATATAGAAGTGCCTTACCTATGGTTTGGTAATGTTTCTCCCAATGAAGTCTTTCTATTTTACTCGCTTTGTTCTCTTGTTTCTTAAATCATAGAGAATTATGGTAAACACCACTCTCTATGTGAAAAATATCATTAAAGGAGAAGTATGCTGCACTCATAAAGACCAATGACCAACTAGTTAACATTTTCAAAATATATCCATAATCTATACTAAATGAAATAACCAACTACTTGTATATGTTATCCGTCTATAAACTAATCACAATTCCTCGTCATGCAATGTATTAGCCACTACCTTTCAAACCACGTTCGATGTATAAGAACCACAATATACAATATTAAACCATGTGGAAAATATGATCCAAAATTATCATAACAATTCAACATTATATTCAGATTGGTATATGCAAGTGTTTATTAATCGGATCAATCTAAATATGCAAAACAATTCTGCATTATACACGTGAAAGAGATCGGGAGGTATTATACCTTTGACGGATTCCAGAAGGGACCGAAGATCGAAACCATAGACACGGAGGAGGCGTGGGCGGCAAGTTGCACAGGGGGCGGCGAGGGTTTGCCGAGAGGGCGGCGCGGATGGCGAGGAGCACTGGGGGCGGAGTGTTTGGCTGGAAACGAAGGTTTGCGGAGTAGAGGGGAAAGGGGGCGGCGAGGTTTTGCGGGAGAGAGGGGTGGGCTGCGAGGGTTAGCGGGGGAGAGGGGTTGGCGGCGATGGTTTGCGAGGGAGAGGGGTGTGCGGTGAGGGTTTGCGGGGGAGAGGGGAAAGGGAGAAAGGGGCGGGCGACTTGGAAAATAAGATACAAGCTCATTTACGACGGTTTTTAATGACCGCCGCAAAAAGAAGATGTAGTTTATACGGCGGTTAACCTAAAAACCGCCGCAAATGGCCAACTATTAGCGGCGGATATCCTAACCGCCGCTAATGCTATGTCGAAAATATCCCAGACTTTAGGAGTGAAGGTTGAAACTCTGATGAAGATATTTTTCTAGTCGGATGGTCGGCAACAGAGATCCAGGCTGCACTTTGTGGGATGGGATGATGATACCAAGGGGCGAGGTGATGGTGGCCTTGGAGTTCGGGATGTTGAGATCATGAACAAGGCGTTACTAGCCAAGTGGGTGATTTAGATTTGGGGCCCCTCTACCTCCATTGCTGCCAGATTGCTGAGAAACATTTATGGTGTCAATGGGGAGCTAATTGCCAACAGGAAAAGATTCGAGTCGCCGCTCTGGGCCGGGATCCGCACTGTTCTGCCATCTGTTTCTTCTCGGTTGCAACCAAAGGTTGGGAACGTTCAGAGGTTTAGATTCTGGAGAGATGACTGGACGGGGGAGGGCGCCCTCAGGAGGAGATTCCCTAGACTTCTAGCTCTGGCGGCGTCGAGGGAGGCCACTCTTGCTCAAGTTGCGGTGGTGGGGTCCTGAGCGCCTCAGTTCGTCTCAAATCTTTCAGATCAGCGCATGGAGGAATTCTTGAGGATGTTGGCAGAGGTGCCTCTGCCGAGGGGCCAATATCTGGAGGAGGACCACTATGTGTGGGAGTGGGGGAGGTTCTCTGTTAAGAAGGCGTATGAGGCGATGAGGGGGTCGACTGTAAAGCAGGAGCAGGATGTGGATTTCTGTCAGGACATGAAGACTATCTGGGCGGCCAGGATCCCTCTCAAGGTGAAGATATTTCTTTGGTGTCTGAGATAAAATCGCTTATGTGATAAGGAGAGGAGGGGAAGGATGTTTGGCTAGGACACCAGAATATCGAACCATGAATGAAGAAAGGCATGAGAGAAAAGCATATTGGCTAATGATTGTGAGGCCCCAATTCTTGACTGGAAGGGGCACCAAAGGCCTCTGCCCTCCCTCTCTATAAAGGGATGGAAGGGCAGAGCTTTTTTTGGTTTTTTCATGTTGTCAAGCAGTTGAACAATGCATCAACATGTAATTTACATATCTATAAACATTATGTGGGGTTTTAAAGTGGAAAAAATACCTAATAAGTCATGAACAAATAATTTACATATCTTCTATATTTGCTTTACTGGACTAGCTTTAGCTCACTAAAACTTTTTGTGGCATAGCTTGACTAATGTTGTATCAAATGAGAAAGGGATTGTAGATTGTGATAAGAGATGCTAAATCATATTGTGGGTATCGAGTAAGTGGTCGAGGATGCGGATCACCTTTTCTTTGGATGCGAGACTTCGACGCATGTGTGGAGGGAGTAGGGGATTGCTTGGGTGGAGGCGGTTAGAGCCGTTTTGGAGGTCAGTGCGTGCGATGGGCATGGGTTCGACGAACGACTGCTCGAAGCTGTTTGCAGAGTTGTGGGCTATTTGGGCAGGGAGAAATGAGCTCATTTTCAAAAACCCGAGGTTCTACTCCGAGAATGTTGTCTCATATTGTAATGCGCTTTATAATTTTTGGTCTTCTATGTAAGGTTGTCGTTCTTATTATAATATATTTTTGGTTGTGGTGATTCCCGTCTCAGGAGTGCACTTTCTTTTTAATCAAAAAAAAGTTAAAGATGTGGCGAAGTAAAGCTTGTAACGCATGTCATTCCAAAGAAGAAAGTTATTAAATATTTAGATTTCATCTTCCGATGATACAAAGAATTGATGATGATGTCATTGATAAAATTACTTCTAAGTGATTGAAGTGGAGAGGAGCTTCATTTGCTCTACAATAAGGAATCTTCCAAACTCAAATGTGAATGATATAAAGATGCACCGCAGCATGCAATGCTTTATGGCAATACATGTTACACAATGTACTATAGACGTGCCGAAAATATATGTACCGAGACGAAGATGCTCTGTTTGATGTATTACCACACACAAAGGACTAGAACTACAAAATACCGGATAAAAGGTGAGTGTGACACCAAAAGATAAAATGAAAGAAACTTATCTGAGAAGGATCTGATACGTGCAAAGAAGATCATTTAGTGCACCACCAAAGGTGTGAGAAGTTAGCAGAAAATCCTCGTAAGAGAAGATAGGAAAGAATAAACATATAAACGAAGGAGAATATATTAAGAAGGATATAACTTCTTTGGATCTAAGAACAGGTTTGACGCAAATTTAATCCATTTGAAAGCAAATATCCATGTAGCTCGAAAAAAACACATAATTGATATAGAAATTACTGAGATAAATAAACCACATGTTAAATTTAAGATGTTAACTTTAAGGAAGAATTTGAGGGTATCATCGTCTGACTGATGTCCACTGAAGCCCATTAGGAAGAGCAGAGTGCAAGAAATTTCTTCTGAAATAAGAACAATCAGCATAAATTGTGTAACATTAGTAGGTTTTCGCTTTTAAGAGGGGATTGTGCTTGCGTAGCCCGTGAATATTTTAAAATTGTTTCTCATGAATATTTGTATTTATGTGCATGCCCCATAGAATTCCCTGTTTTAAATAAGAAAAGCAAAGTTGATAGAGTTACAGTTCCCCATACGAGTCGTACGTATGTAAAAGAGAAGAAAAGAAGGCCGGGAGGACTGTCGTCAAAAGCCGAAGGAGGGAAGATGTGCAAGGACGGAAGGAAAGGAAATGTGGAAGGAAAACAAAATAAGATATAGAAAAGTCTAGAGTATTTTCCAGATAAAGGATGCATGTATAACAACACAAGATTGCTCGAAGATTTATCTAAATTCAAGGACTCGGTTAGTGTGCACATAAGTTTGAAGGATATATATAGCGCACATGCCTAATTATCATTTAAGAAGATTTCTTCAGGTCTATCTGTTGTCGTTTTTATACCAATGTGCTATGTGTTTCATGCTCGTATTATATTGATTCTCGATGCATCTATTAGACTATCACGTAATATAACATCACAATTCCAGTTGAGATAGTTCTCAAATGAAATCCACGGAATCCAGGCCCATTTCTAATAAGCACAACCATGAGAAAAACTCACCATGCATGTTGGATGACAACTAGAGGGGAGATCACGAGGGGGAGGGGGTGGAAAGTGAAAGGTCCGAAGTTGGGTGGGGGGCTGCTACGACTCCAGTCGAGTGGCTCCAGTGTTTCAAGTGTGGGTTGGCAAGCCACATGGCACGGTGGTGTCCGGCACGGACATCGATTTGTTTCCGGTGTCGTAAGGAGGGCATATCCGACAGAGTTGTCCTATGCGCTCGACGGAAACGGAGGTCGCTCCGATGGAAGGTGGAAGGAGAAAAGAGGGTGTCACCCAGGCTTTAGACCCGGTTGACGGAGTCTAGAACGCAGAAGGGTGTAATGCCGACCTATGGCCGGTGTTGGTGGTGCTGGAGCAGGGACACACAGTGGCAGTGAGGAAGATGTGGTTTCATTATCAGAGGGTTCTCTGTGCATCAAAGGCGTGAAGGAGGAGGTTCAAGGTTTCTTAGAGGGTGGGGGCTCTTCCCGGAGAAGGTATCTTGGCGGAGACCTTATCTTCATGATGGAATATTAGAAAGTGCCCGAGGAGATTGGTCGAAGTGTGGGGCTTCCGTTGAAGTCTCGTAGGCTGCGGGTCGTTCGGGAAGCTCCGAAGCTGGTGGCGTTCGTCGGCAGGGCTACGCACAGGGCCTCGACTAGGTGAAAGGTGGGGATCGTTGGTCCATTTGAGAGATACCACGTCGGAGTTGCCAGACATGACTGTGTTCCGAGTCGAAAAGGCATCTTTTCGACTCGATCTTGTGGAGGTGGTAAGCGAAGCGTTTGCAACGAGATGCGGAAGGAGTTGGTGGCATGAGAAGCACTAGCAGCATCGCACATTCCACTCGGGCAAGCAGGGTGATGAATCTCAGATTCATCACTCTTGATCTCGTTTATTAAGCTCAAATCCCTCAAAATCAACTGCATTCATGCATCTATTCCGCATAATTAACATTCATGCATGTTTTCATAAGAATGACATTTTAGCACAAATTTCTGCATAAAATAAAAAGCCAAAAATCCAAGCCAAAATAACCTGTAAATAGCCTAACTTCCCGGATTTTTTAACTCATTCATTCTAACTCCGAATGATCCAAAACTACTCCACTATGTACATGTCACTGACCGAAATAAATAAAAAATACAAAAAAATAACTAACCCAGATAAGGGACCAAAAACCCAAACCCTAATTTCAGGATTTCCGGACTAAAAGCCTCGTATTTTTCCAATCCAGTGTCTGATTTAATCCTACTCACTTTTGAATTAATGTACATTCAATTACCTTCAAAACAAGACCAAGTTGAAGTGAGTCAGAGCTCATATATGAAAGTTGGGTTTTGGGCCTCTTTTGTACATTGAGTATTTTAGCTATTTTTGACCTAATATTTTATGTACATATTTTCTTAATTAATAAAAATCCAAAAAAATAGGACTAATGTGTAAATATTTACTCTTGATTTTACCATATTTTTTTCCGGATTTTTATCTGTTTTAAAAATGACAAAAAAATTACAAAACCCCAAAATCAAGGTGTTCTATGTACATGGGATACCCCAAAAATACCATTTTGTGCAATTGATCGATTTTGGTTATGATATCTTCATGAAAGTTGTAGATCTCATCGAGACGAGCAATTTTTGTGAAGAAACTTTTTCGATCCGAGGTCATTTACTAGTTATTTTTGATTTTACAAAAGAATAATTTTCTGAATTTTCTGGTGCTGACACATGGCATCACCTGGTGCCGCCACCTGTCAGCCATTTTTGGGCTTTATTTTTTCGTTTTTATAAAAAAATAATAAAAAAATTAAAATATAAAAATTAAAATGGACGCACGTGCATCGCACGTGCCTCCAAGGCACGTGCTCCGCACGTGCGCCCCCCTCTCTCTGCCCCTCGCTTGCCCCGTGGCGCGACATGCGCCATCCGATCACGCTCGATCGGACGGTGCCTGTGCGTCATCCTCCTCAGCCCATCTCCCCCGCAATTCACTCTGCCGCCTCCGCGAATCGCGCACCGCCCTCCTTCCAATCAATCGAATCCCATCACGATCCTCGTTCTCCTCGTCAAATCGCCGATCTCGCGCCGCCACCTTCCCCTTTCGTTCCGATCAGATCTCGCGTCAGATCTCAATCAAGCTCTGCCCCCAAAACTCTCCATCTCCGGCAAAACCCCAACCCTATTTAAAACCCATCACCGCCCTCGTCCTTTTCCATCCGCCGTTCTCAAGGTGATCGTGACAGTTCCTCACCGGCGTGATCCGAGAAGCCCCCGCTCCTCGTCGCAGCCCCGCTCTCTGCCGCTGCTTCGCTCCGGCATCCGCGCCATCGAGCCCTTCCCCAGGTACTCTCTCTCTCCCTCTCTCTCTCTCTCTCTCTTTCATTCTACCTTCAACACTCGCCACCGTGCCAACCACCTCGTCGATCCACTACGCCAACGTCATCTTTAACCTCGCCTCTCGCGAGTCCACTGCCACCAAGTTCTACTCCGACGGCCCTCGGCTGTGTGTTGGCCCTTGGACCATCAACTCCATATCTACGCGCCACCAACGATGACTTCATCACCGCGACTTCGCCAACTCCTCCGACAATCGCCTTCGACAACACCACCGACCGCCGTCAACTTCATCGCCAACCGCACTCGCTGGACCTCCGCCGCACCTGGGCTGCTCCTCAATCTCTCGTCTGCCACAACAGCTCCGTAGGCCCCTCGCGAACCACCGCCAGCCACGCCGGACCACCTCCGCTACTCCGCCTCGCCCTCCGCCGGCCGGTACTAGCCCGAGACCCCCCACAAGTGATCCGCACGTACGTGGGGGGACTAACTCAGCACGACGTCATCGCCCCAGGTCACGTGCTTTGCACATGACCCTGGGTCAAATTGCAGAAGACCCCCTGGAAGACCCTCATATTACGCAACAGCCCCCGCCTCCAGAGGGCACGTGCCACGCACGTGCCCCCTGGAAATTTTGCAGTCCGTCCCCTTCATTGTTGGTAAATTATAATTAAGTCCCCCAGTGCATTTATTTATTTTATTTAATTACAATCAGACCCTTGTGTTCCCCCGTAATTTTGGACCTCTTCTTTACATTATTTTATCATAAAAAAATAACATGATGTTTGTTGATTAATTCTCTACATTTTGACATACTGTGGGTAATTTTGTTATCATTGGTTAATTAATGATTAATTGTTTTGTGGAAATTTGCATAGTTTGCCCACTTTGTGCTCTAAAATTCATATTTGATTAACTTTTGCTCTAAAAATCCCCGAAAAATCACATATCGTAGAGTTAATTATTCTTAACATTGTGCCCAAAAAGATTTGCATTTGCATTCATCATTTGCCCTGTAAAATTCATTTTGCATATTTTCGTGTTTAATTTTTAATAGGTATTAAATCTCACATTTTTGAGATTTAGGATTTTTCTGAGACCAATCACCTAGTGATAGATCTTAGATATTTTTGATCCTCGAAAATAAATAGGTTTAGTATTTATTATAATTAAATATTGAAATTCATTTTGTTTGCATTTAAAAATCCATAAAAAATTCATATTGCATCCAAAAATTCCAAAAAAATTATAGTACACTCATTTAATCATATTTTACATTGTGGCCAAATTTTGTATTTTTCGAACATCATTTGAACATAATTTACATTTTAGTCCCTAAAATAGGCCGAAATTGCATCTTGCATCCTTTATTGCATTGAAAATTCCAAAAAAAAGACCGCCTTGAAAACCGCGCACAAATTTTGAAAGACTTAATTCTAGATTGTTCCTTTGCCTCCTTGTGGTCGACCTTGGGACTTGCCCAAGTAAAACAAACATAAAACCACACGATTAAAAATTGAACATATTATTTGTGGTTATTTTCTTAATTGATTCCGATTGCCGCCTACAACGCACGAATAATCATCTTTAAGCCGAACGATAAAAACTCTTTTTAAATGCTGCATTATCGGACTCATCAGATGGCACCGTTGCCGGGGAGGCAAACGACCTAGATTTTTGTCTTAAAAATTTTCGTTTGGTTTTCCGCATTCGGGTATTCTGACCCCCAAATTTTTCATTGTAAATTCCACTTATTTCCCTGCATTTATTTTCAGCATTTTTTTCCATTTGTTATTTTTGAGTCACTCTCTTACATTTTCTCTCTTATTTTTCTTGCGAGGTACCCGACGTACGTGGAGCGATTTTTCAAGAAACTGAGCATCTTCACCGACATCCGAAAAAAGCCGCAATTAATTTAAGATCGAGTCGAGTCGTGAGAGAGTGTAGAGTCTAGGTTTTTAATTTTTGCAATTTTATTTTTGTAATTATTTGCTCATTTACAGCGGTGTCCGTTTGGACTCTCGCGCATGTAAAAGACCTCTGAACTTTCTTCTGTGGTGTATCATGGCCTGTTATACTCTCCGGTGAGGGTGGGGCCCGACTTGAGTGACGATTAGGATAGACCTGCACATACGGCTCTCAGAGCATTTCAATTTTTGATTGCGCTCGTAGGATTAAGCCACACTGTACTATTAATTGAGACGCACGTAGATCGTTCAATTTAGCCAAAAATTTAACCCATTTCTTCCCCGCTAATAGAACTTTCTGCTAGGTGTGATTTTTCATCGGCTTGCACGCATATAGAATAATTTTTCAATTTCTGTCTAGCATCCCACATGGAGATTGCGAGGAATCACTGTAAGTCTTCTAACTGAGCATTCATCATAATTTTCCGCGTGCATCGGCTTTTCCGGAATTTCTCCCTCTTGTTTTAACACATAATTTTAAAGAAAATTGGGACTTGACGGTAGACGTATATTTGTGCTCGCTTAATTCTTTAGTGATCGCCTAATTAAAATTGAGACTGCTAAATATAGCTGATTTAAAATAACCCATAAAGTTAAGAATTTTTGCGGGAGAGCAACCTCGACCTTGGATTATTTTATTTTTTCTGAATGAGCGATAGACGACACTTAAGGCTAGAGCCCAAATCCGGATTTTCATATTGACTACTGATTCTGTCAAAAAAGATTAACTACTTTTCAGTGAGGATCTATGGGTAGCCGGTAAACGGTCCGGATTTCCTTAGCAGAGTGGGTGGTTTAGAGGACACTGCGTAAGGCTCCGCCCTCAAGTAACACGGATAGTCGTTCTACGGTCCGTACTTACTCCCATACTGGATGAAAGTAGGTGCAACTAGTCGTAAGAATTTGGGACAGTCATTACGAAAATTTCGGCACCTAACAACTCGCTTAATTATTTTCCAAGATTGTCTTATCACCAACTAAAATTGAAAAGATAATAGCCGAACTATTACGGCTTCATTGTGTGAGTTGGTGAACCCGGGTTTGATTTGTGTTTGTATTGGTGTGCGTGAACCGATATCGAAGATCAATAGCCACACATTTGATAAAATTTCTATCCCATACAATCATCTCTCTCCTTTCTTGATTCAAACCTCATCATGGAATTTTTGGTGAAAAACTCTTGCAGATCCAACCCATCATTTCTTTCCACTCTTTCAAAAATGGCCGAACATTCATCTGAAAATCCATCAGAGCTATACTATAAAAATAAATTTGTCTCGGTTAGGCCCTAATCAACTACATCCTCTTCTTTCAATAATCCTCCAATATTTGCGGGAGACTTTCAACCGCGAATGAATTCGACCCTCTTATTGAATTCCTACTTGAATCATCCAACTGCATATGACCACCTTTGATCTTTGACTGAATCGTCTTATTCTCGGTTTCTCGCTGATGAACCATTTCAAGATCAAAACACTTTTGAGTCTCATAACTAGCCGAGAAATCAAACACAGATGGAAAGACCTGCACTTAATGATCTTCAGCGTTGGATTGACTGCAACGATCAAATTCCTATTAACTAGCCTGATTATCACTCATTTGATCAACCTATACATACAAAGGACCAAACTGATGACATTGACACATATATACCCTGTATGACTCCATTATTCGAGGATACGATCAATCATGACCAGGGAAACAGACTCTACTCGGATCAGGATTACATGCCTGAGTCAAGGCATGTTGAGTACGAGACCTACACATTCCCGCAAAATCCTTCCGCTGAGCAGACTCCTTCCATAATTTTCGAGGAGAAATTCTCAGAAAATAATGATCACATATCGGATACTTTAAGAAACTCTCCTCTCAGAACATACAGGAAAATGGAAGATGAAATTATCGAACATACACCGACTGCTCCCATGATTGATCATGAACAAAATTTTGAGGATAATGTTTCGAGGATAGATAAGAAATTTGAATTAATGGAGGAAAAATTCAGAAATTTTACTGACCGACTCAATTTATTTTATGGGAGCTCGGACATAAAAACGAATGAGAAAATGATTAGATCTAATGTTGAAAATGTTGAGGATATTCAGAAACATGGGGACGATTTTGACAGTTGCACATATGCATATTATTCTCCTAGAAATGACTATGCCTATGACTCATACTCTGAACATCAGAATCCCGACTCATCTGAGGAACACACCACAACATCACACCACACAGAAAATATCAAAAAATTGGAATATTTAAAAATCACAAAAAATCGAAAATCTCGAAAAATATATAAAAATTGAAACTGAAGAAGATCTGCAGAATTTGGATCCTGCTGTACGGGAAGCACTAGGAAAGAAATTGATTTTTGAACTTCCCTTTCTACAGGCCATTGAACACTTCCCTGATCTTAAAAGATTTGTAATGGAAAAATTAACATGAAAAATTCGGGCAGGATTAGAACAAAGACCGAAAGACACATGTTGTCAATGGCCTCCTCCTTGGTGTTGAGGAGAAAAAACAAGAGCCGCATAGTGAAGCGGTTGCCCAGATTTGACTGTGAAATCAAAGACATGATCTTCACCCATGCTCGGATTGATGACGATTCACCAATCAATATCCTCCCAACCTCTGTGTTTCATGAACCTAAACTCCGACCGATTAGAAAAGCATGAGAGATTGTTCAATTGGCAGACCGATCAATAAAACAGTCGAGAGGAATCATTTCTGTCATCATGATATTCCAAGGTGCTCCGCTCAAAATGGAATTCACAATCATTGATATTGAGCATCAAGGAGAATTTACCCAGTCTCCAATTATTCTCGGAAAATCATTTTTAGCATTGTCAAAGGTAATTATCGATTGTGAGACTCAGGAAATCAAATTTAAAGCATTGGAAGCACTTAAATCTAACTATATCTTTGAGGAACCACGATCTTCTGAGGCAACCCACAAAGTCCCCGACAACCGTAACTATGAAACGGTAGAAGAGCCCTACCACGCAGCTACACCTGAGATAGCGGTTGTTGATGAGACTATTGGTTTAGAGAATCTCCCCCCTGCTCCATTCCCAGCTGCGCTCACCATGGAAAATCAAGCATATGAATCATATGATCCGGAGACTTATGCATGGTCACACCTTGGGTCAACCTATGCTGACTACATAGATTACATCAACTTGACACAGGAATGCTCCAATGTAAAAACAATTAAGAACGAACATGCAGAGACTCTCTCCAGTGTTTCAATTCCCGCGGATCTCAAAATAGACAAATCTTTCTACTATGATCCTGAGACATATGCATGGTCGCACCCTGGAGCAACCTACTCTGATTATCTTGACCAAATCCTCCCAAGTAGAGAGTGCACCAACATTCAGGAGACTAAGAACAAACATGTAGCCCGAAAACCGACCAAGGAGAAGAATTCCAATAGCTATTCATCTGGGTACTCAAGTGAACCGACAACTTCACGAAACAGGAGAAAGAAAGTCACCTTTGACCTTTCGGAAGAGGAATCGGCTGATGATCCCTCATCAGGTCCGGAAAAGGTGGTCTACATGAGTGAAGTCTGTTCGGCAGCTCTAAAGCCATATCGCAAGGATCCAAAATTCGATTCTCGTTGGACAACTCCCGTTCCTAATTATTACTCATCCAAAGTTGATGCTCTTACCTTCCACAAGTACACTGGAATTATTTCTTATGACCTGACTGAGACCGGAGCATCTGAATATTCATCTGAGGACAAACCAATTGATCTTAAAAAGGAACGAATCTTGAGGAAATAATTTAAGAAACAAAAAGACATGAATATCTGGAGTGTGTCCACTTTCAAATACTATTCCTCTGAGGATAATTCCGATGATGGATATCTTTCATCTGACTCAAACACTTCGTCCACTATCTATCATGACTTTTCTGAGGATGACACTGATAATAGTTGGGAATCATATGCTTCATCTCCAACTCATTACGATCTCCCACCACAGGCTCACAAGAAGATTAGCCGAAAACCACCTTAATCATCGGCTACCCACCCCCTCCCGACCACATCGATCTCCCTGTACAGCTTCTTCCTCTACTTAGGCCAAGGCCTAAGTAAAGGGGGGGGACCAATGCCATATGTATATACCATTTTCCCCCATCACACTCCTGATCACTCCATTTTCACCCTTCTCTTATACTTAGGCTGACCAGAGCCTAAGTATAGGGGGAACCGACAGCCACCTGTTTATACTCTCCTCATTTACATATCCCGACTGCCTCTTTTTGCGCTCTTCTTCTATACTTAGACTATTCACAGTCTAAGTATAGGGGGGAGAACCATTGTATATCAGAATTTTTACTCTCTTACGCTTAGCCCGAGCTATGTCTTCTTTACGCTTCTTGTGCTCTGAGGACATAGCACTCGCTAAGTATAGGGGGGGTCTGTATATATACTTTGTATATATTTTAGCCATACCTCATACTTTCGCGTAAGTCTATATGTATTTACAAGGTGGGTAATTAATCAAAAAAAAGAAGAAGAAAAGAAAAAAAGGATTTGCTACTAACACTGACTGTGCCCAAAATGTTTGAAAAAAATGGCTTCTTATTTGTATAAAAAAAACAAAAAAAACAAAAAAAACACAAAAATCCCTTACATTAAAAAAAATTTTGTGTATGCATTCCACACACCTGCACTTCATCCAACATCACATTCATTTGCATCTGTGAAAAGTTATCGGGTTCTGAACCGAGTTATGAGCGGAAACCGAGAGTGGTCTGGACTTGTCCTTAATTCACCTAATTTTCAGAGGAACTTCATCGAGAAATATGATTTTAGAAACTTCAGGTCTTTGACTTAATTCTTCGAGTTCAACATGACAATGTGCAACGCTTGACTCTTAGTGTCTAACCTGGTCGCCTCATATCGGGTACGACTCTGGAATATGGAATTGATTTGTACTCTCACACTATGCACTTAGCTCAACTCAAACGGGGTGTCGGAAGACTGTGTGAGTTTCTTTTTCAGTAGCGTGGAAATCTAAAGACCGGAGTACGGGTTGAAATAAAGCTTCGGAAAAGGGATGGACGGTTGGGCACAACTTTTTCTAAGACCCCAAAACATGTACAGAAAGAAAGATTCTATATCCGTAGGGGCACAACAAGATCCAAGCAGAACCACGAAAATTCCAAATACAAAGAAGCATTCTACCAAAAAAATATCTGACCAAAAAGGTCCAAGCTTCAAGAGAACCTGCAGATCTTGGTGGAGATTCGGCTACACTGGCCAGCTTCACAAGGAGAGGTGACTACACTGGACACCCTCCAGTTCTTTTCCCCTTCTTCTATCTTCTTCCCTAATTCGATTGTGAACACAGCGTGACAGACCTTAGAAGGAAATACCTGACTCCCCGAGGACGAGTTATTGGAGAGGTGGTTTGCGCAGTAGTCCGGCATTCTGGGTGGGAAGAGCTAAAACCTTTCACACACATGAGTCAGTTGTTCAATGTTCATAGGGTATGCTTTGGGAGGGGGATTGATCTAAGATGACTTCTGAGCCGAAACTGTAGCAGTGATGTGTAGAACTTGAGGGCTGTTGATTTTAAAATTCTAAGTCTCACAGATTTCCGACACAAGAATAATCCAAAGGTCGAGTTTAGTTTCACTTTCACCTTCAGCTCATGGTCTTGGTATGGAACCCAATCTCATTTCACCTCATGGCATTTCTTTTTGATGCTTAGAGATGAGCATGGTTTAAGTATAGGGGGATGATGAATCTCAGATTCATCACTCTAAATCTCATTTATTAAGCTCAAATCCCTCAAAATCAACTGCATTCCTACATCTATTATGCATAATTAGCATTCATGCATGTTTTCATAAGAATAACATTTTAGCACAAATTTCTGCATAAAATAAGAAGCCAAAAATCCAAGCCAAAATGACATGTAAATAGCCTAACTTCCCGGATTTTTTAACTCATTCATGCTAACTCCGAATGATCCAAAACTACCTCCATTGTGTACATATCACTAACAAGAATAAATGAAAAATATAAAAAAATAACTAACCCAGATAAGTGGACCAAAAACCCAAACCCTAATTTCAGGATTTCCGGACTAAAAGCCTCATATTTTTCCCATCCAGTGTCCGATTTAATCCTACTCACTTTTGAACTAATGTACACTCAATTACCTTCAAAACAAGATCAAGTTCAAGTGAATCAGAGCTCATATGTGAAAGTTGGGTTTTGGGCCTCTTTTGTACATTGTGTATTTTAGATATTTTTGACCTAATATTTTATGTACATATTTTCTTAATTAATAAAAATCTAAAAAAACTAGATTAATGTGTAAATATTTACTCTTGATTTTACCATTTTTTTTCGGATTTTTATCTGTTTTAAAAATGACAAAAAATTGTAAAACCCCAAAATCAAGGTGTTCTATGTACATGGGATACCCCAAAATACCATTTTGTGCAATTGGTCGCTGGTTTTGATTCTTCATGAAAGTTGTAGATCTCATCGAGACGAGCAATTTTCGTGAAGAAACTTTTTCAATCCGAGGTCATTTACTATTTATTTTCGATTTTACAAAAGATTTATTTTCCGAATTTTCTGGTGCTGACACATGGCAGCACCTGGTGACACCACGTGTCAGCCATTTTTGGGCTTTCTTTTTTCGTTTTTTTAAAAAATAAAAAATTAAAATAAAAAAATTAAAATGGACGCATGTGCATCGCACGTGCCTCCAAGACACGTGCTCCGCACGTGCGCCCCCTCTCTCCCCCTCGCTTGCCACGTGGCGCGACATGCGCCATCCGATCACGCTCGATCAGACGGCGCATGTGCATCATCCTCCTCAGCCCATCTCCCCTGCAAATCTCTCTGCCGTCTCCGTGAATTGCGCGCCGCCCTCCTTCCGATCAATCGAATCCCATCACGATCCTCGTCCTCCTCGTCAAATCGCCGATCTCGCGCCGCCACCTTCCCCTTTCGTCCCGATCAGATCTCGCGTCAGATATCAATCAAGCTCCGCCCCCAAAACTCTACATTTCCGGCGAAACCCCAACCATGTTTAAAACCCATCGCCGCCCTCATCCTTTTCCATCCGCCGTTCTCAAGGTGATCGTGACAGCTCCTCGCTGGTGTGATCCGAGAAGCCCCTGCTCCTCGCCGTAGCTCCGCTCTCTGCCGCTGCTCCGCTCCGGCATCTGCGCCATCGAGCCCTTCCCCAGGTACTCTCTCCCTCCCTCCCTCTCTCCCTCCCTCTCTCTCTCTCTCTCTCTCTCTCTCTCTCTCTCTCTCTCTTTCATTCTACCTTCACCATTCGCCGCCGTGCCAACCACCTCGCCGATCCACTACGCCAATGTCATCTTCAACCTCGCCTCTCGCCGGTCCACCGCCACCAAGTTCTACTCCTACGGCCCTCGGCCGTGTGTCGGCCTTTGGACCATCAACTCCATATCTACGCGCCACCAACAACGTCTTCATCACCGTGACTTCGCCAACTCCTCCGACAACCGCCTTCGACAACACCACCGACCGCCGTCATCTTCATCGCCAACCGTACTCGCTGGACCTCTGCCGCACCTGGGCTGCTCCTCCGCCTCTCGTCCGCCACAGCAGCTCCGTAGGCCCCTCGCGAACCACCGCCAGCCACGCCGGACCACCTCCGCTACTCCGCCTTGCCTCCGCCGGCCGGGACCAGCCCGAGACCCCCCGCACGTGATCCGCACGTGCATGGGGGGACTACCTCTTCATGACGTCATCGCCTCAAGTCACGTGCTTTGCACGTGACCGTGGGTCAAATTACAGAAGACCCCCCTGGAAGACCCTCATATTACGCAACAGCCCCCGCCTCCAGAGGGCACGTGCCACGTACGTGCCCCATGGAAATTTTGCAATCCATCCCCTTCATTGTTGGTAAATTACAATTAAGTCCCCCAGTGCATTTATTTATTTTATTTAATTGCAATCAGACCCCTGTGTTCTCCCATAATTTTGGACCTCTTCTTTACATTATTTTATCATCAAAAAATAGCATGATGTTTGTTGATTAATTCTCTACATTTTGACATACTATGGGTAATTTTGTGATCATTGGTTAATTAATGATTAATTATTTTGTGGAAATTTGCATAGTTTACCCACTTTGTGCTCTAAAATTCATATTTGATTAACTGTTGTTCTAAAAATCCCCGAAAAATCACATATCGTAGAGTTATTATTTTTAACATTGTGCCCAAAAAGATTTGCATTTGCATTCATCATTTGCCCTGTAAATTCATTTTGCATATTTCAGTGTTTAATTTTTAATAGGTATTAAATATCACATTTTTGAGATTTAGGATTTTTCTGAGACCAATCACATAGTGATAGATCTTAGATAATTTTGATCCTCGAAAATAATTAGGTTTAGTTTTTATTATAATTAAATATTGAAATTCATTTTGTTTGCATTTAAAAATCCATAAAAAATTCATATTGCACCTAAAAATTCCAAAAAAAATATAGTACACTCATTTAATCATATTTTACATTGTGGCCAAATTTTGTATTTTTCGGACATCATTTGAACGTAATTTACATTTTAGTCCCTAAAATAGGTGGAAATTGCATCTTGCATCTTTTATTGCATTGAAAATTCTAAAAAAAAGATCACCTTGAAAACCGCACATGAATTTTGATAGACTTAATTCTAGGTTGTTCCTTTGCCTCCTTGCATCAACCTTGGGACTTGTCCAAGTAAAACAAACATAAAACCACACGATTAAAAATTGAACATATTATTTGTGGTTATTTTCTTAACCGATTCCGATTGCCGCCTACAACACATGAATAATCATCTTTAAGCCGAACGATAAAAACATCTTTTTAAACGCTGCATTATCGGACTTGTCACAGGGCCTCCACCACCTTATACCTCATAGTCCCAACTGTAACAATACCAGCAAGTCCAGCAGGGTCAACGTAAACAACGAAATCACTCATCCTCTAGTCAGAAGCAGCAGACCCCACTGCCTAGTGATTTGGGGTCCCTCACCTTGGCCATCTAGACTTTGACTGATAGGGTTCAACAAATGCATAATAATTACCATGACATAAGAACATATCTGAACCGTGTCTCATACTACCAGGATCAACAGATGGCACCAAAGACCCTTATTCCTGCCCAGGTTCATGCCAACCCCAATAGCCTGAATCAGGATCAGCATCGACCACGAGATCAGGTATATTATTCAGATTATTCTCTATATGAACATAAGATCCTTTCGTATGATAATGCTAATCATATGTCCCTCAGGAGAGGAAGGATCGTGACTATACCTGATCGGGCATGGGAACATAAGGAAGACACCACCAGGTCTCTACCTGAGGAGAACTTGGAGGTAGAGGAGCAGCATCACCACCACCATCACCGACAACAACGGAATAAGAGGATTTCAAAGTCCTCAAAACACTAAGTCAAAAATAATGAGAGGAGCACTGACAATGAATCAAGCGAGCCTGATAAAGAGCCCACACCTCCATCTGAGGAGGACGCACCAGGAGTAGCAATAGATGCACCACCTATTTCGTTACATGAATTTCTTTCCAATTAGAGTTAGAGTCAGAGTCCCAGTCCTGTACAGAACTCAGTTTTCCATTTGAATGAAAGCATTTCAGTTTCAGAATCTGAGTTATCATCAATAATCCCTTTCCCCCGTGCCCTTTAGGGTGGAAAGAAGAAATCCAAAAAAATCCAAAAAAATGACCCTGAGATGGCTGAGTTTTGCAACAAATATATCAAGGTCACATTTCCCTTTGATAAATATATAGATATGATACCTGCATTTCAGAAGTACTTAAGGTGAGATGCACACCTACTAGGGTCAGTAGGAAAATCAGAAGCCGTGTTGAGAAGCATGTTTTGTCAGCAGCCACTACTTGCGCCATCAAGAATGCGTTTCCAAGGAAATGAAGGGACATGTGTCCCATTATGTGGTGAGTCATTTCGATGACACTGCATTTGCATGCACTCTCTTAGATAATGGATCTTCAATCAATCTGATGCCAACAACCCTCTATGAGCGACTAAATCTAGGACCCCTTAGGAAATCCAGAGCTTTGCTCCAGCTTGCATACAAATCCACTAAGAGGTCCAAGTGAGAATTGAGGAACATTATCATCAATGTCGAGGGTCGGGATTACATGGTGGAATTTACATTACTTAATATGGAGACCCCTCGAAATTGGAGAGATTCCCAGATCATTCTCAGAAGGCCCTTCCTTAGAACATCAGGGGGATTATTTGATTTTAAGATCGGGAAAATTCAGTTCCAAACTCCAGGCGGAGATGAGGAACTTGAGATGAAGCAGACAAGGTGGCAGAGGCTAGATTCTGAATCAAGCACCGAGTACACTTTGTCAGAAGGAGATTGTGTTCATGTAGACACCGTTGGGCCATGAAGATAGAACCCAGCTAGCACCGATGAGTCTCTCTCTGCTGGAGAGAATCTTGTACATGATAGTTTGCGAGATCCTTAGGAATGAACAAAGTGCAAATCATGAAGAGAACGCATCCCCCTACATCTTCAATGACACAGAGGCCCATCTGGGCCTGTCAGTCCTTCCCTATTTAGGACAATCAGAAGATGAGGATGATGAGTCGGACATGGCTTTCATCGATTGCTTTGATACTTTTGACGATCTGACTCTAGAGTTGAGTCAGTTGGTTGCAGGTGCTTCAAAGACAGATCCGGCCACTACCATCACAGAGCCAGAATTGATTGAGCCGTATTTTCTCGATGACCACATTTTACCTGAGCTCAAACCCTTACCCACAACCTTGAAACATGCATTCCTTGCGGGACAAGGGACGAAATTTCCGATCATCATCCGTTTACGATTGACCGAGGATAAGGAATCTCAGTTGCTAGGGATCCTAGAAAAAAACCACAAGGCAATAGGCTGGAGCATCTCTGATCTCCATGGGATAAATCCCGCTCTGTGTTCCATCATATCTACCTTGAGAATGAAGCTATACCCTCTCATGAATTCCAACGCAGGTTGAATCCAAATTTACGAGAGATAGTGAAGATAGAAATTGAAAAATGGTGTGGCATATGTTTTTTTATCCCATCTCTGATTCCAAGTGGGTGGCACCTATCCATGTTGTCTCGAAAAAAGTCAAGAATTCAGACGACCACTGATGAGGACGGAGAGGAGATCGTGACACGAGTACCCACATCGTGGCGTGTCTGTGTAGATTACAATCACTTGAATGCCGTGACGAAGAAGGATCATTTCCCTTACCATTTATCGATCAAATCTTAGAAATATTAGCGGGAAAGAATTCTTCTGTTTCTTAGACGGGTTCTTGGGCTACAATCAAGTAGCTATCGTTCCTGAGGACCAGGAGAAAACCACATTCGCGTGCCCTTTTGGTACCTATGCTTTCAGACGCATGCCCTTTGGGTTATGCAATGCACCCGATACATTTCAAAGGTGCATGATTGTTGTATTCGTTGAGATGGTCGGTGAATTCCTGGAAGTCTTCATGGATGACTTCTCGGTCCATGGTAATTCCTTCCATTCATATCTTAGAAATGTTGACCGAGTCCTCAAACGATGTTGTGAGGTAAATCTGGTGCTCTCCTGGGAGAAAAGCCACTTCATGGTGACATGGGGCATTGTGTTGGGGCATGTCATCTCCAAGAAAGGAATGGAGGTTGACCTTGCCAAGGTAGACGTGATCAGATGACTCCAACTACCAACCAACGTAAAACAATTGCGGTTATTCCTCGGGCATGTTGGATTTTACAGGAGATTTATCAAAGATTTTTCAAAGATCGATCGCCTAACCGCTAACTGAGATTTTAGGTAAAGGCATGGAGTTTATTGTCGATCATAAATGTATTGACGCCTTTAAGCTACTTCAAGGGATGATAATGGATGCCCCAATCCTACAAGTCCCAGATTGGTCTCTTCCTTTTGAGATCATGATAGACGCCTCAGATTTTGCTGTTGGGGGCTGTGTTGGGACAAAGGCGGAATGGAGTCCCGTTTATTATACACTACGCAAGCAAAGTGCTTGATTCCGCTTAGCGTAACTATACAGTTACTAAAAAAGAGATGCTTGTGCTAGTGTTTGCCTTGGATAAGTTCAGATATCATCTCATCGGATCTAAGGTGATTGTGTTCACAGATCATACAATACTATGGTACCTAATGGAAAAGAAGGATGCGAAGGCGTGTCTTCTTAGGTGGATTTTGCTTATCCAGAAGTTTGACTTAGGACATCAGAGATAAACCTGGAAAGAAGAATGTAGTGGATGTCACCTCTCCCATCTTGAAACTCTAGATACTTCCGATGATACACCTATTCGAGACTCCTTTCCTGACGAGTCGGTTTTTTTTATCGACTAAATCCCATGGTATGCCAATATAGTAAACTATCTTGTCTCCAAGAAAGTTCCTGAAGATTGGCCCATGAGCAGCATACAATGACTTAAGTCAAATTCGAGACATTACCACTGGGAGGATCCGATCATTTTCTTTGAAGGACCGGATTGTGTCTGGAGGAGGTGTATTCCTCAAGAGGAATATCATAGTGTCCTTACTGTTTGCCATAGTCTGGAGGCAGGAGGACACCACTCTAGGAAGAGGACCGCATGGAAGGTTTTACAGCGGGGCTTATACTGGCCAACTTTGTTTCACGATGCTCTCACTTTTGTGAAGTCGTGCCCACTATGCCAGCAAATGGGAGGAGCTGTTGGTTCCAAGGATGAGACGCCAATGCAGCCTGTTATCATCTGTGATGTCTTTGACGCATGGGGCATCGACTTCATGGGCCCATTCTCGATTAGCCATGGTTTTGAGTATATCCTTCTTGCGATGGATTATTTGTCATGGTGGGTGGAGGCTATCCCGACCTGAATCGTAGACAGTGGGACTGTCTGTAAATTTATCAAAGATCATATCATTTCTAGATTCAGGACCCCCAAAGTATTGATATCCGATGGGGGTAGCCATTTTGTGAATAGATATGTAAATAAACTTGTGAAGGGTTACGACATCGAGCACCATGTCACTAGTCCTTACCACCCGTAGACCAATGGCATGGTAGAGGTGTCGAATAGGGAGGTTAAGACCATATTGCAGAAGCTTGTCCGCCCAGATAGGAAGGTCTGGTCTCAGATCTTGGACCAAGTCCTTTGGTCTTATAGGACAGCTTACAAGACACCATTAGGAACCTCCCCATTCAGAATGGTATTTGGGAAGCCGTACCACTTTCCCGCAGAGTTAGTGCATAAATCCGAATGGGCAATCAAGAAGGTCAATTGGAACAAACACTTAGGACAGAAACAGAGAGAGATGGATCTAAATGAACTTGTGGAGATCAGAAACCGAGCATATGACAACAGTTTGGTGTACAAGGACAAGGTAAAGTGTTGGCACGATAGATTTATCAGATGAAAGACCTTTGTTCTTGGAAAGAAGGTATGGTTGTTCAATGCAAGGCTGAAGGTTTTCCAAGGGAAGCTCAAATCCAAGTGGACGGATCCGTTCATAGTCCATGTGGTGCATGACAGTGGATGCGTAGAGATCTCAGATCTTACAGATGGAGCACAGACATCCTAGTTAATGGACAACTGCTGAAACATTTTGTCGAACCTAATGAACAGTTAGTCCATGATGAGGAGATTGTTTTCATGCGTGAGGCAGACTCAAAAGACACACATAGAGCCATGCGTGAAACCTTGCAACATTAATCTCTCGCCATCAACAACATCAAAAAGATTCAGATCATGATATATCTGTACATACTCACTTATAAATACTCATACATTTCCCCTCTTGACCTCGTCCGCCCCATTTTTGATCTTCTTCTACACTTAGGCTGCAAGAGCCTAAGTATAGGGGGCGGAATGACTCTATACTTTTTGTTATTTTAACTCTCCTACGCTTAGCACAAGTTATGTCTTTTGCCTCACTTTTCGTGCTCTGAGGACATAGCACACGCTAAGTATAGGGAGGCGTGTATATATTACATATATACTTTACCCATAGCTTGTACTTTCGCATATTTTTTCTTATTTTTGTATATATTATGCAATAATTACGGGGTGGGTAAAAATTGAAAAAAATAATTAAATACATGTAAATTATATGTATATTGTATAATCTATAAAATTCTTGTAGATAATATTCTTGTAAAAACATTTGTATACCAGAAAAAAAGAGAGATGGAAATAAAGGCTTCTTATTTACTCTTACATATCATCCTTGCATTCAAAAAAAACTGTCTTGCACTTCATAGCATGTCATCTGCATCTCATCTGCATATCTAACATATGCAAAGTGAAAAGTTAGCGGATTCTGAACCAAGTTGTGAGTAGATGTCGAGGATGGATTAGATTTGATCTTAATCTACCTAATTTCAGAGGAACCTTATAGGAACTGGAGTTAAGATTTTTCAGGTCGAGTGACTTAATTCTTTGACTCCACAAGTCTATGTTCACATGTCATCTTGATTGGTCTAAGTAGAATATTTCGTACACATGCATGATTCTTTTAGATAGTGACCTAACTTGGACAAGCACCATGCACGTAGCTCTTCATTGATGAGCTGGTGAGGAGGTAGAATCCTTTGACTTAGAGTAGCACATGGGTGGAAACATCCGTCCTCCTCTAGGGAGGGTAGTGCATCTCAACCTAGTCTAGTGGTATTGATGTCTAACGATGGGATGTTGTGAGTTGCAATAATGCTTCAAAAGAGGGATAGTCTACTGGCTCAAGAAGAAAAACTCCCAATGTACATATTGTACCTTGTATATATGTCAAAAAAAAAGAAAAGAAAGAAAAAAAAGAGAGAGAAATAATGCAGAATCTCTAAAAGTGGACATACCTGATTGAAAAGTAAAATTCCTATCGGAGTATATATACAAGGATATAAAAATAAGAAGAGCATCAAGTTTTTGTAAGCTTGCAGCTGGATGACTTGGCTACACTGATCAAGCACCCTAGGATAGGTAGCTACACTGGCTACCGTCCATTCTTCTCTCCACCCCCTCTTCTTGAGCTGGTCACACTTGAACTTAGAAGAGAATTTTCTGCTCCTCGAGGAAAGAATGCTAGATCAGGGAATTAAAGTTACCTTGTTAGAGAAGGATGGTTCTTTGCCATTTCTGATGTGGAGAGCTATATTTCACTTACACAGTACAAGTAAGATTCATCGTCATCAGAATTTGCATATGAGGATTTGTTTTGACCTGACTGTTGAGGCGATTTGAATAGAAGACTTGTAGAACTCAAAGACTGTTAGGTCTTAAATTTGATTCTCAATAAGGTTCCACCATACTATTAATCCAAAGGTGGAGTGAAGCTCCATTTTCACCTTTTGTTCATGACCTTGGTATGGAACCCAAACTCATTTCACTTGTGCTTTTCATTTTAGTTGCTCGGTGATGAGCAAGGTTTAAGTATAAGGGGTTGATGAATATGTGATTCATCACTATAAAAGTTGAAAATAGAGCTTTGTTCCTGAGTATTTAGCTGCATTTAATCACTTATATTGCATAATTAGTATTCATGCATGTGTAAATAATATTTGCATTTTAGCATTCATAAGGAGCCAAAAATCACTTGTACATATTCACATGTATATTAACTAAAATCATCTATTTGTATATATTTTATACTAACTCCAAATCCAATAAAATAAATTCTATAGTGTATATATTACTAACACTAATAAAGAAAAAATATAAAAAAAACTAACTTGTAAAATTGTCCAATAAAACCCAAATCCAAGTTTGAGACTATAAACCTTAAAATGTGCATATCTCTCTCATATAGTGTCTGATTTAGGTCTATTCACTTTTAAAGTAATATACATCCAAATACCTTAAAAACAAGACTAATTTCATAAAAATCGGAGATCGTATGTGAAACTTGGGTTTTCGGCCCTTGTTGTATATTGTACATATTGACTAAAAAACCCTTCATTTTCTCTTTTTATTTTTTTTAATTATTAAAAGTTCAAAAAATTAAATTAAGTTGTAAATATTCCTTCCATATTTTCTCTAACTTTATTTTGATTTTTCTTGAATTAAAAATGATAAAAAAATTGGTAAAACGTAAAAATATAGTATTTTATATCTATAAGGTAACACCCAAAAATACACTTTGTACATATGACTTCTTTTGATTTTCGATCCTTCACAAAAATTATAGATCTCATCGAGACGAGCAACTTTTTTGTTTACCACTTTTTGATTTGACCTCTTTTGATATTCCTTTTTGATATTTCTTTCAATTTAAATTTGGATTTTTCTGGGAGCGATACGTGGCAGCTCTTGGAGTTGCCATGTGTCACCAATTTTTATTATATTTATTTATTTATTTATGTATTTTTATTATTATAATTTATTTATTTATTTTAATTTATTAATTAATTATACTATTATAATTATTTAATTATTTTAAATGATTAAAAATAACCGCCATGTGGTCGCTCCCGGGCACGCCACGTGGCATCTTCTTTTCTCTCTCTCCAGTTGGTCACGCGTTGAGAATGTGACCGACACCCCTTCCTCCCTCGTGCTCCTACGCAACAACCTCCGCGCACATCTCGACCTACGCCCTCCTCCTGGGGCGCGACTGCCTCGCATGCATCGCCTCCTTCCCCGTGCCTTGCGGCGCACTACCCTCTCCCCTTACTTTCTCTTCTCTGCCAGGAACACCTCCCCATTTTCCTCTCTCAACCGCCGGCGCCCCTTCCACCACTTCCGCCTTGCGCGGCCTAACGCGTACCCACTCGGTCAAGCTGCAACCACAACCCACTCCCTGATCGACTCCTCCATCTCCTCACATCACCGCAACCCCCACTATTCGCCAACCTCCTTTAAAAGGAGTCCCTCCGCCCACATCGCCAATCATCCGCCAATTCTTGCGAAGGTCGAGAGTTCCTTAGAGCATCTCCGGTGACAGCAAAGACCCGATCAAGGTTGAGCGACGACCGATCTTTCTCGTGGTGAGATCCAAAAGGTCCCTCGTTTCCTGTCGTAGTCGTGCTTTCTCGCAGCTGCTTATCTCATGCCGCTGACGTTCGAGCAATGATCTGAGGTGCTTCTCTATGCACCTCTGATGAGCGAAAAAAAACCCGAACAAGCAACCGAGGTAGGATATATTAGGATGCGTTCGTTGCGACCTCAATCGCTCGGGTGGCTCAACGAGAAAAATATAGACCGCCAAAACAAGGTAAAAATCAAACAAGCTCAAAGTAGCGGTCTCGCTATAGGATTAACCTGGTATAGCGACCAGGGTCGAACTCAAGGAGCACGTGATGGCCTCGCGACCTACGAAGTAGTCTAAAATAAAAATAAAATAAAATAAAATGCTTTTTGGTGGATTTTTAATATTTTTAAATTTTTTTTGGATTTTTAAATTAATTAAGAAAATAGGAAAACAATAAATCAAGCAACTACAAACAATTATTTAATCACTCAAAAATCACCCAAAAATTCAAACAAAAATGTTTTTATGTTTTTTATTTTTTCTGTGTTTTTGGTTAGTTTTTGGTATTTTTCTGATTTTTAGGGAATTTTATAAAAATAAAACAAGGTTGAAAAATAAAGGCACTGTCTAGTCAGACTTGGAGGGCCAAAATAAAATGGATAAAAGCCCTATCAAGGTCTGAAGGTAATTTTCCTGTAAAGTATGGAATACAAGGAAAATACAGGCACTGGGTTTATTATTTTTAGATTTTTCTTTTAATTATTAGAATGTTTATGGTGTTTTCAATGTTTTTTTACTTTTATAGTTTTTATAAGTCAAAAAATGACCAAAATTGGTCAGAAAATCAAATACCACAAAACAAACAATATCTAATTTTTTGTAATTTTTAAAGTTGTTTTAATATTTTTTGTGATTTTTATAACTGACAATAAGAAAAATGCTTGTTTTTGAATTTTTAAAAATAATAAAAAGAGTCAAAAATGTCTCCAAAAAATAGAGAAAATTTTACACCATGGTAGGAGCCATGTATTTTCATCAAATTCGGAGTAGGTTTGTTATTTTATTAAAATCGAAACAAAGGTATAGTGCACAGGGACCTGTACACAATTAAAATAAGTTCCAGGGGATCCGGTGCAAATTCTCCAAGAACTCACGCGCAAAGCGCATGACCTGGGCACTCAGGGACCAATGTGCAATAAAACTTAAGTCCCTGGACTACATAGTAACATGTACTAAAAGTCCAGGGGCGAAAGTGTAAATTACCCACGATATATGGCACATGCACAAATAAAACACTCACAGGGGCATTTCTGCAAATATTAAAAACATAATTTCATTCATAAACACCCTAGAACATCAGGCCCATACATGCAAATATCCCACAAAGTCACGTGTTGAAGCACGTGCACCACTACGTACAGGGGTATAAAAGCAAATACAAGAATGACAAGGTCCTCTATGCAAATTACAAAACTAAAATAAAAGTTCTAAAATATTTACAAGGCTAAAAATTAACAACTAAAAAGCTAAGGGCCTAAGAGTAAATTACCCTTTATTTAAGCCGATGGTCGGATGCATGTCGCGTGGAGATCTGACGGTTGAGAAGAGGCGCGGCTAAGCAAAGGACTCCTCGGCGCTCATCCAACGGCTGGGGATGCGCCACATATCTGATCAATGGTCGAGAGGTGCTGGGTCCCCTTCGTTGGATGGAGGGTTGAGAGGAGGCCACGTGGAGATCCGACGGTGGCTGCTGGGCCTCCTCTTAACCCTGATCGGACGGTCCGCACATGATCTGGAGCTGGAGGGTGATCGGACGGTCGGGGAGGATGCTCGATGAACTCAACGCCGGCGAGTTTCGCCGGGCTCGTGCGCGTGCAGGAGAGCTCCTCGGAGGCTGCTGAAGATCGGAGAAGATACGCCTTGGCCTCCCGCATCTGAGGATAGCCTCCGATGAGGCTGGAGGCGTCGGAGGTGGTCCAGTGACCACGACGGAGCTGGAGCTGCTGCTCTTGAATGTCGAGCCCTTAGATGGGCTCCTCTGTACCTGCAAAACTGTGTAACAGACTCCTGGGTCGAGGGCAAAGTGCCTCGACCTGGTTAGGGGTTGTGAAGGTGAACGGTGCGTCGAGGTGAATGGGCTCCGACGAAGCGACGGCGATGGAGCCCCAATCCCAGTTCCTGTGCGAACTGGGTTGGATGGATGGGTGCAGAAGATGTGCGGGGGAAAGGCGAAGGTGGTGGGCGATTCCGATGATCGAGATGTAGGCGAGGGTGGTCGGAATCAGAGGTCGTCGGCGACGGAGCGATTTGGGCAAAACGCTAAATTAGAGAAATAGAAAGGAAAGAAGGCTACCTACTGGATGAGATCGACTGGGGAAGAGCTGGGGAAGCTCCAGGTCCTAGCCTCAAGAGCCGTCGGTGCCGAGGCTCGAGCACCACGTCTGGGTGGCGCACGGCGGTGCAAAGTCGTCGGATCAGTGGTCCAGTCGCTCCCTCCTCGCTGCGACACGGCCGAACGCAAGCTGTCACTCTCGCGGTGGATATGGAGGTCCTAGGGTGGAGTGAAACAATCCAAAGATGCGAGAAAATGGAGGCGGAGCTCAGGCTATATACGAGTGCAGGTCTGAGAAGAGAAGGTCGGGCAGGGTTCCACGAAGCGCGGATCCCAACGCGGATGAACGAGCGTGGATCTCGGATGCACGAGGAAGAAGTAGAGCCCAGGATTTGCGGATTTGGGCGTCATATCGAGTGTAGAGAATGTCGAGAAATCAGGTCGCGGGCTCGGATCCGGGGCTCAGTGGTCCAGGGGGGAGTTGACCGGGGGGTCAACGTCCCCCGTGGACCAATCAGAAAAGGCCATGTCAGAATTATTCGGAAATTAAAATAAAATACTAAATGACCGAATTAAGAATAACTTAAAACATAAAAAATGTTTATTTATTTATTTATAAACTATTTTTAGTGGTTTTTAATTATTTTTTTGAAATAAAAATAAGGTATTTACAATATAGTGCTATATATAGGTATATATACAATATTGATTTTTAATTTTTTATTTTTAATTAATTATTTTTGTACACTTTTATTGCCATTTTATATTTTATTTATTTATAGCATAAAATTAGGAATAAAAAGGTATTTTTATTTTTATCATTTATTTACAAAGGTAAAATAAATAGATATATACATCTATATACATGGTATATATACAATGTTCTTTTTGGTTTTTATTTTTGTTCTTTTTATTTAATTTTTGTTTTTATAGTTTTTATTTTATTTATTTACACCATGAAATATAGAATATATACAAATTTTATGGGATTTTAATTTATTTATTTACAAGGTAAAATAAATATATGTGTGG
Source organism: Ottelia alismoides (assembly GCA_037367405.1). Lineage (NCBI taxonomy): Eukaryota > Viridiplantae > Streptophyta > Magnoliopsida > Alismatales > Hydrocharitaceae > Ottelia > Ottelia alismoides. The sequence goes on from JAZKJV010007109.1 coordinate 522,848, forward strand.
TCTTATGTACATGGTGAATATGTACAAGGAAGGTTATTTTTATTTTCTTTTTAATTTTTCTATTTTTATTTTGGTTTTGCATTTACAAATATTTACAAATATATACAAGCCCATTTTATTTTATTTTAGAGGAAAATATTTTTATTATATTTACAGGTATATTTACACATGAGCTCCCTTATCTCTCTCTACTTGGGCTTTTATGCGGTCAGGCCCATGCTGAGCCCTCCCTTGGGATTAGGTTGCTCAATATTTATTCTAAATATTTCCCTAGTTTTCTTTTTATTCTTTATTCTTTTATTTTTGCACAAAAACATGCTAATTATTAGTTTTTACACAATGCATGCTTTTTGGTAATTATTTGTATTTACATATATCTACATGTATTTGCAAAGGTTTTTGTAGCTAAAATCTAAGAATAAAGAGTGACGGATGAGTATTCATCACCCTCCCTATTTAGGCACTCATCCACCTCATCCAACCCAGGTAATTACTTCCTTTCCCCCCTCTTCCTTCTCCTCTACATTGTTTTTCTCTTATGCTTCTTTCATTTCCTCTGTTCTCGTTCCTCGTCCGCTCCAAACATCGTATTCCACACCCGCTCCTCCGCTCGCAACACTGCTCACCCACTACCACTTACACCCTCACCGTCGAGCACATCCATGCACAACAGTGGTAGGGTCTTTTCCTTATGCAACCACCTGCTTCCAAGCCAACATAGCCTATGAGCATCATGAACCTTGACACTTCACCATCTGGACTGACGCGTTTGCATGCACCAGCTTGTCGTCCACCATTTTTCCCTTGAGTCCGAGCTTCAACCATCCTGCCTCAATGTAGCAGTAGCTACGCCCCAAGCGCTATAGCTCGCAGCCTCGTCCTCAAGCCTAAGCTTTAGTCGCACCGCCTTTGGATCCCTAACGTCCCGTATCATCGGTCGTGTGTCGACTTGACGGAAACCACACGTCGAGATGACATTCGATGCTCAAGGATCCCCCAGGCAAGCTATTTCTGTGTCATCCAACAATGTCACAAGGAGTCACCACAGCTCACTGCGCTGCTGCTGTAGTGCACAGCCTCCGCGTTGACCTCCACCACCACGGTCCGCGAGCCCCGGTCATTCGTCTTCGTCAACAGCTTCAACCCCCCTCGCCCGGGCTCCTCCTCCGTGGGGCCCCACCACCGGCCGCTGCTATGCTCTTTACCGCCTCGGGCTGTAGGCGTCTGCCCCTTCAAGTCCATGCTTTTTGCCTTATCTCCCTCCTGCGCGTGCTCTGCATGCACGGGTTGGGGGGGGCATTTATGCCCAGACCTCCTGTAAGATTAGAGATTTCACAAGAAGCATGAACGTGCCCCTTGGAGAATTTACAACATCACCATGGACCTCCTTTGCAATCACAAAAGCGTCCGCCTTCTAGATAACATGTGCAGGACCTGCTCCCTGGTGGAGAAATTGCAGCAGAACCCCTCCAACTTCCAAGAAATTGCACGTGCGTTCCCACCTACTGAAGTCACGTGCGAGGCACACTTCCCCCTAGGACATTTACATCCACACCCTCTAGCGTATATGTAATTGCATTATAGCCCGTTGATGATGCACAAAACCGAGAAACCAAGGTAGATAAATAAAAAACGGTCGGTGTGACCTCAGTCGCTCGAGTGCTCAATCAAGAAAAATATCAGACCACCAAACGAAGGCAAAAATCAAAGAAAACTCAATGTAGCGGTCTCGCTAAAGGATTAACATGGTATAGCACCCATGGTCGAACTCGGAGAGCACGTGATGGCCTTGCGGCCTACGAAGTAGTCTAAAATAAAAGAAAATAAAAGAAAATGATTTTTGGTGGGTTTTTAATTTTTTTATATTTTTTTGGATTTTTAAATTAATAAAGAAAATAAATAAACAAGAAAACAAGCAACTATCAACAATTATTCAACTACTCAAAAATGATCCAAAAAATCAAACAAAAATATTTTTATGGTTTTTAGATTTTTTTATGTTTTTGTTGAATTTTTGGTATTTTTCTGATTTTTACGGAATTTTATAAAAATGAAACAAGACAGAAAATGCAAGACACTCTCCAGTCAGGCTTCTACAACCATTTAAAAATGCTAAATGGTTGTTTCAAGGCCTGGAGGTAATTTTCCTGTAAAGTTTGAAATACAAGAAAAAATTAGGCACTGGATTTATTATTTTTGGATTTTTCAATTATTTATTAGAAATTTCCCAAAATTCAGTGAAAATTCTACACTGTGGCAGGAGCCACATGTCAAATTTTCACTTAATTTGGATGATATTTGGTATTTTATTTACAACAAAAACAAGCCCACAGCCACAGGGACCTATTTATCATAAAAGTATACTCTAGGGGCCTAGAAACAACAAGTAAAGAAATCCAGGGGGTCTGATGCAAAATCTCCAAGAACTCACGCGCCACGCGCGTGATCTGGTTACTCAGGGACCGTTTTGTAATAAAACTTAAGTCCCTGGACCTCTTAGTAACTCGTACTAAAAGTCCAGGGGCAAAAGTATAAAAAGCCCAAGAAATTTGGCACATGCACAATTAAAACACTCACAGGAGCATATCTGCAAATACTAAAAATATATTTTCATTCATGAACACCTCAAAACATCAGGCCCATCCATGCAATTATCCCTAGAAATCACGTGGCAAAGCACGTGTCCCACAACGTACAGGGGTATAAAAGCAAATAAAAGAAATGACAAGGTCCACTATGTAAAAAGTCCAAAATAAAAACAAAGAAACTCAATATTTACAGGACTAAATATTAACAACTAAAAAGCTAAGGGCCTAAGGGATATTTACCCTTTATTAAGCGGAGGGCTGGATGCGCGCCACGTAGCGAATCGGACGGTGGAGGAGGCGCGGCACTCAACGAAGGAACCCCGCTTGGATCAGACGGCTGAGGACCTCCCACGTGGAGGATCTGACGGTTGTGAATCGTTGTGGGTGAACGAAGGGTCCCCTGCTCTGATCTGACGAAGGAGAGCTAGCCACGTGGATGATCAACGGTTGTTGTACGCCGTGGCTAACTCTCGTGGATGGAGGGTCCAGATCAGTCCTCCAAAAGATCGGACGGTTGAGGGCTCCTCGAATGGATGGCTTAGATCGCGCCTGGAGCAGGAGGAAGATCGGACGGCTCTGGAGGATACTCGAAGAACAGGTGGCCGACGAACTTCGCCGGCCCAGTGCGTGCACGGTGGTCCTCCTCTGAGGCCACTGATGATCGGAGAAGATGCACCTGGGCCTCCCGCGTCTGAAGTGCCTCTCCGATGGCGCAACGAAGCTCCGGAGAGCTCAGTCGACACCAGCGGAGCTGGAGCTGCTGCTCCTGAACGTCAAGCCCTCAGATGGGCTCGTCTTGACCTGCAAAACAACGCAACAGACTCCTGGGTCGAGGGCAAAGTGCCTCGACCCGGTTAGCGGTGGTGGGGATGATCGGTGCGTCGAGATGGGGGAGCTCCGGCGAAGCGACGACGGTGGAGCCCCAATCCCAGTTCCTTTGCGAACTGGGTTGAATGGTTGGGCGAAGAAGGTGCGTGAGGGGAGTGTGAAGGTGTTGGTCGAATCCGATGAACAAGACGTGGACGAGGGTGGTCGGAATCAAAGGTCGTCGGCGATGGGTCGATTTGGGCGTAAATGAAATTCAGCGAAAGGGGGAAAGAACTAGGGATACCTGATGGACAAGGTCGACCAGGAATGAGCCGATGAAGCTCTAGGTCCTAGCCTCGAGGGCCGTCGATGCCCGAGGCTCGAGTACCACGTCTGGGTAGCGCACAGTGGCGCTAGGTCGCCGGATCGATGGCCCACTCGATCCCTCCTCGCTGCAACACAGCCACTCGCGAGCTGTCACTCAGGCGAGAACAATGGAGGTCCTGGGGTGGAGAAATGGTAGCCAAAGATGCCTGAAATTGCGGCCGGAGCTGAGGCTTTATACGTGTGCAGGTCCGAGAAGAGAACGTCGGGCAGGGTTCCGCGAAGCGCGGATCCCAACGCGGATATGACGGTGTGGATCTCGGATGCAGGAGGAATGATCGGAGCTCAAGGTTTAGTGATTTTGCGATCGGGTCGAGCGGGATGAATTTGGAGAAAATGGGTCGGGCGCAACGAACCCGCTCTGGTGGTCCTGGGGGGGAGTTGACCGGGGGTCAACATCCCCCGTGGGCCAATCAGAGCCCGCCAAATACCAATTATTTGATTATTTATTTAAAAATAGTAAATGGCTGAATTAAGAAAAACTTAAAACATGAAAAATGTTTATTTTATTTTAAACTAATTTTTTGTGATTTTTAATTATTTTTTTCGAAATATAAATTAGGTGTTTACAATATAATACTATGTATAGGTATATATACAATATTGATTTTAAATTTTTGATTTTTAATGAGTTATTTTTTTACATTTTTGTTCCCATTTTATATTTTATTTATTTATAGCATAAAATTAGGAGTAAAAAGGTATTTTTATTTTATTTTTATTATTTATTTACAAGGGTAAAATAAATAGTTAAATACATTTATATACATGGTATATTTACAATGTTTCTTTTGGTTTTTAATTTTGTTCTTTTTATTTCATTTTTGTTTTTATGGTTTTTATTTTATTTTTTTACATAATAGGATATGGAATATGTACCAATTTTTATGTAATTTAATTTATTTATTTACAAGGTGAAATAAATAGAGAAAGGTGGTCTATGTACATGATTAATATACAAGTGGAGAAGATATTTTTATTTCTTTTTAATTTTCTAATTTTTATTTTGATTTTGTATTTACAAATATATACAAATATAAACAAACCCATTTTTATTTTATTTTTAGAGGAAAATATTTTTATTCTATTTACAGCTATATGTACACATGAGCTCCCTTATCTCTCTCTACTTTGGCTTTTATGCGGTCAGGCCCATGCTGAGCCCTCCCTTGGGATTAGGTTGCTCAATATTTATTCTAAATATCTCCCTCATTTTCTTTTATTTCTTTATTCTTTTATTTTTGCACAAAAACTTGCTAATTATTTAATTTTATACAATGCATGCTTTTAGGTAATTATTTGTATTTACAGATATCTACATGTATTTGCAAAGGTTTTTGTAGCTAAAATATAAGAATAAAGAGTGATGAATGGGTATTCATCACCCCCCTATACTTAACTTTGCTAGTCCCTTAGCAAACACTTATTTTAAAAAGAAGTGAAAAAGAAAAAGAAAAAGAAAAAGAGGAGAATATGCATGGATCAAGGTTGAGTATTAAACTTGCTTTCATTAAATTGAAATATGGAGCTTAATCAGATCTTTGGATTATTAATGTGTCGGAACCTTATTTAGCCTTAGGTTTAAAACTCAACAGCCTCTAAGATCCACTAATCTATAATCAGAACTCCTCAATAATCCAGATCAGAACAAGTCACCAAACACAAACCCTGAAGACCATGAATCTTTCATTGTACTGTGAATGTGAAGTATAAGCTCTCCACCTCAGAAGTGGCAACTTAACAACCCTCCCCAACAAGGTAACTCTATGACCCCAATCTGGCCACTCTTTCCTCGAGGAGTGGGGTATTCCCTTCTAAGTTCAAGTTCAACCGGCTCAAGAAGAGGGGGAAGAAGAGAATGGACCATGGCCAGTGTAGCCATGTATCCTTGGGAGCTCAGCCAATGTAGCCAAGTCTCCCTACTGCAAGCTACATAAGGTGGGACATGAATCTCAAGCTTTGCTTATTGCACTATATACATACTCCGGTGGGATTATCATCTTTTATCAGACCCACCACTTTTTTTGGAGTTATTGCATTTTTTTCAAGTGCATCTATACAACATATACATGTGCAACATATATACAAGGAGTTTTTCCTCTTGAGCCAGTAGACTATCCCTCTTTTGAAGCATTATTGCAACCCACAACTCCTGTCGTTAGACCTCATGGCAACCAGACCAAGTTGAGACGCACTTCCTTCACTAAAAGAAGAAGAGAGGTTCCGCCTAGAAGTACTACCCTCATATGCTAGCCCAAGTCAAGGAAGACTGCCTCCTCACCACCTCATCTGTAGAGAGCTCGGTGCTAAGTGTGGTGTCCAAGTAAAGCCATTATCTATATGAGTCATGTGTGTGTTGTTAAGTGCCCTACTTAGGCTCATTGAGATGACATGTGATCATAGCCTAGTGGACTCAAAGAATTAAGTCACCATGGACCTGAAAAGCCTTAACCCTAAGCCCTATAAGGTTCCTCTTAGAATTAGGTGGATTAAGATCTTAATCAAGCTCCATTTGCCAATTTAATTCCAGACTAGTTTAAATGTCAACTATAATCTAGGAAAAACTATATACAAGTATATACAAAGATGCTATTTACACAATATTTACACAAATGCAAAAATTTTTTAAAAATGTTTTGAAATCATGGATGTATGCATGAATGCAAGTTTTGCAAAAGTATTTACACAAATTTACACAAGGTTTTTGCAAACTTTTGATTTTCAAAACATTTTGGAAAAAATTTGTACTATATACATAATTTTGTTATGAAAATATTTACACAAACTTTACACAAAAAGTTTTTGAAAACATTTTTACAAAAATAATTTGTACACTAGCTATGTATGTGCAATAAAAGAATGTTTATTTACAGGGAAAATTTTTTAATTTTTATGGATAGGTTTTTAGCCAATTTTATTTATTTACACACTCACACAAAGTACGAGTTATGGCTAAAGTATATATGAAATATATACACCCCCCCATACTTAGCTCGAACGATGTCCTCAGAGTCAAGAGCGATGAAGAAGACACAACTCGTGCTTAGTATAGGGAAGTGAAAAGGAAGGCTATATACAAAGACGAATGAATGAATAGAAAATCAAGAGAGTCTCGGCTTTTCCCCCTATACTTAGGATCAAATAATCCTAAGTATAGCAGGCTATACACAAAGGGAAACCCGAATGAGGAATGTACAGGGTCTACCCCCCCTATACTTAGGGTAAAATATCCCTAAGTATAGGCAGTAAGACAGTGATAGAAAAGAATCAAAAGAAAACTCAAGAGTCCAACATCCCCCCTATACTTAGGGTAAAGTACACCCTAAGTATAACATAATCAAAAGATGAGGAAAAGGGATGTGGGACTAAAGAATGTAATGATATGGACATCTGGATCTATACAGGTTGGAAGAACAGTGATAATCAGGCGTGAGATGCAATAGATGTGAGTCAAAAGACCACATCTCACGCAAAATGAATAGGGGCAACATCAACGACCCGCGGCTCATGATCTAGAAATGGCTTGAGCTGCTGGCCGTTCACTCGAAAGGTACTCTCAGAAGACAACTCAGATATGTCAATGCTCCCGTTGTCGTGTACCTTTCTCACAAGATAAGGTCCCTTCCATTTTCTCTGTAGCTTCCCTGGGAATAGATGAAGCCTAGCATCAAACAGCCATACTCTCTGTCTAGGCTCAAAATGCTTGTGGCTGATATGAGAATCATGCCACTCCTTCACTCTCTCCTTGTATTGTAGGTTGTTTGAGAAGGCGGTATCACGAAGCTCCTCCAAGGCTGCTAACTCTGCCCTCCTTTGGTCTCCTACACTATCTGGATCCAAAAGAATCTCTGTAACTGCCTAAAGTGACCTGTGTCTCAGCTCAACAGGTAAATGGCACGGCTTGCCATATACGAGGCGAAAGGGAGATGTGCCCAATGGTGTCTTGAAAGACGTCCTATATGCCCACAAGACGGAGTCCAAATGGTGTGACCAATCCTTTCGGTCAGGGCGGACGACTTTCTGCAATATAGTCTTGATCTCCCTGTTCGACACCTCGGCTAGACCATTCGTCTGTGGATGGTATGGAGTGGCAACTCGATGGTCTGTACCGAACTCGCTAGCAAGGGACTTCACCTGGTTGTTGATCAAATGAGACCCCCCATCCGAAATCAACACTCGAGGGACCCCGAACCGCGTAATGATGTGCTTCCTCAAGAATCTGCAAACTGTCCTGGCATCAGCGGTTCGGGCGGGGATGGCCTCAACCCAACGACTCACATAATCAACGGCCAACAGAATGTACTCAAATCCCTGACTCTTAGGGAATGGACCCATGAAATCGATGCCCCATGCGTCAAAAACCTCAAAGAAGTGAATGGGCTACATCGGCATCATATCACGCTGCCCACAAGTGCCCATCCTCTGACAGTCAGTACACTTCTTCACGAACTCATCAGAGTCCTTGAAGAGGGTAGGCCACCATAGGCCGGATTGGAGCACTTTCTGTGCCGTTCTTCTCCCAAAATGATGTCCTCCTACCTCAAGCTTGTGGTAGTAAGTGAGGACGCTATGGTGCTCCTCCTGAGGAATGCACCTACGCCAGACGCTATCCCCTCCTTCGTGGTAAAGGATGGGATCCTCCCAGTGGTAGGACTTGGCCTTCACGAGGAAGGTCTCAAGCCTCTGCCTGGGCCAATCTTGTGGAACTTTCTTAGCAACAAGAAAGTTCACAATATCGGCATACCACGGGAGAGAGGCGATAGCAAGGATCGCCTCATCTGGGAAGGTCTCACAAATAGGGTCAATCAAGTCAGAATCCTCAAGATGCTCTAATAGGGAGAGATGATCCGCCACCAAATTCTTGACTCCAGGCTTATCCTTGATCTCAATGTCGAACTCCTGGAGTAGAAGGATCCATCTAGTCAGTCTGGCCTTGGCATCCTTCTTTGCCATGAGGTACTTGATGGCGGTGTGATCTGTGTACAGGGTCACTCTAGATCCAATAATGTATGATCTGAACTTATCTAGGGAAAACACTACGGCTAGCATCTCCTTCTCTGTGACTGTATAGTTCCTCTGCGCGGAATCCAATGTGCGGCTAGCGTAGTTGATAGCAAATGGAACTCCATCCCTCCTCTGTCCCAGCACGGCCCCCACGGCAAAATTGAAGGCGTCCGTCATGATCTCGAATGGGAGAGACCAATCAGGTGGCTGAAGAACAGGAGCCTCAACAACACATCTCTTGAGAGTCTCGAAGGACGAAAGACACTTGTCATCGACAAGGAACTCGGTGTCTTTCGTCAGCAGGCCAGTCAACGGCCGGGCAATCCTACTGAAATCATGAATGAATCGTCAGTAGAAACCGACGTGCCCCAGGAATGACCGTAACTGCCGCAAATTGGATGGCGGTGCGAGTTTTCTAATGACATCTACCTTGGCCGGATCAACCTCCATGCCCCTGTTGGAGATGATGTGGCCAAGCATCGTCCCTTGAGTCACCATGAAGTGACTCTTCTCCCAAGATAGCACCAAGTGAACCTCTATACATCGCTGAAGGACTCGGTCTAGGCAGTCAAGACAGGAGTCGAATCCGTCGCCGTAAACCGAGAAATCATCCATGAAGACCTCCAAGCACTCCCCTACCATGTCCAAAAAAAGGTCACAGGGGCAATGCATAGCCCAAATGGCATGCGTCGGAAGGCGTATCTGCCGAAGGGACAGGTAAAGGTAGTCTTGTCTTGGTCCTCGGGAGCGATGGCCACCTGGTTGTAGCCCGAGTACCCATCCAGAAAACAATTGTGGCTCTTCCCTGCCAGTCTCTCAATGATCTGATCTATGAAGGACAGGGGGAAATGATCCTTCTTGGTGGCCTGGTTGAGTCTCCTGTAATCAACGCAGACCAGCCAAGAAGTGGGTACTCGTGTAGCAATCTCCTCTCCAGACTCACTGACCACTGTAGTGATGTCCGTATTTTTGGGAACCACATGCAAAGGGCTGACCCACTTGGAGTCGGAGATGGGGTAGATAAAATCGGCGCTCCACCATTTCGAAATTTCCTTCATGACAACCTCTCTCAGATTCGGGTTCAGCCACCGCTGGAACTCACGCGACGGCTTCGCCTCATCCTCGAGATAGATATGGTGGGAGCACAGGGCCGGACTTATCCCTTGGAGATCTGCTACGCTCCATCCTATCGCCTTGCGGTTCTTTTCAAGAACCCCCATCAAACGGGATTCCTGCTCTCTAGTCAAATCGGCGGAGATAATGACTGGGTACATCTCATGCTCACCCGCAAGGAACCTATACTTCCACGATGCAGGAAGTGGCTTCAGCTCTGGACAACTGGGTGCTGGTGGATCTGACCTCTGAAAACTCTGCGTGAAGGCTGCCAAATCCGCATGGGAGAACTGAAACTCTATGTCACTCTCTAAATCTGGAGAAGGCTGTCCTGATAGACTGTCTCTGCTCTGCTCGGCATCTACCTCCTCCCTAGCTGCAGGCTCAGTGGAAGTCAGATCTGGTATATAATCATCAAACTCTGCCCAGTCAAAACCTGACTCCGAGGGATCTGTATCATCCAAGGTGGCCTCAGTACCACCATCATCACAAAAATCAGTCTCGCGGTCGAGTACCGGCTCTGCTGCCTCAAAGGTATCCTGGACTAGGAATGTGCTCTCCAAGCTCTCCTCTGCTGGCTTCTCTGCATCAGCGGACTCTGAAGGTGAGAGGATGGCCTGTGCATCTAGATCTGCCCATACTGCCTCATCATCTGTGATCACAAAGTCACATGTCTAGCCCGGCATCTGTCCTCTACTCTGTATCAAAAGCAGTCTCTGAGCATTCTCTGTCTCTGGCTCTACTGTCCTCGACCGTCTCTATTTGTACACTTTCGCCCTCGACGCGAAAGTATGCCTTCCCGCTATCATGGTCGGTCACTACCTTGGCTGTGGCCAAGAACGGGCGACCGAGAATGATGGGGGTATCGATCACCGAATCAGGGATCTCCATGTCCAACACTACAAAGTTCACGGGGAATTGCAGGCCCTGAATCGTGACGACAACGTCTCTCAGGAACCCCTTCGTCCTCTTGACATATCGATCAGCAAACTGAAGGACTGTCCTGCTCTGTCTAAGAGTGCCCAACTCGAAGCGGTCGCGAAGGGCTGCCGGAAGTAGGTTGATCGACGCTCCGCTGTCTAATAGAGTACGGTCGAACCTCTGCTCACTGATATGGCATCTGACATATGGGGCTCCTGAATCTGGCCTCTTGGTCGGCAGACGATTCTGGATCGCGAAACAAGTGGCTCTCGTCAGCACATGAATCTATGAATGGTGGTTCCTCCTCTTCCTCCTGACTGTGGTCCTGTCTCTAAGTGAACGTTGGAGTAGAGGGATGTGCTGCAAAGCCTCCTGAAGAGTCAGCTGAATGTGGAAACGATCTATCATCTGCTGGCTGAACTCTTCTTGCTCTCTCTTTTTTGAATTTTCATTTTTCTTCCCCTTCCCCATCTGAAGGGCTCTAGGGAAGGGGATCACAGGGTCCTTCTCAGATGAAGGACTAGAAAAGGGTCTAGACGGCTCGACGGCCGGATCCACACATACATCATGCACCATAATGGGACCAGAAGAAAACGAACCCTTTCCTTTATTCACGGAAGTGTTCCGAGATACATCAATAACAGGAAAAACAATAGGAATCTCAGAAGAACTTGTGGCATCAGCACCACCATCGGCTGGTAGACGGGCGGCCTCAGTACCGCGCTCTGGCTCAGCAACATGGGTGTCCTCAGTACCACCTCCTCCAACTAGTGAAATGGCGGCCTCAGTACCGCCGGTGGGATCAGCATCCATGGTGGCATCAGTACCACCGTCATCATCTCTAGCGGCCTCAATATCGCTCTCCTCCTCGCCTGGTGCTCTGGATGTATCCTCAGGGTGTCGCTCAGACGAGTCGCCGCCTGCTGACATGCTACCGCTCCTAAATGTGACAAAATCAGTATGAAAAAGATATACAGACATATCACCAAAAGTATCACTCGGAGTGGCATACTCAGTACAAGCTACCTGCTCAGATTTCCTCTTCAGGTTGTTGGGATTTGGCTCAATCTGGGCAGGGATGGTGGCCTTCCCTCTCACGATGCCCCTCATCTCCTGGCGGAACTCATCCATCTCCCGTCGAAAAGTAGCCTGCTGATCTGTGAGAAGGCGGGCTATGTCATCCAAGGCGGGGCTCTCATAGGATGGCCCATGAGAACCCGACGGGTAGCCTCTCTGGTAGTGAGGCTGCTGGTGCTGTGGCTGAGAGGGGTAAGAATGTGGCTGATGCTGCGGCTGATGAGGCTGATCACGCCTCCAAGACTGTCCCTGCTCATAGGGACGAGGACCATACTGCGGTGACTGCTGTGGCTGTAGCTGGGTATAGGCTGGGGGCTGCTGCTGCTGGTGATCCCTTTGATGGTTGTACTGGCCACCCTGACCTAACGGTTGCTGCTAGGGCTGGGCACCTCCGGCCGCCCAACAGAATCCAGGATGGTCTCGTCGGATACCGGGCTGGGGGCGGTCGTACCAAATCCTGTTGGCATCCATCAACGGCTCTGCATCATACTGGGGTGGCGGGAGCACTACCAGAGGTTGATCCGGCTAGTATACCACCATCTGTATGTCAGTGGATGGTGGTGCCTGGTAGGTGAGCTGCGGCTGCTGGTACGGCTCCGCTTGTACAAGATGGACCTGTCTAGGCTGCTGGTGTGAGCTGGAGCGCTGGGACGAGCTGCTGCTGCTACTCGGATCTCCTCGTGCCTGAAGACAAGGCTGTGAAGTTGTCTGTGCCTCCTGGAGACACATGAGCTGTGTCTTCAGGTCACTCAGGGTCTGTGCCATCTTCTCCATCTGTGTGATGCCCTGGCACTGCTTCTTCTCGATAACCTCCATCCGGCCCAGCTTCTCACTGATAATCCCCATGTCTGCGGCTGAGGACTCAGCCTGTGCTGCTGCTACCGTTGACGAACTGGATGGACCGGCGTCGACCCGTGCTATCCTCTGGTACTGCACGGTCCGTGGTTGCTGGGGTCTGCCCTGAGTGTACAATCGGGTCTAGGACATCACCATATAGTTCTCAGCCATCTCCTCGTAGATGGATCAGACCTGATCGTGGTCCTTGGCGAAATAGGACCCGCCACAAGAAGCGTTCACCAAGCCCTGAAGCTCTGGTGTCAGCCCGCTGAAAAAGCTCTGCACAAGGTTCGGCTTGGAAATGTCGTGGTGCGGGCATCTGTCGGTCAGCTCTCGAAACCTCTCCCATGCCTCGTGAAACTGCTCGTTGGGGAGCATGGAGAAGTGATAACAGGCCTGCTCACTCGGGTATAAGGTACTGAAAATAGGTCGTCGCGACCCAAGCGATCAGACGATGTGTATCAAGAAATATGAACCACTCGAAACAGATAAAATCAATAAAATACGAATAGCGGTCCTGCTATAGGATTAACCTGGTATAGCACCCAGGGTCGAACTCAAGGAGCACGGGTTGGCCGAGAGGCCTACGAAGTAGTAAAAATAAAGAAAATAAAGAAAGAAAATATTTTTAGTGGTTTTTACTTATTTTTATATTTTTTTTGGATTTTTTAAGTAATTAAGAAAATAAGAAAACAAAAGAAAAGCACACTTTAACAAATTATTCAAAGCATCAAAAATCAACTAAAAATTAAAACAAAAATGTTTTTATGTAGTTTATGTTTTTTAGTGTTTTTAGTGAATTTTTGAGAATTTTCTGATGTGTATTTTATTTTCTAAAAATCAAACAATGCCTAAAATAAATGGTATTGTCCAGCCGAGCCAAAAAGCCCTAGATAAAATATCTAAGGGCCTCAAAATGGCCTGGAGGTAATTTTCCTGTAAAGTAGATAAGACAAGGAAAATTTAGGTACCAATTTTATTATTTTTGGGTTTTTAATTTATTTATTATAATTTTTATGGGTTTTTGAGTGTTTTTAGGTTTTTAGTGTTTTCCAGGAATGAAAAATAGCCAAAATTGGCTAGAATATCAGGCTAAGTAAAACAAACAGTAGCTAATTTTTATAGAATTTTTAAGTGAGTTTTTATATTTTTTATGAATTTTCAAACTGGACAGTAATAAAAATGAAGGTTTTTGAATTTTTAAAAATAGCAAACAAAATCAAAAATGTCCTCAAAAATCTACAAAAATCCTACACCATGGCAGGAGCCATGTGTCAAATTTTCGTTGGATTTGGAGGTGATTTGATATTTTATTCAAAAATAAAGGATAGGGCACTGTGCACAGGGACCAAAGTGCAAATACCCAAAGTTCTGGGGGTCCTGGTGCAAAATACCCAACAAAACACGTGCCACGCGTGCCTGGGGCACTCAGGGACCTAAATGTAATAAAAATAAGTCCCGAGGACTTATTGGTAACAGGTACCAAAAGTCCAAGGGCTTATCTGCAAATAACCCAAGAAATATCGCACATGTGTAAATAAATCACGCATAGGGGTATAAGTGCAAATATCTAAAAGGTTTCATTCATTCATTAGCATCCAGAAATACAAGGGTATCTACTGCAAATACACCAACATAACACGTGAAGAAGCACGTGGCTCACAACAGGCGGGGGTATAAATGCAAACTAACTTAAGCTCAGGGTCCTCTATGCAATTAAACCTAAAACTAAACAACTGATTCTAATATTTACAGGACTAAAACGAAATAAAACTAAAGACTGGGCCTAAGGGTAAATTACCCATTATTAAGCGGGGGCGTTGGATGCGCGCCACGTGGCGATCTGACGGCTACGGATGGTGGGCGCTCCAGATGACGTCTCCTCGGATCTGACGGTGCTGGCTGCTCCAGGGATGGACGGCTCAGATTGGAACTGGAGCGAGGGATGACAATCGACGGCGCGGGAGGATGCTGGAAGAACAAGGCCCCGGCGAGACTCGCCGGGCTCGGGCGTGCACGGTGCTCCTCCTTGGAGCCTTCTGAACGTCGGAGAAGAATCGCGGAAGGCTCCCGCGTCTGCCGGTGGGCTCCGATGATCGAGCCAAGCTCCGTGGAGCTCGGACGGCGTCGGCGGAGCTGGGTCTCCTGGCCTGAATGACGGACGCCCTCAGATGGGCTCGGTAGGACCTGCAAAGTATCTCAGAAGACTCGCGGGTCGAGGGCAAACTGCCTCGACCCGGTTAGGCGTAGCGAAGGTGGCTGGTGCGTCGGGGTGGCGGGCTCCGACAAAGGTGGTGGACGAAGGAGCCCGATTCCCAGCTCCTGTGCGAGCTGGGTTGAGTGCGTGGGTGGAGAATGTGCGTCGGAGAAAGGCGAACGCGAAGGTCGGGTCCGATGATCGGATGGTGGTCGGAACCGGGGTGAATCAGAAAAATACGGCGGCAGCGCGAATTGGGGGTAAATGGAAATTAAAGGAAATGGTAGCCTAAGGGGTTACCTGGGTGGTCGGAGAGACTGTGGCGGAGCTGGGGAAGCTCCCGGTCTTGGCCTCAAGGGACGTCTCGGCCCGAGGCTCGAAGCTCGCTCAGGTGGCGGAGCTACGGCGGCTACGTCGCCGGATCGATGGAAGACTCCTCCTCTCCTCGCTGCAACAGGCTCAGGCGCGAGCTGTCACCTCACACGCTCTCTGGAGCTCACAGGAGAAGAAGGCGAATGACCAAAGATGGCGAGAGAAGGTGGCGGAGCTCGCTTATATGCGTTGGAGGGGTCCGGCTAAGACGGGCTCGGGTAGGTCGATGAAGCGCGCGGATCCCGAGGAAGATGCCCGGCGAAGGTGTCGGATGTGGGAGGTTCAAAACGGAGCCGGGTTTTAGGGAAATGGGTGTCGGGTCGAGCGGGTAGAAATAGGAGAAGTCGGGTCCGGAGCTCAGACCCGTGGGAAGTGGTCCTGGGGGGGGGGGGCTAGTTGACCGGGCGGTCAACACCCCCAGGACCCAATGGGATTCGGCCACGTGGCTGGATCTTGAGGTGACAAATATGGGTAGCTAGGGGCCGAATCTGTAAAAACTCAAAACATGAAATATTTTTCTTTTATTTTTTTCTATTTTTTTAGTGATTTGTAATTAATTTTTTGGAAATAAAAATAAGCTATGTACATAGTATGTACTATATAGGTATTTGTACACAATTAGGATTTTGATTTTTTTGATTTTTAAATTATTATTTTTGTATACTTTTATCCCTATTTTATATTTTATTTACTTATATTATAACATAAGGAATAAAAAGGTATTTTTATTTGATTTTTATTATTTATTTATATAGGTAAAATATATATGTACATCTATATACAAGGTATATGTACAATGTATTTTTGTATTTTTAATTTTTTCTATTTTTATTTTGTTTTTGTTTTAATTGTTTTTATTTTATTTATTTACAATATATAACATGGTTTATTTATAAAAATTATAATAATTAATTATATATATTTACAAGTTTAAATAAATAGGTATGTGAGTCTATGTACAAGGTGACTATACAAGGAGTATTTTTGTTTTCTTTTTGATTTTTATATTTTTATCTTTTGTTTTAATATTTATAAATATGTACAAATATTTACAAGCATATTTTTGGTGAGAAAAATATCTTTTATTTATTTACATAAATATTTACACACATGAGCCCCTATCTCCCTCTACTTTGGCTTTTATGCGGTCAGGCCCATGCTGAGCCCTCCCTTGGGTTAGGTTGCTCAATATTTATCTTAAATATTTCCCTCTTTTTCTTTTTAATCTTTATTCTTTTTATTTTTGCACAAAAACATGCTAATTATAGGTTTTTACACAATGCATGCTTTTGGTAATTATTTGTATTTACATATATCTACATGCATTTGCAAAGGTTTTTGTAGCTAAAATATAAGAATAAAGAGTGATGAATGGGTATTCAACACCCCCCTATACTTAACTTTGCTAGTCCCTTAGCAAACACTTATTTGAAAAAGAAGTGAAAAAGAAAGAAAGAAAAAGAAAAAGAGGATGTACATGGATCAAGGTTGATTATTAAATTTGCCTTCATTAAATTGGGGTATGGAGCTCGATCAGATCTTTGGATTATTAATGTGTCGGAACCTTATTTAGACTTAAGCTTAAAACTCAACAGCCTCTAAGTTCCATTAATCTATAACCAAGACTCCTCAATGCTCCAAATCAGAACAAGTCATCAATCACAAACCCTGAAGACCATGAATCTTTTCTTGTCCTGTGAATGTGAAGTCTAAGCTCTCCACCTCAGAAATGGCAACTTGACAACCCTCCCCAACAAGGTAACTCTATGACCTCAATCTGGCCACTCTTTCCTCGAGGAGCGGGGTATTCCCTTCTAAGTTCAAGTTCAACCGGCTTAAGAAGAGGAGAAGAAGAGAATGGGTCAAGGCCAGTGTAGCCAAGTACCCTTGGGAGCTTGACCAGTGTAGCCAAGTCTCCCTGCTGCAAGCTACCACAGGTGGAACATGAAACCAAGCTTTGCTTATTGCACTCTATATACATACTCCGGTGGGATTATCATTTTCTCTCAGACCCACCACTTTTTTGGAGTTCTTTTCTTTTTGCTCATTTTTTTTCAAGTGCTTCTGTACAACACATACATGTGCAGCATATATACAAGGAGTTTTTCCTCTTGAGCCAGTAGACTATCCCTCTTTTGAAGCTTTATTGCAACCCACAACTCCCGTCGTTAGACCTCATGGCAACCAGACCCAGTTGAGACGCACTTCCTTCACTAAAAGAAGAAGAGAGGTTCCGCCTAGAAGTACTACCCTCATATGCTACCCCAAGTCAAGGAAGACTGCCTCCTCACCACCTCATCCGTAGAGAGCTCGGTGCATAGTGCTGGTGTCCAAGTAAAGCCATAATCTATATGAGTCATGTGTTGTTGTTAAGTGCTCTACTTAGGCTCATTGAGATGACATGTGATCATAGCCTAGTGGACTCAAAGAATTAAGTCACCATGGACCTGAAAAGCCTTAAACCTAAGCCCTATAAGGTTCCTCTTAGAAGTTAAGTGGATTAAGATCTTAATCAAGCTCCATTCCTCAATTTGATTCCAGGCTAGTTTAAATGTCAACTATCATCCAGAAAAACTATATACATATGTACAAAAGATGCTTATTTACACAAAGTTTACAATCATGCAAAATTTTTGAAAAATGTTTTGAAATCATGTATGGATGATGCATGAAGTGCAAGTTTTGCAAAAAGATATTTACACACATTTACACAATATTTTTGCAAACTTTTGATTTTCAAAACATTTTGGAAAAATTTTGTACTATATACATAATTTTGATACAAAAATATTTACACAAGCTTTACACAAAAGATTTTTGAAATCATTTTTACAAAAATAATTTGTACACTAGCTATTTATGTGCGAATAAAAGAAGATTATGTACATGAAAATTTTTGTGATTTTTAGCCATTTTATTTATTAACACACTCACACAAAGTACGAGTTATGGCTAAAGTATATATGAAATATATACACACCCCCCTATACTTAGCTCGAACGATGTCCTCAGAGTCAAGAGCGATGAAGAAGACATAACTCGTGCTAGGTATAGGGAAGTGAAAAGGAAGGCTATATACAAAGAAGAAGAAGAAATAAGAAGTCAAGAGGGTCTCGGGTCTTCCCCCTATACTTAGGATCAAATAATCTAAGTATAGCAGGCTGTACACAACGGGAAAACCGAGTGGAGAATGTACAGGGCCTACCCCCCCTATACTTAGGGTGAAATATCCCTAAGTATAGGCAACAAAAACAGGGGTAGACAGAAACAAAAGAAATACCCGAAAGGTCTCACATCCCCCCTATACTTAGGGTAAAGTACACCCTAAGTATAGCATAATCACAAGATGAAGAAAGGGATGCGGGACTAAAGAATGTGGTGATATGGACATCTGGATCTATACAAGGCGGAAGATCAGTGAAACTACGGCGTGAGATGCATTAGATGTGAGTCAAAGACCACATCTCACGCAAAATGAATAGGGTCAAGATCAACGATCCGCGGCTCATGATCTAGAAATGGCTTGAGCCGTTGGCCGTTCACTCGAAAGGTACTCTCAGAAGACAACTCAGATATGTCGATGCTACCGTTGTCGTGTACCTTTCTAACCATATAAGGTCCCTTCCATTTGCTCTGTAACTTCCCTGGAAATAATCGTAGCCGCGCATCAAACAGCAAAACTCTCTGTCCAATCTCAAAATGCTTGTGGCTGATATGAGAATCATGCTCCTTCACTTTCTCCTTATAATGTAGGCTGCTTGAGAAAGCTGCATCTCTAAGTTCCTCCAGGGCAGCTAACTCTGCCCTCCTCTGGTCTCCCATACCATCTGGATCCATCAGAATATCTGTAACTGCCCAAAGTGACTTGCGCCTCAGCTCAACAGGTAAATGGCATGGCTTTCCATACACGAGGCGAAAGGGAGATGTACCCAAAGGTGTCTTGAAAGACGTCCTATATGCCCACAAGACCGAGTCCAAAAGCTGTGACCAATCCTTTCGGTCAGGGCGGACGACTTTCTGCAGAATAGTCTTGATCTCCCTATTCGACACTTCGGCTAGACCATTCGTCTGTGGATGGTAAGGTGTAGCAACACGATGGTCTATGCCGAACTCGCTAGCAAGTGCCTTCACCTGGTCGTTGATGAAGTGAGATCCCCCATCAGAAATAAGAACTCGTGGAACCCCGAACCGCGTGATGATATGCTTCTTCAAAAATCTGCAAACTGTCCTCGCATCAGCGGCTCGGGCGGGGATAGCCTCCACCCAACGACTAACATAATCAACGGCCAACAGAATGTACTCAAATCCCTAACTCTTAGGGAATGGACCCATGAAATCGATGCCCCATACGTCAAAAACCTCACAGAAGTGAATGGGCTGCATTGGCATCATATCACGCTGTCCACAAGTGCCCATCCTCTGACAGTCAGTACACCTCTTCACGAACTCATCTGAGTCCTTGAAGAGGGTAGGCCACCACAAACCGGATTGGAGCACTTTTTGTGCCGTTCTCCTCCCAGAATGATGTCCTCCTGCCTCAAGCTTGTGGCAGTAAGTGAGGACGCTATGGTGCTCCTCCTGAGGAATACACCGACGCCAGACGCTATCCCCTCCTTCGTGGTAAAGGATGGGATCCTCCCAATGGTAAGACTTGGCCTTCGAAAGGAAGGTCTCAAGCCTCTTCCTGGGCCAATCTTGTGGTACTTTCCCAGCAACGAGAAAGTTCACAATATCGGCGTACCATGGGAGTGAGGCGATAGCAAGGATCGCCTCATCTGGGAAGGTATCTCTAATAGGATCACTCTGCTCAGACTCCTCAGGCTGCTCTAAACGGGAGAGATGATCCGCCACCACATTCTTGACTCCAAGCTTATCCTTGATCTCAATATCGAACTCCTGGAGTAGAAGGATCCATCTAGTCAGTCTGGCCTTGGCATCCTTCTTTGCCATAAGGTACCTAATGGCGGTGTGATCTGTAAACAAAGTCACTCTAGATCCAATGATATACGATCTGAACTTATCTAGGGCAAACACTACGGCTAGCATCTCCTTCTCTGTGACCGTTTAATTCCGCTGGGCGGAATCCAATGTGCGGCTAGCGTAGTGTATGGCAAATGGAACTCCATCCCTCCTCTGTCCTAGCACAGCCCTTACGGCAAAATCGGAGGCATCCGTCATGATATCGAATGGGAGAGACCAATCAGGCGGCTGGAGGACAGGAGCCTCAATGACACACTGCTGGAGAGTAGCAAACGACGAAAGACACTTGTCATCGACAAGGAACTCGGTGTCTTTCATCAAGAGGTCAGTCAACGGCCGGGTAATCCTGCTGAAATCCTGAATAAACCTCTTATAAAATCCAACGTGCCCCAGAAATGGCTGTAGTTGCCTCAGATTGGACGGCGGTGCGAGTTTCCTAATGACATCAACCTTGGCCGGATCAACCTCCATGCCCCTGTTGGAGATGATATGGCCAAGCACCGTCCCTTGAGTCACCATGAAGTGACTCTTCTCCCAAGATAGAACCAACTGATACTCAATACATCGCTGGAGTACTCGGTCTAGGCAGTCAAGACAGGAGTCGAATCCGTTGCCGTAGACCGAGAAATCGTCCATGAAGACCTCCAAACACTCCCCTACCATGTCCGAAAATATCGACAGCATGCACCTCTGAAAAGTCGCAGGGGCGTTGCATAGCCCAAATGGCATGCGTCGAAAAGCATATGTGCCGAAGGGACAGGTAAAGGTGGTCTTCTCCTGATCCTCAGGAGCGATGGCCACTTGGTTGTAGCCCGAGTACCCATCCAGGAAGCAATAATGGCTCTTCCCTACCAGTCTCTCGATGATCTGGTCAATAAAAGGCAGGGGGAAATTGTCCTTCTTGGTGGCCTGGTTGAGTCTCCTGTAGTCAACACAGACCCTCCAAGAGGTGGGTACTCGTGTAGCAATCTCCTCTCCCGACTCACTGATCACAGTCGTGATGCCCGTCTTCTTGGGCACCACATGCAAGGGGCTGACCCACTTGGAGTCGGAAATGGGATAAATAAAATCTGCACTCCACCATTTGGATATTTCCTTCATCACAACCTCTCTCAGGTTGGGGTTCAGTCGCCGCTGGAACTCACGCGACGTCTTCGCCCCTTCCTCGAGATAGATATGGTGGGAGCACACTGATGGACTAATCCCATGGAGATCTGCTACGCTCCATCCGATTGCCTTGCGGTTCTTTTCAAGAACCCCCATCAAACGGGATTCTTGCTCTCCAGTCAGATCGGCGGAGATGATGACTGGGTACATCTCTGGCTCGCCCGCAAGGAACCGATACTTCAGCAAAGTAGGGAGCGGCTTTAGCTCTGGAATGCTGGGTGCTGGCAAATCTGGCTGCGGAAGGAAGTGAGTGAAAGCTGCTAAGTCTGCCAAATCTGCCTGGGAGAAAGAAAGCGAACTCTCGCAAGCTGGATCTGGAGAAGGCTGCTCAACTGTGCTATCTCTGATCGGCTCTGCATCTGCCTCCTCCTCATCTGTCGGCTCAAGTGGACTCAAGTCTGGCATCTGATCATCACAATCTGCCCAATCAGACTCTGAATCCGAGGGATCTGCATCAAATATGGTGGCATCAGTACCACCATCACCCAAGGTGGCCTCAGCACCACCATCACTGATAGTCGTGTTGCGATCAAGGACCGGCTCTACTGCCTCTATAGTATCCTGAACCAGGGCTGTGCTATCCAGACTCTCCTCTGCTATCATCTCGGCATCAGCTGTATCTGAAAATGAGAGGATGGCCTGTACTGC
The DNA here is from genome assembly GCA_037367405.1 of Ottelia alismoides. NCBI lineage: Eukaryota > Viridiplantae > Streptophyta > Magnoliopsida > Alismatales > Hydrocharitaceae > Ottelia > Ottelia alismoides. The sequence continues at coordinate 544,943 of JAZKJV010007109.1, forward strand.
AGGATCTGCCCATGCTGCCTCATCATCTGTGATCACAAAATCACAGTCTTGGTGGATGTCTGGCTCTGCGTCTGTCACCTGCTCTGAATCGGTGCTGGCCTCTGAGCGTGCTCTCTCTAGCTCTGTAGTCCTCGACCGTCTCTATTTGTATACTCTCGCCCTCGACGCGAAAGTACACCTTCCCGCTGTCATGATCAGTCACCGCCTTGGCTGTGGCCAAGAACGGACGACCGAGGATGATGGGGGTATCGGTCACTGAATCAGGGATCTCCATGTCCAACACTACGAAGTCCACGGGGAATTTCAGGCCCTGAATCGTGACGATAACGTCTCGTAACAACCCCTTCGGCCTCTTGACAGATCGATCGGCGAACTGAAGGACTGTCCTGCTCTGTCGAAGAGTGCCCAACTCGAAGCGGTCGAGAAGGGCTGCCGGAAGTAGGTTGATCGACGATCCGCTATCTAGTAGAGTACGGTCGAACCTCTGCTCACTGATCTGGCATCTGACATACAGGGCCCCTGAATCTGGCCTCTTGGCTGGCAGACGGTTCTAGATCGCAAAACACGTGGCTTTCGTCAACACATGTATCTCTGAAGTGTGGTTCCTCCTCCTCCTCCTGGCTGTGGTCCTGTCTCTCAAAGATCGCTGGAGAAGGGGGATGTGCTGCAAAGCCTCCTGGAGGGTCAGCTGGATGTGGAATCGGTCTATCATGCTCTGGCTGAACTCCTCAAGCTCTCTCTTTTTTGGATCTTTTTCTTTTTTCTTCCCCTTCCCCATCTGAAGGGCTCTAGGGAAGGGGATCACAGGGTCCTTCGCAGAAGAAGGACTAGGAAAAGGCCTAGACGGCTCGACGGCCGGATCCACACATACATCATGCACCACAGTGGGACCAGAAGAAACTAAACCTTTTGCTTTATTCAAACCAAAGTTCTGAGATACATCAAGGCGAGGAAAGACAACATCTCTCTCAACACAAACACCGGTGGCCTCAATACCACCATGGGCTGACTCTGCTGCTGCTGCTGCTGCTGGACGTCTCGCGGCATCAGTACCGCAGGCTGGCTCGGCTAAACGGGTGGCGTCAGTACCACCTCCTCGGACTGGTGAAGCGGTGGCCTCTGTACCGCCGGTGGGATCAGCATCCTTGGTGGCTTCAGTGCCACCGTCATCATCTGTAGCGGCCTCAGTACCGCTCTCCTCCTCCTCATGTGGCGCCCCGGAAGAATCCTCATGGTGTAGCTCAGACGAGGCGCTGCCGCCTGCTGGTGTCCTACCGCTCCTAAGTGTAACAAAATCAGCATCAAATAGATCCGAAGATGTATCATCAAATGGGTCACTAGGAGTGGCATGCTCAGTAGAAACTACCTGCTCAGACTTCCTCTTGAGGTTGTTCGGGTTCGGCTCGATCTGTGCAGGAATGGCGGCCTTCCCTCTCACCAGGTCCCGCATCTCCTGGCGGAACTCGTCCATCTCCCGTCTAAATGTGGCCTGCTGATCCGTGAGGAGGCGGGCGACGTCATCCAAGGCGGGGCTCTCATGGGAGCCAGACGGGTAGCCTCTCTGGTGCTGAGGCTGCTGGAACTGCTGGTGGTGCTGCTGAGAGGGGTAGGAAGAGGGATGCTGCTGGTATGCTGGGTGAGCCTGCTGCTCACATCTCCACGACTGTCCCTACTGCTGATAGGGACGAGGAACGAAGGATGATGGCTGGTGTAACTGGTAAGCTGGGGGCTGCTGCTGCGGCTGGTGATCTCTCTGCTGGGAGTACTGCCCTCCCTGACCGGCTGGCTGCTGCTGGGGCTGGGTACCTCCATTCCCCCACCTGAATCCGGGATGATCTCGTCGGATCCCAGGCTGGGGGCGGTCATACCAAATCCCGTTGACATCCATCAACGGCTCTGCATCGTAGGGGGCTGGAGGGAGTACTGCCAGAGGCTGGTCCGGCTGGTAGACCACCATCTGCATGTCTGGAGATGGTGGGGACTGCTAGGTGGGCTGCGGCTGCTGGTACGGCTCCGTCTGTACAAGATGAACCTGTCTAGGCTGCTGTAGGGAGCTGGAGCGCTGGGACGAGCTGCTGCTGCCGCCGGAGTCGCCTCGCGACTGAAGATGGGGCTGTGAAGCCGTCTGTACCTCCTGGAGACACATGAGCTGGGTCTTCATGTCGCTCAGAGTCTGTGCCATCTGATCCATCTGAGTGAGGCTCTGGCACTGCTTCTTCTCAATCAGCTCCATGCGGTCCAACTTCTCGCTGATGATCCCCATGTCCGCAGCGGACGACTCTGCCTGTGCTGCTGCGACTGCGGACGAACTTGATGGACCTGCATCGACCCGTGCTATCCGCTGGTACTGCACGGATCCTGGCTGCTGCGGCTGGGGTCTCTGTGTGTACGGCCGGGTCTGGGACATCACCATATAATTCTCAGCCATCTCCTCGAAGATGGCCCAGACCTGGTCGTGGTCCTTGGCGAAATAGGACCCGCCACAAGAAGCATTCACCAGACCCTGAAGCTCTGGTGTCAACCCGCTGAAGAAGCTCTGCACAAGGTTCGGCTTCGTGATGTCGTGGTGCGGGCATCTGTCTGTGAGCTCTCTAAACCTCTCCCATGCCTCGTGAAACTGCTCGTTGGGGAGCATGGAGAAGTTGCTGATCAGGGCCCTCGCTGCATTCGTCCGCCCGAGTGGATAGTACTTGTTCAAGTACTCGGTGCGGAGCTGCTCCCAGGTGTAGACAAACTTCCCCAAGTGTTTCAGCCAGGTGGCTGCTCTATCTGCCAGTGAAAAGGGGAAGGCGATCATCCTGATCGTATCCTGGTCCACATGCCGGTCGTGGACAGTACTGCAAATCATCAGGAACTCCTGGAGGTGGAGATGGGGCTCCTCAGTGGCCAGTCCGTGAAAACGGGGAAGCATTTGCAGGGTGTTCGGGGGGAACTTGAAGTCCCCCACGATAGCAGGTACCACCACCCAATGGTGCATCAGTGTAGATCCGGGGTTGTGCAACTCCCGCATCGGTCTCGTGGTCCTTCTGCCGCGGCGGCTGTCGCTGCTGCTGCTGTTGCTGCTGCGGCTCGTGCCTCTGCATCTGGTCCGTCCTCAGGCTCGCTCTGCTCATCTCGCTCTGCTCGGAGGCGCTCCAACTCTCTCCTCATCTCAATCATGAACGCTCCCTGATCGCGTAACTGCTGCTGAACTGTCTCTAATGAGGCGATCAAGGTGGAGTTGATCGCTCCCTGATCCATCACGACGTGCTCTGTACGGGAACGATCCTCTGAACTGCCGGCCATGGCGACGTCTGCAAAATCAAACGAGCCCAACTCAGGTGTTGTCAAGTCAATCAATCTCTCCTCGGGCTCGTGTCTCTCAGGTCTGAAAGAAAGGGGGTCGAGGGGGAACAGGGTGGAGTCGTACTCGGGCTCGGAGAGCTGGTCTCGGCTCTCGCGGGCCAACCTAGATGACTGGGTAGACGTGCTCGGAAGCGGTGCAGCCAGAGGCTGCCTAAGGGAGCGTCTACCCATCATCTTGATCTGGCGAGTAGGGCGGATGAGATCTGGAGAAACTATGATCACAAAACAAACCCCCGGTTCACCAACGCGACGCGAGCTGAAGACCGTGAAAGTTCGGTCAAATTATCTTGTCGATTTTATTAGGTGAACACACGAAATATCAGAGCGCTTACGTGACCTGTTAGGATACCCGATGCTATCCCAACCGACTGGCCCGCACGGAAGAGTCGGTAATCAGTCGGGACTAGCACCGGAGGGCTCTACCTAGGGTGCGGGTCACTCTCTCACGCATCCAAACCATACAATGAGGGGGTTGCTCTCCCCAAGACAAAATTTTTAGGGTGAGCGTCTTTTAAGATCAATAGAGTTAACCAGTCCCAATTTTATGGTTTTTCTTTTTAATATTTTTCAAATCAAAACAAAAGGCCTAACGAATTTTTCGGTTCTCCTGGTTATTAAGTCCAAAACAGGGGGGAGAAGTCGAAAAAGCCGATGCGCGATAAAATCAATGATGCATGCTGAGTAAGAAATGCGTACCTTGTCTCCAGCACTCTACATGCAAGTGATCCGCGCAGAATTGAAAGACTGAAAATAAACTACCTATATGATGCAACGGGAAAGCCGAGTCCTAGACGAGCAATTTCTAGCGAAGAACCGTCTAACCGGTCACCGACCTCCAAGCAAAGAGTCCGGTCTTGGCCCGTCCCTCCTCTGTCCGACAAATCGGGGGTAGGAGAAAGCGCTTTACAGGACGGGCTGCGGCACGTAGGCTACGAAGGCAACTGAGTCGGTTATTTTTATTAATGATTTTTAGTAGGTCCAATTAACGTTCTATGGGAACAGGCAATCAGTTAGGTGTGGGGATCCTACTAATTACGACACAATCACCAGAAATTCCTAAGTCTAGGGGCTCGAGCAAAAACCACGTAAACACTGGAAAAGGCAGAAAGAAAATAAAAAGAAAACAAAGCTGTGAAAATCCTAAGGGTCCCCCGAGCACACCGGTGCTCGGTGAAACAGACCCGCTAAGCAGATATAGTCCAAAGAGGTCCAAGTCCAGTGTCCCTGTATTATTACAATAATAATCAAATAAAAATGAAAATTCCTTGCCCACTCAATTCTCTCTCACTCCCTCCTGCGGCTCCGCAACGAAAGGAGCCGCCTCCGAATCCCGCGGTTGCGTCGGCTTCTCGAAATCGACCGCCTCGGTCCTCGGGCCCTCGCAAGAGAAAACAGAGTGGTCAGACCAATAAAAATAAGCAAATAATAAGCAGAAAAAGAAAATGAAAAAGAGTGAGGGTATATATGCAAAAATGCAAAATAAAATAAACACACAAAAGAAAACAAAAACAAAAATAAAAGAAAAAGAAAATAAAACAAAATAAAACAAAAATGAAATATAGACAAAAGCCGCGAAAAGCCGCGAGCTCTGAAAGAGCTGCGAAAACCGCGAAAATAAAAACGAAAATCAAAATAAAACTACTAAGCCGTGCTCCCCAGCAACGGCACCATTCTGATAACAGGCCTGCTCACTCGGGTATAAGGTACTGAAAATAGGTCGTCGCGACCCAAGCGATCAGACGATGTGTATCAAGAAATATGAACCACTCGAAACAGATAAAATCAATAAAATACGAATAGCGGTCCTGCTATAGGATTAACCTAGTATAGCACCCAGGGTCGAACTCAAGGAGCACGGGTTGGCCGAGAGGCCTACGAAGTAGTAAAAATAAAGAAAATAAAGAAAGAAAATATTTTTAGTGGTTTTTACTTATTTATATATTTTTTTGGATTTTTAAGTAATTAAGAAAATAAGAAAACAAAAGAAAAGCACACTTTAACAAATTATTCAAAGCATCGAAAATCAACCAAAAATTAAAACAAAAATGTTTTTATGTATTTTATGTTTTTTAGTGTTTTTGGTGAATTTTTGAGAATTTTCTGATGTGTATTTTATTTTCTAAAAATCAAACAATGCCTAAAATAAAGGGTACTGTCCAGCCAAGCCAAAAAGCCCTAGATAAAATATCTAAGGGCCTCAAAATGGCCTGGAGGTAATTTTCCTGTAAAGTAGATAAGACAAGGAAAATTTAGGTACCAATTTTATTATTTTTGGGTTTTTAATTTATTTATTATAATTTTTATGGGTTTTTGAGTGTTTTTAGGTTTTTAGTGTTTTCCAGTAATGAAAAATAGCCAAAATTGGCTAGAAAAACAATCTAAGTAAAACAAACAGTAGCTAATTTTTATAGAATTTTTAAGTGAGTTTTTATATTTTTTATGAATTTTCAAACTGGACAGTAATAAAAATGAAGGTTTTTGAATTTTTAAAAATAGCAAACAAAATCAAAAATGTCCTAAAAATCTACAAAAATCCTACACCATGGCAGGAGCCATGTGTCAAATTTTCGTTGGATTTGGAGGTGATTTGATATTTTATTCAAAAATAAAGGATAGGGCATTGTGCACAGGGACCAAAGTGCAAATACCCAAAGTTCTGGGGGTCCTAGTGCAAAATACCCAGCAAAACACGCGCCACGCGCGTGCCTGGGGCACTCAGGGACCTAAATGTAACAAAAATAAGTCCCGAGGACTTATTGGTAACAGGTACCAAAAGTCCAAGGGCATATCTGCAAATAACCCAAGAAATATCGCACATGTGTAAATAAATCACGCACAGGGGTATAAGTGCAAATATCTAAAAGGTTTCATTCATTCATTAACATCCAGAAATACAAGGGTATCTACTGCAAATACACCAACATAACACGTGACGAAGCACGTGGCTCACAACAGGCAGGGGTATAAATGCAAACTTACTTAAGCTCAGGGTCCTCTATGCAATTAAACCTAAAACTAAACAACTGATTCTAATATTTACAGGACTAAAACGAAATAAAACTAAAGACTGGGCCTAAGGGTAAATTACCCATTATTAGGCGGGGGTGTTGGATGCGCGCCACGTGGCGATCTGACGGCTGCGGATGGTGGGCGCTCCAGATGACGTCTCCTCGGATCTGACGGTGTTGGCTGCTCCAGGGATGGACGGCTCAGATTGGAACTGGAGCGAGGGATGACGATCGACGGCGCGGGAGGATGCTGGAAGAACAAGGCCCCGGCGAGACTCGCCGGGCTCGGGCGTGCACGGTGCTCCTCCTTGGAGCCTTCTGAACGTCGGAGAAGAATCGCGGAAGGCTCCCGCGTCTGCCGGTGGGCTCCGATGATCGAGCCAAGCTCCGTGGAGCTCGGACGGCATCGGCGGAGCTGGGTCTCCTGGCCTGAATGACCGACGCCCTCAGATGGGCTCGGTAGGACCTGCAAAGTATCTCAGAAGACTCGCGGGTCGAGGGAAAACTGCCTCGACCCGGTTAGGCGTAGCGAAGGTGGCTGGTGCGTCGGGGTGGCGGGCTCCAACGAAGGTGGTGGACGGAGGAGCCCGATTCCCAGCTCCTGTGCGAGCTGGGTTGAGTGCGTGGGTGGAGAATGTGCGTCGGAGAAAGGCGAATGCGAAGGTCGGGTCCGATGATCGGATGGTGGTCGGAACCGGGGTGAATCAGAAAAATACGACGGCAGCGCGAATTGGGGGTAAATGGAAATTAAAGGAAATGGGTAGCCTAAGGGGTTACCTGGGTGGTTGGAGAGACTGTGGCGGAGCTGGGGAAGCTCCCGGTCTTGGCCTCAAGGGACGTCTCGGCCCGAGGCTCGAAGCTCGCTCAGGTGGCGGAGCTACGGCGGCTACGTCGCCGGATCGATGGAAGACTCCTCCTCTCCTCGCTGCAACAGGCTCAGGCGCGAGCTGTCACCTCACACGCTCTCTGGAGCTCACAGGAGAAGAAGGCGAATGACCAAAGATGGCGAGAGAAGGTGGCGGAGCTCGCTTATATGCGTTGGAGGGGTCCGGCTAAGACGGGCTCGGGTAGGTCGATGAAGCGCGCGGATCCCGAGGAAGATGCCCGGCGAAGGTGTCGGATGTGGGAGGTTCAAAACGGAGCCGGGTTTTAGGGAAATGGGTGTCGGGTCGAGCGGGTAGAAATAGGAGAAGCCGGGTCCGGAGCTCAGACCCGTGGGAAGTGGTCCTGGGGGGGGCTAGTTGACCGGGCGGTCAACACCCCCAGGACCCAATGGGATTCGGCCACGTGGCTGGATCTTGAGGTGACAAATATGGGTATCTAGGGGCCGAATCTGTAAAAACTCAAAACATGAAATATTTTTCTTTTATTTTTTTCTATTTTTTAGTGATTTTTAATTAATTTTTTGGAAATAAAAATAAGCTATGTACATAGTATGTACTATATAGGTATTTGTACACAATTAGGATTTTGATTTTTTTGATTTTTAAATTATTATTTTTGTATACTTTTATCCCTATTTTATATTTTATTTATTTATATTATAAAATAAGGAATAAAAAGGTATTTTTATTTGATTTTTATTATTTATTTATATAGGTAAAATATATATGTACATCTATATACAAGGTATATGTACAATGTATTTTTGTATTTTTAATTTTTCTATTTTTATTTTGTTTTTGTTTTAATTGTTTTTATTTTATTTATTTACAATATATAACATGGTTTATTTACAAAAATTATAATAATTAATTATATATATTTACAAGTTTAAATAAATAGGTATGTGAGTCTATGTACAAGGTGACTATACAAGGAGTATTTTTGTTTTCTTTTTGATTTTTATATTTTTATCTTTTGTTTTAATATTTATAAATATGTACAAATATTTACAAGCACATTTTTGGTGAGGAAAATATCTTTTATTTATTTACATAAATATTTACACACATGAGCCCCTATCTCCCTCTACTTTGGCTTTTATGCGGTCAGGCCCATGCTGAGCCCTCCCTTGGGTTAGGTTGCTCAATATTTATCTTAAATATTTCCCTCTTTTTCTTTTTAATCTTTATTCTTTTTATTTTTGCACAAAAACATGCCAATTATAGGTTTTTACACAATGCATGCTTTTGGTAATTATTTGTATTTACATATATCTACATGCATTTGCAAAGGTTTTTATAGCTAAAATATAAGAATAAAGAGTGATGAATGGGTATTCATCAAGAAGTTGCTGATCAGGGCTCTAGTGGCGTTCGTCCGCCGGAGTGGATAATACTTATGCAAGTACTCGGTGCGGAGCTGCTCCCAAGTGTAGACGAACTTTCCCAAGTGCTTCAGCCAGGTGGCTGCTCTGTCTGCTAAGGAGAAGGGGAAGGCAATCATCCCGATGGTATCCTGGTCCACCTGACGGTCGTGGACTGTGCTGCAGATCATCAGAAACTCCTGAAGATGGAGATGGGGCTCCTCTGTGGCGAGCCCGTGAAACCGGGGGAGGAGCTGCAAAGTGTTCGGGGGGAACATGAAGTCCCCCACGATGGCTGGTAGAACAACCCAATGATGCATCAGTGTCGATCTGGGGTTGTGTAGCTCCCGCATCGATCTCGATGGATCTGTTGCGGCTGCTCCGGCTGCTGCCGCGGCCTCATCGGGTATCCTCGGCCCGTCTCTACGCTGCTCTCGATCTGCTCTCAGCTGCTCCATCTCGCGCCTCATATCTAACATGAATGCGCCCTGATCCCTCAGTGCTGCTGAACTGTCTCGAGGGAGGCGATCAGGGTGGAGTTGATCGCACCCTGGTCCAGAACGAAATGCTCATGCTGCGGACCTCTAGTGTGATCATCAGAACTGCCGGCCATAGTCTCTGATGGACGAGGTCGATTGGGATTGAGCCGATGAAGCTCTAGGTCCTAGCCTCGAGGACCGTCGATGCCCGAGGCTCGAGCACCACGTCTGGGTGGTGCATGACGGCGCTAGGTCGCCGGATCGATGGCCCACTCGCTCCCTCCTCGCTGCAACACAGCCACTCGCGAGCTGTCACTCAGGCGAGAACAATGGAGGTCCTGGGGTGGAGAAATGGTAGCCAAAGATGCCTGAAATTGCGGCCGGAGCTGAGGCTTTATACGTGTGCAGGTCCGAGTAGAGAAGGTCGGGCAGGGTTCCGCGAAGCGCGGATCCCAACGCGGATATGACGGCGTGGATCTCAGATGCAGGAGGAATGATCGGAGCTCGAGGTTTAGTGATTTGGCGATCGGGTCGAGCGGGAAGAATTTGGAGAAAACGGGTCGGGCGCAACGAACCCGGCTCTGGTGGTCTTGGGCGGGGGAGTTGACCGGGGGTCAACATCCCCCGTGGACCAATCAGAGCCCGCCAAATACCAATTATTTGATTATTTATTTAAAAATAGTAAATGGCCGAATTAAGAAAAACTTAAAACATGAAAAATGTTTATTTTATTTTAAACTATTTTTTTGTGATTTTTAATTATTTTTTCGAAATATAAATTAGGTGTTTACAATATAGTACTATGTATAGGTATATATACAATATTGATTTTTTATTTTTGATTTTTAATTAATTATTTTTGTACATTTTTGTTCCCATTTTATATTTTATTTATTTATAGCATAAAATTAGGAATAAAAAGGTATTTTTATTTTATTTTTTATTTATTTACAAGGGTAAAATAAATAGTTATATACATTTTTATACATGGTATATTTACAATGTTTCTTTTGGTTTTTAATTTTTTTCTTTTTATTTCATTTTTCTTTTTATGGTTTTTATTTATTTATTTACATAATAGGATATGGAATATATACCAATTTTTAGGGAATTTAATTTATTTATTTACAAGGTGAAATAAATAGAGAAAGGGGGTCTATGTACATGATGAATATACAAGTAGAGAAGATATTTTTATTTCCTTTTAATTTTCTAATTTTTATTTTGATTTTATATTTACAAATATATACAAATATAAACAAACCCATTTTTATTTTATTTTTAGAGGAAAATATTTTTATTCTATTTACAGGTATATGTACACATGAGCTCACTTATCTCTCTCTACTTTGGCTTTTATGCGGTCAGGCCCATGTTGAGCCATCCCTTGAGATTAGGTTGCTCAATATTTATTCTAAATATCTCCCTCTTTTTCTTTTATTTCTTTATTCTTTTATTTTTGCACAAAAACATGCTAATTATTTAATTTTATACAATGCATGCTTTTTGGTAATTATTTGTATTGACATATATCTACATGTATTTGCAAAGGTTTTTGTAGCTAAAATATAAGAATAAAGAGTGATGAATGGGTATTCTGATGATGCACAAAACCGAGAAACCAAGGTAGATAAATGATGCACAAAACCGAGCAACCAAGGTTGATAAATTAAAAACGGTCGTTGTGACCTCAGTCACTTGAGTGTTCAATCAAGAAAAATATTAGACCACCAAACGAAGGCAAAAATCGAAGAAAACTCAATATAGCGGTCTCGCTAAAGGATTAACCTGGTATAGCACCCAGGGTCTAACTCGGAGAGCAGGTGATGGCCTTGCGGCCTACGAAGTAGTCTAAAATAAAAGAAAATAAAAGAAAATGATTTTTGATGGGCTTTTATTTTTTTATATTTTTTTGGATTTTTAAATAATAAAGAAAATAAATAAACAAGAAAACAAGCAACTATCAACAATTATTCAACTACTCAAAAATGATCCAAAAAATCAAACATAAATATTTTTCTGTTTTTTATATTTTTTATGTTTTTGGTGAATTTTTGGTATTTTTCTAATTTTTAGGGAATTTTATAACAATGAAACAAGACAGAAAATGCAAGACATTGTCCAGTCAGGCTTCTACAACCATTTAAAAATGCTAAATGGTTGTTTCAAGGCCTGGAGGTAATTTTCCTGTAAAGTTTGAAATACAAGGAAAAATTAGGCACTGGATTTATTATTTTTGGATTTTTCAATTATTTATTAGAATTTTTCTAAGTTTTTAAATTTTTTTTTATAATTTTTATAAGTCCAAAAATGACCAAACTTGGTTAGAAAATCAAACACCACAAAACAAACAAAACTTAATTTTATTGTAATGTTTAAAGATGTTTTAATATTTTTTTGTGAATTTTAAAACTTAACAGTAAGAAAAATGGATGTTTTTGAATTTTTAAAAATAATAAATAGGCTCCAAAAATTTCCCAAAATTCAGTGAAAATTCTACACTGTGATAGGAGCCACGTATCAAATTTTCACTTGATTTGGATGATATTTGGTATTTTATTTACAACAAAAACAAGCCCACAGCCCCAGGGACCTATTTGTCATAAAAGTATACTCTGAGGGCCTAGAAACAACAAGCAAAGAAATCCAGGGGGTCCGGTGTAAAATCTCCAAGAACTCATGCGCCACGCGCGTGATCTGGGCACTCAGGGACCGTTTTGTAATAAAACTTAAGTCCCTGGACCTCTTAGTAACTCGTACTAAAAGTCCAGGGGCAAAAGTATAAAAAGCCCAAGAAATTTGGCACATGCACAATTAAAACACTCACAGGGGCATATCTGCAAATTCTAAAAATATATTTTCATTCATGAACACCTCAAAACATCGGTCCCATACATGCAATTATCCTAAGAAATCACGTGGCGAAGCACGTGTCCCACAACGTACAGGGGTATAAAAGCAAATACAAGAAATGACAAGGTCCACTATACAAAAAGTCCAAAATAAAAACAACGGAACTCAATATTTACAGGACCAAATATTAACAACTAAAAAGCTAAGGGCCTAAGGGATATTTACTCCTTATTAAGCGGAGGGCTGGATGCGCGCCACGTAGCGAATCGGACGGTGGAGGAGGCGCGACACTCAACGAAGGAACCCTGCTTGGATCAGACGACTGAGGACCTACCACGTGGAGGATCTGACGGCTGTGAATTGTTGTGGGTGAACGAAGGGTCCCCTGCTCTGATCTGACGGAGGAGAGCTAGCAACGTGGATGATCAACAGCTGATGTACGCCATGGCTAACTCTCGTGGATGGAGGGTCCATATCAGTCCTCCAAAAGATAGAACGGTGGAGGGCTCCTCTAATGGATGGCTAAGATCGCGCCTGGAGCAGGAGGAAGATCGGACGGCTCTGGAGGATACTCGAAGAACAGGTGGCCGGCGAACTTCGCCGGCCCAGTGCGCGCACAGTGGTCCTCCTCTGAGGCTACTGATGATCATAGAAGATGCGCCTGGGCCTCCCGCATCTGAAGAGCCTCTCCGATGGCGCAATGGAGCTCCGGAGAGCTCAGTCGACACCGGCGGAGCTGGATCTGCTACTCTTGAACGTCAAGACCTCAGATGGGCTCGTCTTGACTTACAAAACAACGCAACAGACTCCTGGGTCGTGGGCAAAGTGCCTCGACCCGGTTAGCGGTGGTGGGGATGATAGGTGCGTCGAGATGGGGGAGCTCCGGCGAAGCAACGACGGTGGAGACCCAATCCCAGTTCCTTTGTGAACTGGGTTGAATGGTTGGGCGGAGAAGGTGCATGAGGGGAGTGCGAAGGTGTTGGTCGAATCCGATGAACAAGACATGGACGAGGGTGGTCGGAATCGAAGGTCGTCTGTGATGGGTCGATTTGGGCGTAAATGAAAATCAGCGAAAGGGGGAAAGAACTAGGGATACCTGATGGACGAGGTCGACTAGGAATGAGCCGATGAAGCTCTAGGTTTTAGCCTTGAGGGCCATCGATGCCCGAGGCTCGAGCACCACGTCTGGGCGGCGCATGGCGGCGCTAGGTCACTGGATCGATGGCCCACTCGCTCCCTCCTCGCTGCAACACAGCCACTCGCGAGCTGTCACTCAGGCGAGAACAATGGAGGTCCTGGGGTGGAGAAATGGTAGCCAAAGATGCCTGAAATTGCGGCCGGAGCTGAGGCTTTATACGTGTGTAGGTCCGAGAAGAGAAGGTCGGGAAGGGTTCCGTGAAGCGCGGATCCCAACGCGGATATGACGGCGTGGATCTCGGATGCAGGAGGAATGATCGGAGCTCGAGGTTTAGTGATTTGGCGATCGGGTCGAGCGGGAAGAATTCGGAGAAAACGGGTCGGGCGCAATGAACCGGGCTCTGGTGGTCCTGGGGGGGAGTTGACCGGGGGTCAACATCCCCCGTGGACCAATCAGAGCCCGCCAAATACCAATTATTTGATTATTTATTTAAAAATAGTAAATGGCCGAATTAAGAAAAACTTAAAACATGAAAAATGTTTATTTTATTTTAAACTATTTTTTTGTGATTTTTAATTATTTTTTCGAAATATAAATTAGGTGTTTACAATATAGTACTATGTATAGGTATATATACAATATTGATTTTTTTTTATTTTTAATTAATTATTTTTGTACATTTTTGTTCCCATTTTATATTTTATTTATTTATAGCAAAATATTAGGAATAAAAAGGTATTTTTATTTTATTTTTTATTTATTTACAAGGGTAAAATAAATAGTTATATACATTTTTATACATGGTATATTTACAATGTTTCTTTTGGTTTTTAATTTTTTTCTTTTTATTTCATTTTTGTTTTTATGGTTTTTATTTTATTTATTTACATAATAGGATATGGAATATATACCAATTTTTAGGGAATTTTATTTATTTATTTACAAGGTGAAATAAATAGAGAAAGGGGGTCTATGTACATGATGAATATACAAGTAGAGAAGATATTTTTATTTCCTTTTAATTTTCTAATTTTTATTTTGATTTTATATTTACAAATATATACAAATATAAACAAACCCATTTTTATTTTATTTTTAGAGGAAAATATTTTTATTCTATTTACAGGTATATGTACACATGAGCTCCCTTATCTCTCTCTACTTTGGCTTTTATGCGGTCAGGCCCATGTTGAGCCCTCCCTTGAGATTAGGTTGCTCAATATTTATTCTAAATATCTCCCTCTTTTTCTTTTATTTCTTTATTCTTTTATTTTTGCACAAAAACATGATAATTATTTAATTTTATACAATGCATGCTTTTGGTAATTATTTGTATTTACAGATATCTACATGTATTTGCAAAGGTTTTTGTAGCTAAAATATAAGAATAAAGAGTGATGAATGGGTATTCTGATGATGCACAAAACCGAGAAACCAAGGTAGATAAATGATGCACAAAACCGAGCAACCATGGTTGATAAATTAAAAACGGTCGTTGTGACCTCAGTCGCTCGAGTGCTCAATCAAGAAAAATATTAGACCACCAAACGAAGGCAAAAATCGAAGAAAACTCAATATAGCGGTCTCGCTAAAGGATTAACCTGGTATAGCACCCAGGGTCTAACTCGGAGAGCACGTGATGGCCTTGCGGCCTACGAAGTAGTTTAAAATAAAAGAAAATAAAAGAAAATGATTTTTGATGGGCTTTTAATTTTTTTATATTTTTTTGGATTTTTAAATAATAAAGAAAATAAATAAACAAGAAAACAAGCAACTATCAACAATTATTCAACTACTCAAAAATGATCCAAAAAATCAAACATAAATATTTTTCTGTTTTTTATATTTTTTATGTTTTTGGTGAATTTTTGGTATTTTTCTAATTTTTAGGGAATTTTATAAAAATGAAACAAGACAGAAAATGCAAGACATTGTCCAGTCAGGCTTCTACAACCATTTAAAAATGCTAAATGGTTGTTTCAAGGCCTGAAGGTAATTTTCCTGTAAAGTTTGAAATACAAGGAAAAATTAGGCACTGGATTTATTATTTTTGGATTTTTCAATTATTTATTAGAATTTTTCTAAGTTTTTAATTTTTTTTTATTTTTTATAATTTTTATTAGTTCAAAAATTACCAAACTTGGTTAGAAAATCAAACACCACAAAACAAACAAAACTTAATTTTTTTGTAATGTTTAAAGATGTTTTAATATTTTTTTGTGAATTTTAAAACTGAACAGTAAGAAAAATGGATGTTTTTGAATTTTTAAAAATAATAAATGGGCTCCAAAAATTTCCCAAAATTCAGTGAAAATTCTACACTGTGATAGGAGCCATGTATCAAATTTTCACTTGATTTGGATGATATTTGGTATTTTATTTACAACAAAAACAAGCCCACAGCCACAGGGACCTATTTGTCATAAAAGTATACTCTGGGGGCCTAGAAACAACAAGCAAAGAAATCCAGGGGGTCCGGTGCAAAATCTCCAAGAACTCATGCGCCACGCGCGTGATCTGGGCACTCAGGGACCGTTTTGTAATAAAACTTAAGTCCCTGGACCTCTTAGTAACTCGTACTAAAAGTCCAGGGGCAAAAGTATAAAAAGCCCAAGAAATTTGGCACATGCATAATTAAAACACTCACAGGGGCATATCTGCAAATTCTAAAAATATATTTTCATTCATGAACACCTCAAAACATCGGTCCCATACATGCAATTATCCTAAGAAATCACGTGGCGAAGCACGTGTCCCACAACGTACAGGGGTATAAAAGCAAATACAAGAAATGACAAGGTCCACTATGCAAAAAGTCCAAAATAAAAACAACGGAACTCAATATTTACAGGATCAAATATTAACAACTAAAAAGCTAAGGGCCTAAGGGATATTTACTCCTTATTAAGCGGAGGGCTGGATGCGCGCCACGTAGCGAATCGGACGGTGGAGGAGGCGCGACACTCAACGAAGGAACCCCGCTTGGATCAGACGACTGAGGACCTACCACGTGGAGGATCTGACGGCTGTGAATCGTTGTGGGTGAACGAAGGGTCCCCTGCTCTGATCTGACGGAGGAGAGCTAGCCACGTGGATGATCAACAGCTGATGTACGCCATGGCTAACTCTCGTGGATGGAGGATCCATATCAGTCCTCCAAAAGATCGAACGGTGGAGGGCTCCTCTAATGGATGGCTAAGATCGCGCCTGGAGCAGGAGGAAGATCGGATGGCTCTGGAGGATACTCGAAGAACAGGTGGCCGGCGAACTTCGCCAGCCCAGTGCGCGCACAGTGGTCCTCCTCTGAGGCTACCGATGATCAGAGAAGATGCGCATGGGCCTCCCGCATCTGAAGAGCCTCTCCGATGGCGCAATGGAGCTCCGGAGAGCTCAGTCGACACCGGCGGAGCTGGATTTGCTACTCCTGAACGTCAAGCCCTCAGATGGGCTCGTCTTGACTTGCAAAACAACGCAACAGACTCCTGGGTCGTGGGCAAAGTGCCTCGACCCGGTTAGCGGTGGTGGGGATGATAGGTGCGTCGAGATGGGGGAGCTCCGGCGAAGCAACGACGGTGGAGCCCCAATCCCAGTTCCTTTGTGAACTGGGTTGAATGGTTGGGCGGAGAAGGTGTGTGAGGGGAGTGTGAAGGTGTTGGTCGAATCCGATGAACAAGACATGGACGAGGGTGGTCGGAATCGAAGGTCGTCAGCGATGGGTCGATTTGGGCGTAAATGAAAATCAGCGAAAGGGGGAAAGAACTAGGGATACCTGATGGACGAGGTCGACTAGGAATGAGCCGATGAAGCTCTAGGTTTTAGCCTTGAGGGCCATCGATGCCCGAGGCTCGAGCACCACGTCTGGGCGGCGCATGGCGGCGCTAGGTCGCCGGATCGATGGCCCACTCGCTCCCTCCTCGCTGCAACACAGCCACTCGCGAGCTGTCACTCAGGCGAGAACAATGGAGGTCCTGGGGTGGAGAAATGGTAGCCAAAGATGCCTGAAATTGCGGCCGGAGCTGAGGCTTTATACGTGTGCAGGTCCGAGAAGAGAAGGTCGGGAAGGGTTCCGCGAAGCGCGGATCCCAACGCGGATATGACGGCGTGGATCTCGGATGCAGGAGGAATGATCGGAGCTCGAGGTTTAGTGATTTGGCGATCGGGTCGAGCGAGAAGAATTTGGAGAAAACGGGTCGGGCGCAACGAACCGGGCTCTGGTGGTCCTGGGGGGGAGTTGACCGGGGGTCAACATCCCCCGTGGACCAATCAGAGCCCGCCAAATACCAATTATTTGATTATTTTTTTAAAAATAGTAAATGGTCGAATTAAGAAAAACTTAAAACATGAAAAATGTTTATTTTATTTTAAACTATTTTTTGTGATTTTTAATTATTTTTTCAAAATATAAATTAGGTGTTTACAATATAGTACTATGTATATGTATATATACAATATTGATTTTTAATTTTTGATTTTTAATTAATTATTTTTGTACATTTTTGTTCCCATTTTATATTTTATTTATTTATAGCATAAAATTAGGAATAAAAAGGTATTTTTATTTTATTTTTTTATTTATTTACAAGGGTAAAATAAATAGTTATATACATTTATATACATGGTATATTTACAATGTTTCTTTTGGTTTTTAATTTTGTTCTTTTTATTTCATTTTTTATGGTTTTTATTTTATTTATTTACATAATAGGATATGGAATATATACCAATTTTTATGGAATTTAATTTATTTATTTACAAGGTGAAATAAATAGAGAAAGGGGGTCTATGCACATGATGAATATACAAGTGGAGAAGATATTTTTATTTCTTTTTAATTTTCTAATTTTTATTTTGATTTTGTATTTACAAATATATACAAATATAAACAAACCCATTTTTATTTTATTTTTAGAGGAAAATATTTTTATTCTATTTACAGGTATATGTACACATTAGCTCCCTTATCTCCCTCTACTTTGGCTTTTATGCGGTCAGGCCCATGCTGAGCCCTCCCTTGGGATTAGGTTGCTCAATATTTATTCTAAATATCTCCCTCTTTTTCTTTTATTTCTTTATTCTTTTATTTTTGCACAAAAACATGCTAATTATTTAATTTTATACAATGCATGCTTTTTGGTAATTATTGTATTTACAGATATCTACATGTATTTGCAAAGGTTTTTGTAGCTAAACTATAAGAATAAAGAGTGATGAATGGTTATTCATCACCCGTCAGCATATTTTGTTTTAATCAATTTAATTATGTATTGCATCTACACCCCTATGTTCACATGTTGATTTGAGCACTCATTTTGCATCATTTCTTCTTTATAAAAATTGCTCGTTGTAGAACAATATCCGCTCTACCATTTGAAGAATTGTTATATTTTTGTGAGCATTGATTTATTTAATATAATTTTCCTGGTGGAAAATGGCATATTTTACCCATTGTTCGCTATTAAATTATTATTAAATTAATAGGTTCTCCGAAAATTACCAAAAATTTTCAGTGGGTAGAGTTTGAGTAGTTCTATTTTGTACCCAAAAATCATCACATTTCCACCTACATCGAGATCTAAATAAATTAATTGGTTTTGCTTAATTGAATTTTAATAAGTCAGAAATTAAGTATTTTTCAGTTCTAGTAATTTTCCTGGATTCATCTCACATAGACGTATCTACGATAATTTAATCTCAGAAAATAATTTAATCTTGTATTTATTAAAATTAATTTTGCATAAGTCACCCTACATTCATATTTATTTTTTAATTAATTCATATTAAGTCGAAAAATTCTAAAAAAAATTAATTTAGCTTCATTTCATCATAATTCACATTCTGGCTAAGTTTGGGAATTTTTTAGCATCATTTGATTGAATTTTGCATTTTAACCCTTAAACTAGCCTGAAATTGCATTTGCATTCATTTATTGCATTTCAAAAATACAAAAATATCACTCTCTGAAAACCTAGCATCTATATCGACTGAAAAGTAATCTAAGGAGAAAGTTGCCTCCTTGAGTTCGATGTTGGGCTTGCCCAAGTAAAATAAAATTTGTTGCTTGTTATTAATTGATATATTAATTAAAGTGGTTTTTGATAAATCTAATTTTGCCCGACTGCAGCGAACACATAAAATTTAATTGCTAACCCGATTGAATTGAGAGGGTGAATTCCTGGTTTTTCAATCAACCACGATCGTTTCCACTCCTCTGTGTTGTGACCCTCGATCGTTACAAGTACCTTCCTCCTCTTAAACCCCTTACTTGCCTCTTCGTAAAGTATTCTATGGTCTTCAAAGCTCTAGATACGAACAGGAGAGAGAGAACCATGGTGGCTGGTGAAAACAATCACCGCATACCTCTTCAGCAAGATCTAGCCACCTCGTGCGTACTACCGTAGGCCTCTGAGATCGCTTGAGCTCGGCCTCGTTGAGGCCTCAAGCGAAGACCACTTCCTAGGTATACTCTTCTTCCTTCTTCTTGCTTTGCCTTTTCCTTCTTTCTTCGTCGTTGCACTACCTCCATCTCCACACCTCTACTTCTTTTCCTCCTCTGCTCATGATATTCGCCATCATCCCCGCACCACCTTCTCGACCCACCTCTCGCCACCTCGATCGTCTGCGTCTGCCCTTCCGTCGCTCGTGCGTAGTAAAATGCACCGGCTAATGCCACCCACCTCCGCCTGGTGAAGCCACCTCCTCCTCACCCGTCTCTCGTCGCCCGCATGACGACAACGCGGAGCTCCGCTCCGCTCCACTCTGCTCCTTTTTTACCGACCTCCTCGACACCTCTGTGGAGCCCCTACACTGCCACTTCGTGCTTTCTGCCTCGTTGACGACAACCGCGTACCCCATCTCCCTCGCCTCCATCGAGATCCGCCTCACTCAGCCCTCGCGTGCGACCACCCTCTGCCTCGCCATTATGAAGACATGCTCTACTTCACCAGGACCCCCCTACAGCTACTCCATCCTTGCCGCCCTCGGTGCATGACCCACCTCTGGAGGAGTGTTTGCCTCCACCACCCTTGTTTCCTCATGTGAGAAGCATACGAGGCAGGGACAAATTGTGCCAATCACCCTCCAGTTCTAGAAATAATAAAATGGCCCCTCCAACCAAAAGCACGTATGCAACACGTGTCCCATGGAATATTTGCACCAACCCCCCCCCCCCACATGTTTTGTAATTACCATTTCGACCTTGTTCACTACATTTTCTTTTCTTTTATTTATTTTTTGTTTTGCATTGATAACCTTTACTTTATGTCTTCATTTGAACAATCATTTATCATCCATTTTTAATTCCAAAAATAACATGTTGTAGAATAATTTATCCTCTTCTTTGTGGAAGATTGATGATTTTTTGTGGGCTATGCTTGATTTAATTAGCTAAATTGGTGAAAATTATCATATTTTTCCTAATGTGTGCTCTTTAATTCATATTAAATTATTATGTTCTCCAAAAATTGCTAAAAATTTGTACTAGGTAGATTTAATTATTCTCTATCACACGCTAAAAAGTCATCTCATTTGCACGTATACTTGGTCAACATAAATTATTTTGTTATATAATAAATTGATTTTTAATTAATTGTACATTTAGTAATTTAAGAAATAAAAGTTGTCTGGATACATCTCACGTAGACCTATCTATGATAATCTAATTTTTGAGAAAATATTAATTTATCTATTTATTAAAATTAAATTACTAAAAAATCACATAGCATGTATTTTTAATTCATAATAAATTCCTTTCACATCAGGAATTTTCAAAAAAAATTTACAGTATCTTAACTTCTTTAATTTTTATATTTTATCCATGTTTTAGAATTTTTGGACCTCATTTGATTGAAATTTGCATTTCAGTCCTCAAACTTTGCCAAAATTGCATTTTCATCATTAATTGCGTAAAAATACCCAAAAAATCCCTATTTGAAAACCACACATTGTATTTGATAAATTGAGCTTTAAGTTGTTCCTTTTCCTCCTTTAATCAACCCTAGGGCTTGCTCAGGTTAAAAAAAATATCTACTCATTGCTTTAAATTAATTATTCATGCAGTTAATTTTTGATTGATTCCTATGTGACCAACTACAACAGAAAATCCACCAATTAAATAGGGTATTTTTAGGATCATCATCTTTTGAATTAATGCACATTCAATTATCTACAAATCAAGACTAAATTCAAAAGAATCAGAGTTCATATGTGAAACTTGGCTTTTGGGTCCACATTGCATATTATATATATATATATATATTTACTAACTTGAACTCGTTAATTTATGTACACAATTAAAACATTTTATTTTATTTATTTCTCATTTATTTTCTTTGATTTGTGTCTTAATATTGTGTGGAAAAATCCAAACCCAAAACAATTCGAAAATCGAAGAAAACGTTTCATTCTAAGTATGTATATATGGTATGTACATAACTCCCTTATCTTTTATTTATTTATTTATCAGATATTAAAAATCCCAAAAAATAGATTAATATGTTAATATTTCTATTCCATTTTATTAGATTTTATTTCGATTTTTTCTTAATTTAAAATAACTAAAAATTGCAAAACATAAAACACGGTATTACATAGAGTACCTCTAAAAATTTTAATATGTAGAGACGACTTCTTTTGGTTTTGGTCTCTTATAAAAGTTGTAGATCTCATTGAGACGAACATTTTTTAAGGAGGATACTTTTTGATTTGAGGTTGTTTGCTATTTTATTTTGATTTTTCTTTTTGTTTATTTTCTCTATTTTGTGGAGGTGACACGTGGCCCCTCCTGGAGCTGCCATGCGCCCCTCCACTTAACTCTCTGAGTTGCCCCTTTTGTTGGCCGTTGGATGAACACCTCTTCATCCAACATATCTGATTCCTCCGCTCCTCTCGATCTTTAGCTGCGAGCCCTGACCACGCCTGCTCTTCCCTCGCCTAGACTGAGCCTACCTCCCCCTCTCACTCCATGTTTCCACCTCGCCGCCCATCTTGCAAACCCTAACCACTCTCCATCAAAGAACCTCACCCTCCTCCAATCAGAACAATCCTCCAACAGAGAGAGAGGCCATCGACTTCTGCAGCAGCTTTGGTGACAACGGAAGCCTTCCATCACAAGTGACAATAGCCAATATCTTCCGATCAGGGTGAGAACCATAGAGATCCATCCCTCTATGCTACAACCGATTCCCTTGCTGATCTAGCTTCGACCTCATCGCCACGGTCCTGAGGCAATGACCTAGTAAAGACTCTCAATCTTTGCCACCTCCCATGCGAGTCCGATCCATCTTCTTCTAGGTAAACCCAATGAATTCTTTCTTTGTTTCTTGATTTAAATTTCTCTTTTGCTCGATTTCTTCCCCTTTTTTTGAGTCTATGTTGAAGCTCCAGTTCAACCTAAAACCCCCAATAGAATCACCAATTTGATCAATTTACATCCTCCCTCTTCACATTCTGCTTCTACCTCCCAGAGCTAGGCTGATCCTCCATCAATGCTCTGGAGCTTTCAATCATTCCCCCCTTCTTACGCCTTCATAACCGAGGCTAAACACCTTGAACATCAACCTTATCATCTTGTAGGCCATGGAGAGATTGCATAGCAGTAACTGCATCGTCCCAATCTTGAGAGGTAACCTGAGTGCATGCCAATGTTGAAGGGGGGAGGGGTCATGTCTTGACCCTCTACTTCCTCTGAGGATCCTCCTCCAAAGCTCAGGCACCATCCTTCCACAATAGTGACCAATTGAAGCTTAGAGAGTGCAATAAGCAGCTCCATTCTAGCTCCATCATCTTTACCTTAGTTAGCTAGACATTGGAGTCCTCTCCACTGCCTGCCTTTGTCGACCTCCACTTGTGATCTTGGAGCTACTCACCACTCAAGCCTCTCTTCGAGCTCCCACCCGCGTCGTGTGTCGACCGGAGGCACCTCCTTCAACCTATCGTGCATCGAGTCTTCATCACCACCTCACTGCAACCGCTCCTTCCTCACACTTGAATCTAAGAAGAAGAGAGGGGAGGAGAAGATCATACAATTACCATCCATACTCCTCTAGATCCTACAACCCATAGCCTCCCACATCACTTCCACTGAACTACACTGCCCGAACCTCCTGATCACGTGCACCTCATGTGGAGGCTGGGCTTTTTACACAATGCCCTCCATCCTTCCTGGATTCAACAATAAAGTCCTCGATGTGGGATTTTTGAGCACATTACCCTAGCATAAATTGGTAATTTCTGTTTAGTCCCTTCCCTCTATTAGTTTGAGTTATTTTTTATATGTAATTGCAACTAGACCCTCGTATTTGGACAATATTTCAGAGCATCATTTTATTATTCTAAAAATTACATTATGTTGGACATTAAATTCATTATCATTTAGATAATTGATTGTATTTATTTTGTTATTTTTTAAGCCTTGATTGATTTTTGAAAATTATTTTTATGTAAAATTTCCATGTTTACCTAATTTGCAATCTATAATCCATACTAAAAGTGATTCCATGCTCCAAAAATTCCTTAAAAATCAAAATATGTAGAGTTAAGTGTCGTAGGTCTTGTGCCCAAATTTCATATCATTTACATGCATAATATGCTTTGAATAAGTTGTTTAGTGATTAAAGTAATTGATTTATAGTTGCCGTCACACTTAGTATTTTTAAGAAATTGGACTTTCCTGGATTCCTCCTCGATAGAATTATTTGAGATAATTTGGATCAGGAAAATTTTAAGTGTTGCTATTTATTATAATTAATTTACTCGTAATCACCAATTGTGCATTGTTTAATTTTAGTAAATTTATTTTGCATCAGGAAAAAATAAAAAAATATAGTAGCTTAATTTGGCATCAATTAACATAATGAACAAGGTTGAGGATTTTAGTACTCGATTTAATGAAAAACGGCTTACTAGCCCTTGAACTTACCCACATTTGCATCTCATTTTTAATTGGACATAAAAATCTAAATAAATTACCTCCTTGAAATCCTATTTGTTGTACGGTCTAAAAAATATCCTAAAAAGAAAGTGGAATCCCTGTGTTTGACCTTGGGATTGCCTAAGTAAAACAATGCATTGAATTGATTAATACATTTTAAGTGTAGTTTTTGATAAATCACTATCTGTCCGATTGCAACATAATTAACAGATCAACTGGGGATTTTAGTAGCTTTTCAAATGGCGTCGTTGCTTGGGAGACTTGGCTTAGGTTAATTTTTAGGTAATTTAGAAATTAGGATTTCACCTCTCGGATAGTCTGACACCCGGGAATTCTTGTAATTATACTCCATTTATTTTTCATCATTTTTCTTTATTTGCTTTATTTGTATATCTCTCTGACATAGTCTTATATTTTTGTGTGAGGGCCTGGTGGACCTAAGTAGCTACTTAAGTGGTCGAGTAGCTTAGGTACATCGGAGGTCGGTTATTAGTGTATTGAACTGGCTGCAAGGACACATAATTAAATCAAGATTGAGTCGAGTCGTTAGAGAGTGTAGAGTCCTAGGCTTTAATTTTCGTATTTATTTTTTTTTTTTTGTAATAATGGCATATTTCCAGCGGTTTCCGTTTGGGATCTCGCTTCTGTAACCAGACTTTGGACACTATTTATTTGTTTGTGTGTCTCGAGACATGTTTCACCCTTGTGTTAAGGGTGGGGCTCGACTTGAGTGGATCGTAGACTAGTACCTGCACTCACGATTATTAGAGCTATTTTTTAAATCAAACAATTGCTTGTGCTCGGAATATTCTAGGACCACACTCACATTAATAAGATGTACTTTTAGAACGTTTTACTTAGTCAAAACATTAGCTCATTTCTTCCCGAATATCAAAACTTTCTATATAGGGTGGTTTTTCTTCTGATTTGCATTCGTTTAGTATAAAATTTTCAATTCTGTACTGTAACATGCATGTAAAGCATGGGGATTACCGTCATTGATTTTATTAATTGCATCGGTTTTATCAATTCCCTCCTCATTGATTTTATAACTTAGATAAATAGAAACCATGATTGATCATTAGGCGTGCCATGTTTAATGGACTTAGATAAGTTGTAATCTAACTTAAATCAATACTTATAATTAGAAATGACCAAAAATTTGACTAAAAATTAACAACTATTTGCGGGAGAGAAACTCTGATCATTGAACTCAGGTACACTCCAGACAGGAGAGGGTCAAGACGTATACACTAAGGTTAGAGCCCAAATCTCTAGACTTGCATCTTAAGTCTCTGGGTCTAACTCTTATGGGCTTGGGAGCTGCAAGCGCTTGCCTTCGACCTTAGAGAGACATTTTTTATACATCTTCTCACTATAATCCTTAGAGGTGTGATATAATCTAATAGCCTAAGCATATCATCACTTTGGGATATAGTGGGAGCGTATGCTGGGCATCAAGTGATCACTTGTTGTGCTTGTATAACAAGCATTTTTTGTCACTTAACTAAAACTTAAAATATAATGGTCAGATCTTCACGACCATCATCGTCTTAAGTTTGTGAAACCTGGGTTTGATATTGCTTTTGTTGTGTGTCTCTGTGTTTCACCTTTTTGTGCACTTGCACATTTTGCCTTGATTCACTTCTTTTCTTTTTGAAGATGTCAGCTTATCAATCTTCTTACCCAAACTATGGGGTCACTTCTCCTTGAGGTACTACCGACCATCTTCGCCTTCTCATTCATACATGTACCATCCACCCCGTTCAAACTACGAACTCTAAAATCCTACTGACTTCTTAGTCTCTTCACAGTCATGCTCATTCCAACAGACCCTCTCTTTGAGACAGTTCCTCCCCAGCCATCTTTCTTCTCTCCATTCACACCCACTCTATTCCATGACCACACTTCTTCTTCAGTTTACTATTTGAGATATGCACTACTCCCATAATCAAACGAATATTTGATGACACAATGAAGTGAGCGAATTCGAGGATGGACAAGAGTGTAATCGAATTTGAAAAAGAAACAAAGATCTTTATTACAATTCACAATAAAATATTCGAACCATCCCCGACTCAGGATGACCCTCTTCCTAGGTACAATCAATTTTCCTTTGACCCCACACATGAGATCCGAAGTCAAGAAAATTGGACTCATAACCAGACTGTGACCACAATGAATAACTATTTCTCAACTTAAGATTGCATGTCAGAGTTGCAGTATGAAGAGTACGGTGATTCATCTCAACATCATGAGATGATTACAGATGACATTGCTCGAATTAGTTAGAGAGATGGCACTTTGACTGGACAACTAAATAATGTCATCCAAATAGTGAAATAAATGATAAATAACTAAGAAGGAGTGAGGATACCACGAAGTGCACCCAAGACACCTAACGTACGACATATTCAATCACCCACACCACAAACCACTGACTTCTTCACTAACCCTAACAAAAAGATCAAAACATTGAAAAAATAAAAAAAGACCCAAAAAATTGAAAAACCAGGAAAGACCATAAAAAATGAAAATGAAAAAAATCTTTAAAATTTGAAACCTACCCTGAGGGAAGCGATTTCTAAAGAATGATTCCAGATCCTTTCTTAATAAAGATCATAGAACACTTTCCCGAACTCAAAATATTTAGGAGAAGTAAATTGATGCCTAAGAGGTCAGGAAGTAAGAGGTCAAGGACTGATAGACACCTGGTGTATATGGCTATCTCCTTGATGATGGGGAGAAAGACAGAGAGCCGCAAGTAAAGCAATTTGCTAGGGTTGAATGTGAAATCAAAGATACCATCTTTATGCATGCTAGAATCTTTGACGATTCATCTGTAAATATCCTCTCGACCTCCGTGTTTGATAAGCTCAAACTCGGACCACTTAGGAAATCAAGAGTATTCGTTCAAATGGTTGATCGATCTTTCAAACGATCGATAGGGAGTATTTTAGTAATCGATACTTTCAAAGATACTCCACTCAGAGTGGACTTTACGATTGTCGATATTAAGCATCGAAGAGAGTTCAACAGTCTCCTATTATTTTTGTGAATCCATTCTTAGCCATGGCTAAGGAGACTACATATTACAAGACTGAACAATTTTCTAGCATTTGGTACATACCAACCTCACATGACCTTTGAGGATGCACTCCAATCCAAGGCTACCCACATATCCACAGCCAATCATGACCATCGAGAGACAAATGAGTCCGATCTTTCTACTAAACCTGAGATACTGACTGTCGAGCCAACTATTGGTTCAGAAACTCCATCCACCCCCACATTGATTGTTGCTTGCATCACCACCACTGTGTAACTTCTATATAGATTCACAAATAGAAGCTATTTTAATGTCAAACCCACTCTTTTCTGATTGTCTTGACTATTTCGGTGATTCGACTCCCGTGCCTACACTGCCATAACCAACCGACTCCTTCTATAAACCACCTCCATGACTTAGACCTAGAAAGACAACCATTCCCATACTACTCCATTCTAAGAAGAGATTGCTTCCTCTAGTCAGTTTTCTAGGGAGAAGAAGACGATACTTGACTCTACGAAGCATTTTCCTGAACCCATAAAGGCACGCCATTATCTTCTTCTCTCTGCTTCAAGCTCTAGATCACCGACCACAACAGTCTCCACAAACATAGAATCTTCCGAGGATTCTTCATCTAGTTCTGATGATGTGATCATCATAAATGCACATGGTACGGTTGTTATTCAACCCCATCCAAACAAATAGCCATGGTGAATCCTTTTTGGAATTTCAATCCTCTTCATTACTACTCTTTTAAGGATGATTTCAACATTGACACTTATTCTACGTTCATTTTCACTCTTCGTTCCTGCAAGAAGGTTCATCACAAACCTTCTTGATCCTTGTATATTCTCATTCCACCTATATAGTTTTTCTTTTTGTCCCCCCCTCTCGTGATTCACATCACTCGCCCTAGTTCCACCTTGTTTTCATTTTGTGCCTATTGTTAGGATAACTAGATCTTAAATATCAGGGGGGGTGAGTTATCCAATTTTCTCTTTATTTTATTTTTCATTTCCTCGGTACACCCTCCAGATCTCATCAGACTCCCACTCATACACTTCCAAACTTAGGCTGACCAGAGATTAGGTATAGCGGGGACTGATGCCCACCATGTATATTCGTCCATTCCTTCCACTCTTGATCTCGACCACCCCATTTTTGTTCTTCTTCGACACTTAGGCTTACTGGAGCTAAGTATAGTGGGGCATAGGCCTACTTCTATACTTCTATTCTTTTCACTCTCTTATGCTTAGAACGAGCCATGTCTCTTCCTCTCTCTCTCGTTCTCTGAGGACATAACACATGCTAAGTATAAGGGGGAGTATATATTACATATATGTTCACGTGTTTTTATATATATAATATCCAATAAATATGGGATATGGGTAAAATGTGTAAAAGTTGTAAAATACATGTAAAATTAGTATAACCTTGTAAAACTTGTAAATAAATAAATTTTTGACACAAATTGTATAATATGCATATTGTATATCAGCTGTACAATTTGTAAAATGTGCCTAAATTTGTAAAATCTTTTTAAATAATACATGTATTGTAAAATTGTGTAAAATTAGGTGTATAAAAAGTTTCAAATAAAAAACGGTTACTCATTCATTCAAAAAAGAAAGAAAACTTACATTTCATGCATATGCATTTATTTAGCATGTCATGTATGCGCACAAAGTGAAGTCATTAGTTTTTGAATTGACTCATGAGTAAAAATTGAGAGTGGATTTGACTTGACCTTAGTTCACTTAATTTTCAGAGGAACTTCACCGAGAAGTAGGATTTTAGAAGCTTCAGGTCATACACTTAGTTCTCCAAGTTTTGCAAGACAATATTTTGGACTTTGACTCTTAGTTTCTAACATGATTGCCTCATTCAAAGTAGACTCCTGGACAGGTAACTAATATGTATGATGAATCCATGATTCATTAACATTTTTCTGCATTTTGTCTTAAAACCCTTAACAAATACATATAAATATTCATTAATTTTCATCTTTTAATAAAATCATATTCATGAATAAAAATGCACTTTTATGCATCAAAATCATGTATAAATAAAATAATAAAAATAAAGAAAACAAAAAGAAGGCAGGTTGTAAATATGTATATATGTACAATATGACTTATAAAATATAAATATAGCTGAAAGATATACATAAAACCTAACTTCCGAGACCCGAGTCAGCATGGATTGGTCGACAAACAAATAAGTAGGTGGAGATAAGGAAAGAAAACAATAAAAAATCAATTATTCACTTTATATACTCTTCATTATTTATCAAATAAATATCAAATCTTCATTGATTTTTAATTAAGTCATATGAACATATTTTTTACCAAACTCTTTTCTAATTATTTCTAAAAATGTATAGAAAAATATATAAAAAAAGTTAAAATAGTATCTCGTATATATGCCAAGAAATCCAACTTCTAAATTATCAAATTCTCAACTTCCGAACATCGTAACTTTCTCACATGAACTCCACTTTCACTCTACTTACCTTTAAAGTAAATAAAATAATATTCTCTAATTAATGAAGGTGATTTCACTAAAATCAGAGTCCGTTTGCAAAAAAGTCGGTTTCGGGACCCTAATGACAAATGGGTTTCTGGGTTATTTATTTTAGGGATATTTACACCCATAACCCTGAGTAATATGGTAATTACCCCAGGAACCCTCGGTAATAACGAATTACATCCAGAACCTTGAATAACTGCTCCGTTTTACACATGTAACCTTCCGTCAATTTAGTCCACTAACTCAACCAGATGGCTGAGTTAATCTAACCAAGCAGTGAGCTAATGTTTTTTTTTTAAAAAAATCAACTTTGCATTCACATTGTGCGTGCGACGTTTTTAAGCGGTTGGACGGCACAGTGGATTTGCGTTTGACGGATGTCGAGGTGCTGGCCGTCAATCAGCGGACGATCCTACGATATTGTTGATGACGAGTGGTGCGAAGATGACCCTTAGTTCGGATCTGATCCAAGGGCTGCTGACTATTCGTCCTCAAATCCACTATCCAGGTTCATGAGATGGTTATTTTGATTCTGGAGCATGAACTATTCGTCCTCAAATCCACTATCCAGGCAGTTGCGAATTCTCAAGACCGAGCTCCCGAATCTCCGAACAATGCTTCGTGTTGCTCTCTGGAAGTTCTGCAACGAAATTCAGCACATACAGATGATGTGCGTATAACAACCAAAGGCTGGATGATTATCCTTAGGTGAAGATGCCATTAATTGACCTCCAGATTCTGATCTGGATGATCATCAATGCTCCAGAACATGATATAGGACATGATATTGAGTTTCGTTCTCCAGCAAATTAATGACCTCAATATGAGATTATGTCCTTCTTAGCCGCAATGCTTCAATTGTGCTCTATTAAGGAGTGTGAGCTATCATTCAGCTTCTGTGTCCAACTCTAATACTCATCCAGATGAGGTTACTGCTCGATATCGAATCACCGGTTATGATAAAGTAGGATCAGATTGATGACGCTCGAATCTACTGTAGTTGTATTCCTACACCTGGAGAGGAAGGTGCGAACGGGAGTTGCCTGTGAAACGGAGCAGAAGCTCCGTGGAACTTCGTCGCCTCGACTTGCCGGCACACAAGGAGGCTCGTAACGACGGATTGCGGCGGCGCAGCACTCCGACGGAGGATCACGCCCGACCTCTTCCCTTCCGTCACTCGACGATGGAAAGCGGCGCTCTGTCACCGGACCCTCTCGCACCGGAGCTCTGGGAAAGGTAGAATAGAGGTTGTGCAAATGGCGGATAAGCAGTAATCCAAAGAATGAGGAAGAGGTCCAAAAGGAAAAATGAAGAGGTCAAGAGGGAGGGAGCTTCGTCGATGGCGGGAGGGCTCCGGGGGGAGGGGAGGGCTCGGGGCTCCGGGGGAGGGCGGGGCTCGGGGGAGGCGGTGGAGCTGGGCGCGGGGCGTCGGGGAGGGGGTTTCGTCGAGGGTTCCGGGAGAGGGGAGGGCTCGGGGCTCCGGGGAGGGCAGCGCTCGGGGGAAGGGGGTGGAGCTGGGCGCGGGCTCCCGAGGGTGGAGCTGGGCGCGGACGGAGGGGCTTCTGCAGAGGACGGGCAGAGGGGCTTCCGCAGAGGTCGGGCAGATTTCCTAGAGGAACGCAGCCCGAGGGCGGGGGGAGATTCGAGGCTGGGGGAGGACGAGCAAGCACGCGGGGAGGCTTCCAGGGGCAGTCGGGGGGGGGGGGGGGGGGGGGGGGGGGGGGGGGGGGGGGGGGGGGGGGGGGGGGGGAGGGGGGCGGGGGGGGGGGGGGGAGGGGGGGGGGGGGGGTGGGGGGGGGGGGTGTGCTT